>OZ014419.1:6473080-7073080 GCA_963965975.1 Xestospongia bergquistia | reverse complement strand
CTCGAATAGAGTCAATAGACCCTGCTGGTAAGGAACCAGACAACTGGATCTCTTCAGTCGCTTTAATAGACTCGCTAAATCTTACCCATGCTCCAACATTTTTCCTAGATGGACTAGAGGTTGATTGTGATGAAATTAATGACTTAGGATGTTGTGGAGAAGAAGAGGAATCAGGAACAAGGAAAAGAGGGAGACAACTTAAGACTATTCTTGCACCCAAAGGACCCACTAACCTGAGGAAAAATACAATACATAATCACTATAATAGGTCATAGTACAACAGACTAAACAGATACCTCATTTGGTATACTCTATTGACTCATACTCTTATGTTTTGACTACTACATACTATATACTACTAAATTTATCATGTGATCCACAGTTTACACTTGGTACCTTCTTACACGTACACAGTACATGTAATCACTATTCACAGTGTAATAACAAGAATTATCTAACTAAAAACTAAGAACAGATCAGCTTTACAGGAGAATTATCAATTAAGAAGTTCTCAATATGGGTGTGGCTCATTGTTTTAAAGAATCGTTAAAATCCCCATCAGATTAAACGTACATGAACTCATTAATTGATTCCACTATGATTTGAGTCCCATCACATAATGTAATTATTCTTTCTTCTAAACTTGGATGTTTAGTATCAGTAGATGAGAGGATAGGTTCACTGGTAGATCGAGTTGACTATGTAATAAAATGATAATTCAATTATTGCAATAAGCCACTATGTTATTGAAATCAAATTTACCTGAAAATCAACTGCTTCTGTAACCCGTGAAATATGAACTACTGTATTTCTATTGAGTGTTCCCTTCTTCTGTAGTCCTTCTAAAACCTCTTGCTGTCGGCTGGCTTCTGGTGGTGAGGCCTTCGATGCCATAACTTTAATTGCTAGCGCTTTGCAACAGCAACACGCCCACTATTTGGAGGTGTGGCTGAAATGAATCACAGCCGCAGACAGCGGAATTACAGCTGCAGTTTGAAACAGTCCAATTTTGCTTCTGCGTATATTGATTTAGTGTTGTGAAGTATTCTTACACTATCTTTATTAATAATGTTTGATTGGAGGAAAAAGCTGGATGACCTCAAAAATTTTATCTATAATAAGGAAACTCATGAAGTATTAGGTAGAACAGGACTAAGTTGGGGTGAGAAGAACTCATCATTACTTGAATATATGATCCATCTACTTTCTCTAGTTCAGCTAGGAGGGTTCTTTCTAGTTTTTTACACTCTAATTGGTGGTTTCTTTGCAATCCATCTAGCTGTTTTTGTAGGTATTACACCCTCTCCTGGACCAGGAATAGCTCCATGGAACTTTGGAAAATATGCATATCCTAACTATCCTAATGCCAAATTAGGTACAATGAATAGTTCAGTGAACTCCAAGCATTATAATGTACACTCTTTATAGGCATGATCACTATACCTCCATATATACAAGCTAATGGTACATATGCCACATATATAAGTGAACATATGTCAAATTTAGACAATCTCCTTGAAGCAGCTAGTACTTGTAAGTAACAAAGTGTTAACATTCTCTCTCTATCATGATTCCACAGCTGGTGCAAGCTGTATGAATTCTACCAACAACTATGGTTACAATAGCAATAGATCATGTGTCCTTTTGCGTGTTGCTAAAGTAATGTCAATTATATGTAGTAAGATATTATAATACTTCCTAGGTGTTTGAATGGACTCCAAATGCTATACAACCATTTCTTCCTACACCAGTTCAATTTGGTGACTACCTCAATCTGACCTGCAATGTTGAGCAGCAATACTCCCATCTAGTAAGCACCTGTCCCATCAAATGATGACATCATTATGATGCAATGAAAATAGGGTATACAAGTGTCATGGAATCCTCCCGGTCTACCCCTTAACATTCCTAATACTCCAACTGGACAGAGTTACCCATTTGAAAACCAAGACAACTACACGTAGGTCATTGAGGGAGAAATAGTAATAATTCTTTTATTTTAATATTGTTAGTGTACCTCTAGTGGGAGTAATCTTAGACTTTTCTAATGTAAGTCTTGCTAATAACTTTGATGATTTTCAAGTGAAGGTAGTCTGTGAGGTTGATAAACAGGCACTAGGGATTGCTGCCTGGTCTGATCAGAAAATAGCACAACTATATGAACTACCAGAGGATGTGACATTCTCTGTTGATTTCAAGAACATTAGACTATAAGTGGTCAGAGACCAAATAACCAGTTTATAGCTGTACCATAACTCATAGTAGATACATATTTCAATTCAACAGATCAACTCTTAATTCCATATAACAGATATATTTAAAATAAATTACAAAAGCAGTCATTATTTTGTTTGTCTCTGTCGGTTTAAAAATGCCACCCCTTTCTCATTCATTTTCATTAAGAGATCTCGATAAGGGGTTTTACTCTCACTGGGTGTCTGAGGAATACCAAGTATTCTTCTTACACGAGGCAACATAAACAATGAGTTTTGTACTAAACTATACAGGCTAGAGATTGACCAGTAAAGGGTCATTGCTGAAGGGAGTTGAGTTGCTATGACTCCCATTCCCAGTGACAAAAAACGAAAGAAATTTGTCATACTTCTTTGGAGTCGACCTGGATCCTTTCTTTTAAGAGCATGCATCTGAAACAAAAATATCATTTTTAACACAATCAGATTATTACCAAAATTTATACTAAATACCTCAATATTTAGAAGATTTGAAGCTGAAAGGGTTAGTGGTAATATATAGCAGGGATCTGGTACAGTCAGATTACTAAACCACAGGATACCTTCAGTGGAGAGGCTAGTCAATATTGCAACTGTAAAAATAATCATAATACATTACTTTATCTACAGCATTACCTGATGGTTCAGAACCAGGAAATGCTCCAGACATATTTCTCAAAGCAAGCGAAAGAATGATCCATAAAGGTAGTTGTATCCATGGCAACAGAGCCACTTTAAGCGGATGACATCCTTCTCTCAAATATACTTCCTTAGCCATTTTACGAACCTTAAAACAATTTTTATTAGTTAGAAAAAACATTACCATACCTCAGTCCTATATCTCCTGTTAGCTTCTTCAACGGGAAGACCCTCTCGTCTACACCTAATGACTACATTATGTTTAATAGCCTCAGAGAATTCTTTGAGTGTTGGTTGTAACAATTCCATACGTGTCACTACTTTGTTCTGATGTATCGCTAATGGCAGTGTTACAAGACTACGCAATGTTACTGTCAATCCACCAATCACTGCCCACCATGGTAACGAACTCCACTGATGTACACTTAGTACAAATTGTTCAGTATAATGTATAACACCACAATTATTAATATATGTATATAAATGTCTGGATCTAATACCAACCCACACTCTTTGTTTTGGCGGAATAATGTGCTTCTGGTAGCCAATTCTCCATAGATTAAGTCCCCTTGTTCTCATCATCTCCGGATAATCAATGAATAATTAATTATAGTTAACGATGTCTCAATGGTTGAACTGTAGTGCTAGTAGGAAAAGAAGAAAACAAGAGGATATAAGACGATATATTTTAGTGGAGAAAAAAAGAAACGTTGATGAAATTGAGAGAACAGAGAATGTGAAGAAGTTAAAGAGAAAAAGGAGCAAAACTGATAAAGGATCATGTAACCGTGACAACAGTGATGAGTATGTACCAGCAACTACATTAACTAATGGCATTAGACAGAAAACTTCTAACAAAGAAAACATTAGTCCTGAATATGAAAAACCTATAGAACTAATCAAAGACACTGACCACACCCACCCTGCTGAGGAAAGCACAGCCAGAAAGCATCAATCTCAGGCTGGTAGTTTTCAGTCACATGACACTCACATAATTAAACCAAAAGATCAGTCTCCATTGTGTGAAGATGTATTGACTCAGTTTACTGAACTAACCCCTTTATCATTAAGTATTAATGAACAATTATCTGACAAAAGTTTAATAGCAATATTGAATTGTAACACTGAAGACTTCTTAGCTCAATTATAATTCTTATTTTTTCTTATGCATTTTATTATGCACCATAGCACGAAAATCAGACAATATTTGGTTCTCTCTTTTCTCTCTCTCTTCTCTATTAAACATAGCTAGGGCTCTTCTATCATCAGCAGAATAAACTTGATTCTCTTTACGAATACGAACAGCTTCCATCCGACGATGTCTGCATAAAATAATCAACAACATTATGATACTATTAATACTATACATTTAAATACTAACCTGCTTCCACTCATAACAAATCCAGCTTCTTCAAAATCTTCAATTTCATTACTAGTTAATCCAATTTCACCACGACGAGGGATACGTTTTCCTTCTTGTACATATGCTGCCATAGCCTCTCCTTCACCAGGTAAAAGATTGTGTCCAAAACTAGAGATAAAAAGAATGATACATCATCCAGTATAAGATCTGTTGATAAGGACTTACTCCATTTTGTTGTTAGTACTTTGTACTTTAATTTCTGGTACAGGTCCAATGAAGCCTCCATCAGCATCCTTACCTGAAGGGGTGTGGTCAATAATATAAAAGGTTCTAATGAACATACTGATTTTCTTTTCCACCCACACTCCTTCATCGTCATTAGAACCCTCCTCTTCATTGCTTGAATCTGATGATGCTGATATAGGAAGGGGTGACTTAGATCTTTTCTTATGACGTCTCTTCTCACTAAAAAATAATTGCAAATTAATCTTTAAAATTAAGGGTATAGTTACAATTATCTCTGACATCATCAGGTTATATAATTACATACCGTTTTGAATTATGCTTTCCTTTTTGAGATTTCTTTTTTCTCTTTCGTCTTTTACCCTCTACATATTTTAATTATTATCATCAAATTAAAGGAGTCTAATACAAGTTACCTGAATCACTATCATCAGTAGAAGTGTCCTCCTTACCTAAAGTGGACACCATTTTGGCAATCTCTCTTCTCTTAATGACTTCATCATCATCAGAACTAAATAAAATATTAAATACTATAACATTTACTTTGAATGTTTACTCTATCTCAGGTCTCGGAGGTGATAGTCCCCATACTTCAGGGACACCCATAGCAGCAATCATTTCTCTCTCTTGTCTTCTACTACAATAACAAATAATAAAGTAGTTTGAATTGTAACTCACTTTTCATGATATGAATCTAACTCTTGTTCCCTCCATGATGAACGATGATGTCTGAAAGAGAAGTAAGTAGTTACATTATGGTATTATAACCAACCCACAATGTAGTATTCTTTACTTAGCCCATGGCATTGTAATGGCGTCTTAGATAGCAAACCTTTTGTCTCTGTTGTGGTGGTGTCTTCTATCAGGAGATCTTGGTTGTGGACTTCTACTTCTTGAACGAAATCTTCGCCTTTCAACTTCAGTTGGCATTTTATTTGGAGTCTTAGTCTAATATGTGGTGGGCGTGGCTAGTTATTACTTGTTATTATTACAATTCAGGTGGGTGTATCTGCTGCAGAGTAAAGATGGTGAAAGAAAATCTAACATTTCGTTTTTCTCCTTGGTATGGTTATGTGTTAGTCTTGCTAGGACTGGGGCAATATCACGTGAGACAGTATACACATAATAAGCTAGTAATATATAGGGATTACCTCATAGATACACGTGTTCCATCGAGACATATTTCCCTATGATCGTCTTGGTCCAATAGGAAGAGGTCTTCATTATTTAGCATATGAGCATCACACTATAATGACTCTAGGGTGAGTGCGACCATTACAACTAATGATATGTTCATTCATTAGCTACATATTGGCCTGGCTTGTTCATTTGGGGGAAGGCGTGTATGCATATATTTTGACAAGGTTAGCAATACTGTTTGATATAAACTAAATGTTTTACCATTTGTTACCAGACGAGCTAAATTTCGAAAATTAGATCAATTCTTGTGGTTTGTGCAGACATTTTTATTAGGGTTTCCATCACTCATGATTCTTAAAAGAATTATTAAGAAAGAGAAACATCGTTAACTATTAATATTGTGTGCAAATGCAGTTACTCAGTTTGTGAGTTTCTTGCTTCTAAATCAGTTTTAATTTTTTTGAAATTGAGTTTTGATTCAGATTTGTACTCATTGTAAGCTGATGGTAAATGTGAAGTTTTGACTTCACTCATAAAGTGGTTTCTAAGTGCAGCACTTGCAGCTTCTTCCTCTGCTCTCCTGAGAGATGATCCAGCTCCTTCTGCAAGATACTGGCTACCAGAATATACACCAACCACAAATGTTGGAAAATGAGTATTCCGTCCCGTTTCCCATAGCAACCGAGACTGCGGAACTTCTTTACCTTGAGCTTTAAGAATTGCTTTTAACATAAATTTAGGATGTTGTAATTTAATGAGATCATGTAGATCAGTTTCCCTTAATTGAGGTATAATGTAGTTATGTATCAGATCACGTGCTGCCTTAGAACCTTGATCTATAAAGATAGCACCCAGAATAGCTCTGAGAGCTTTACCAATGATCTGTGTGTTTAGTGTCACTTGTGACACAATCAAATCTGTAGCACCTAGATGTTGACAGATCTTTTCTAATGTAGACCATTTAGTAAGATAGTTACTGATATCCCACAACATATAGCCTTCCATATTAGGATATGTTTGGTAAAGGTACTCGTGTACAAAATGAACTAGTGTACTATAGCCAATAGTGGATAGTCTGGAATTGTGTTGATTGTGGTAGTCTTCAGGTTGTTCGTTGGAGTTAAGTTGAGATAAAGCTGAACGATGTATTAATGCTGTAGATAGAGATGGGAGCTGATCAGTAGTATAGCCTAGACGTGCAGCTAGTGCTCCTAATTCCATTGGATAATTGAAGTTACTACCCATTCTTTTCTCTCCAGTATGAGGATCTGTTTTCTTCAAAATGGCAATGTTTTCATTATGAGACAAGTCAGTTGACTCTACATTTTGAGAAAACGTTTTTTTGGTACCTAGCAATAATGGTAACCGTCTAGTCACAGTCCTTATTGCCAATCTACTATTAAACCTCCACAATACTGCTAAATGCATCCCTTTTCGGTTTGAGACCACGTGGTTGCTAGAAGCCACGCCCACCAATTAAACATGGAGTCTGAACAACCACCATCACAACAGCAACCTGATCTCCTAACAGCTAAAGTAAATTTATTTACCATTTTTTCAACACTTTGTCTTCTGTTACAGTCTATAGATAAACTGATTGTTCCACAAGTAATTGATGGAGAACATCAACTTCAATATTCATATAGCTTTTGGTTTACACAACGGAGTCGTGGCTCTGTATCATCTGCTCCATCAGATTATGAAGACCAGATAAAACACGTTGCAGCCTTCTCTAGTGTAAGACTTGAATAACACATCTTTGACCACACCCACATAATTAGTTTCTATTTTGGGAGGATTTTTGATTGAGAGTATTTTCCAATATAGGTGGAACAGTTTTGGTCTGTGTATTGTCACATGGCTCATCCTAATGATTTACCTCCTCACTGTGATATACATCTCTTCAAAATGGGTATCAAACCCATGTGGGAAGTACATTAATGTATCTCTATATAATGATATTCATGAGGTATTCTCTAGGACGAAGCTAACAAAGAAGGCGGTAAGTGGATAGTTAGATTGAGAAAAGAGATATCATCACGATGTTGGGAAAATCTTGTGAGTATTACATAACTCATCATCATAAGTCACCTTAACATACAATGACTTAGCTCCTTGCAATGTTGGGTGAGCAATTTATAGTTGGCAATGAAATTTGTGGAACAGTCATTTCCATTCGACCAACAGAAGATATTATTTCTATTTGGAATAGAACAGCTAGTGATGCTTATATTACAGGCAAAATCAAGTATGATATATTATATAGATGATGTAGTCATTAATACTTGTAGAGATACTATTACAAGAGTAATGCAGCTACCATCACAAACTATTATGGAATATAAAGCTCATGATGCTAGCATCAAGTCAGCCCCTTTAATTTTTATTAATTCTAATAATAATTATCTTGCATTAAAAATGTTAGGGATAAGTCAAGTTTCAGGAACACAGAATTATATGGTGTACAATGATGATCAGCTCTGCCATAACATTATTTTCCATTTTCATTCTTTTGTTGAATCCTTTTATACATGTCATGCTAAATATATTGTCTGCACAATATTTTATGAATTAATCTCCTCTCAAGACCATCAAAATTGCTACTATTTAAAGCTTCGATTTCAACTTTTACTTTTTGAGTTTCCATCAGTTCAAGCTCGCGACTAAACATAGGATTATCCTGTGTAAAAAGATGCTTCAAGCAGGTAATTTGAAATAGCTTACTTGATATGATAAACTATGTTTCACACTTGCAAACACTCTCTTATCAGAATTAGTCCATGACTGTAATGCTGAAGGGCTTACTAGCAATGTGCCATCATCACCAAACAAATCTTGATGATGTAGTCCCAACCAATAGATATTAACAGCTATTACAATAGTGCTATATCTGTTCTTAATTGGAGGTGTCTTACCATAAGCATGTGTCTCTGTGCCCATCCTAGTTGAGCCATACTTGTAGGTCAGTAATATCCGAATACCGTGTGGCTAAAGTAAAGATGGATTACAATATACTATAGTATAAACTACAAAAGTCAATGATTGTTTACAAGGTCCTCCTTACATTATAGTCAAATAGTCCTAATACTGGTATATGGAACTGATCAGATAATTGTTTTAATATAGCTCGTACACTCAATGGAGGATAACCACATCCAGTCAGAATAATACATGGCAAATTGTCCCAAATTCGTTGACCACAAAGATATGTGAAAACTGCATCTGAAAATAATATGAAATTATTCAAGTCACTATGTGGTATTAATACCTTTCTCAACAACTAGAATATATCGTGCTCCCATAGACTTAAAATTAATTCCTCCAATTTGACCAGGAATCTTTAAACGATAATTATTGAAATGAATGCATTCATACATGTCAATAATATTACTGCAATAACCTACTCGTTTTCCTGCAGTTCCAGTTGAGCAATCTACCCAATCACCATCAGGCTCCTATCATTATATATGCAATAATGAGACAATGAGATACAATGCAGTCTACCTTGAATAGCAGTAACCCAGCTAAACCTCCAGAGCTACTAGCACAGATCCCTAAAGAAGCTCTGGTACATCCAGTCAATGCAACAACATCTGGTACCAATGATATAAACATCTTCTCGATGCATTACTGATATACCTTGTAATGTATCATTGAATTCTGCTTGAGTTTTAAAGTGTTGAACTAAACAGTAATATCCTTCACGTTGTGTTACAGCTTTATTTTCTTGTACAAGTTGATGAATTAATCCAAGTACTTGCCAAACTATATCGATATTATAATGTGTGCTTGTTATAATGAGCTCAAGTTGTACTACTTTACTATTGAATACTAGCTAGCAAGTATCCATTCTTATCTATTGAGGATCCATGCATTCTAATATATAGATACTCAATAGATATTGTTTAAAACTGTTTATATTCAAGATTAGGATGTTGGTTGAAATAAATACTTTTTGTAAATCGTTGTAATCCAACACCTTTATGACCGAATAATCGTTTTGTTGTTGTAGTCTTTCCAAGATGAAGAGTACCCTTTTCATCTCGAACTGTATTCCGATCACTACGATTTACCTGAAAAATAAAATAAAATAATCTTTAATACATGTATTCTCACTAACTAGAATTAATTGAGGGTCGTCCCCTCGGCTGACTGTCTGTAGAAATTCCAGTACTAATTTCTCAATTAATTTTAATATCTCATCTCGGGAGAGACACTGAGCATCGGACCATCCTTCTACTGAACACCTCATAGACCCTCCAGTACATATTAACCCGTCTTCTCTAGTAGCCATGACCACTGCAACGCGCACTACTTGCGGTATCCACGTGGGTGATGCTTTTAGTCTTAGCTCCACCCATTTTTGTAGCACCCGCTAAAAGAACATGTACCCAACTATTTTTAAAACAAGACCATACGTTAGGAATGTGATAGTCAAATACCTCAGTAATATTCAAGGCGTTGTTCCAACTCCAGAAACCTTGCATCAGTTGTACAAGGAGAAGAAGACAACATTATATAGTGAGTCACACCATCTTTTACATATATTACTTGATATATTAGATCAGTATGAAGGTCGTACTGTTAATAGTCGAGCTGTATTCACTAATGCAGAGTTTTCGTTGAAGCATATAACAGTATATGGATTTGATTATGACTTCACATTAGTACAGTATACACCAGATGTAATGGAATTGATCTATGACAAAACAAAATCAAAGTTGGTCAAGGATTTTCGTGTAATTATTAATACTGTACAGTTTACCTGGTATATATAATTCCTTTCCATTTTAGTATCCACCGTATATCCAGTCTTTGAAGTTTGATCCGAATTTTGCAACACGTGGTCTACATTTAGATATTAGAAATGTAAGTATTGTCAATTTTAACTATACATCCATTGTGTAATTTAGGGTTTATTAATGAAAATGGATGCATACCATCACATTCAAATGGGTTCAGTCTACCGTGGACATACCTCTGTTAAAAATGAAGAAGTGATACAGTTATATAGAGGTACTCATGTACCTCTATATATCATGGATGACCATCTTCATCGCCGAGATCTTGACGGACGTCAGAATCGACATCACATTCAATTCTTGGACACATTTTCAATACCCGAGATAGGGCTATTTGCTGATATATCAGATGTGAGTTGAAAATCATCTCCACTCACTGACTCCACCCATTGTGTTATCTCTTAGTATTTCTTACAACGCAATATACCATTTGATCCAGAGTATTTGTATCTTGATGTTGAGGTTATTATCTTAACAATAGATTGTATTATTCTATATAATACATTTTAGAATTCAATTAAAGAAGTTCATAATTCTGGAATTATACATGAGGCAATTGTTAATGATCCTGGTAATTAACTATCGTTTATATTGTGTATTGACCACGCCCACTATAGATCGATATATGGAGATAATTCCTGGTATACCAGAATTATTATCTCGTCTCAAATCTGCTGGAAAGAAATTGTTTTTATTAACAAATAGTCCATTTTGGTTTGTGTGAGTAACTCAATTACTTACTATCGACTTTACATCTTGTTTCCATAGCAACCATGGTATGCGTCACATGACTAACTCACTAGATTGGCGAGATTTATTTGATATTATTATTTGCTCAGCTCGTAAACCAAAATTTTACAGTGACGTTATCAGGTAGTTCCATTACATCATAATAACATCTACATAATGACATCGCAGACCCTTTCGTTCTGTAAACCCGGAGACATTAGCTCCAACATGGGAGAGAGTCACTCAACTTCAACCTGGTAATGTTGCTGTCTATCAACAAGGTAATATCAAGGAGTTTATTAAACTGACGGGTTGGAATGGATCACATGTGCTATATATTGGAGATCATGTTCTCTCAGATTTATCAGTATGTTAATAACCACTAATGATAGGAGCAATTGTGTAATATATTGTAGGACCCCTCTCTTAACTTGGGTTGGAAAACTGGTGCTATTATACCTGAACTAGACACTGAAATCAAGAAAGGGAATTCGAGTGAATATAAACAGGGGCTAGCCTCTTTGTTGGCACTGGATAATTTATTGAATGAACATCAAGGCTATCAAGACCCTGAGCTGATCAATGTAATTGAGCAATGGAGACAAGAGAGAAAAAGGTTGAGGTATGTCTTCTTTTTTCATTGAACTTGGACAAGATTTCTCTCTTCTCTAGACGCTACCTTAAAGAATTATATAATCCATATTTTGGTAGTATATTTAGAACAGAGAAAGGTCAAACATATTTCTCTCGGCGTCTTATGAGGTTTGCAAGTCTCTACATGTCCTCTTTAGATAACTTGAGGGACTTTTCATTGGACCACACCTTCTATACTCGTCGAGCCTCTCTCCCACACGAACCTGATATCAACTTTGACATATAATATATTAAATAAAACATTATTGTTAAGTTAAACAAATATCACCAGTTGAGGTCAAGCCCAAGTTCAAGACACTCATGTTATTATCTAAAAATCTATTTTCCCTTACAATGAATTTATATTTATAGATTTATTTAGTTGATATTCATAATCCAGTAAACAATACATTCACAACTATGAATATTATTATAAAAGACCTTCAGGCACAAACAAAACTATAATAATATAATGATCATGTTAATAATATGAGAACCTGAATGCTCTTGTTAACTCAAATCCATCCATTAAACTGATGGATGCAAAAGGATTCTCCATCTTCTGACGTACTATTGGAGGTAGTATTGGTTCATTTGTATCTTCGTCGTTGTTATGACGACCACTGTTGCTAGGAGCTAGTGAAACTCGTGAAGAACTTGCAGTATTTGAAGCCCATATCCGAGCATGTGTTGGATCACCCCATTCTGACTGAGAAGGACTTGAAGCTCGCATATAACCTTTGCCCTGGACTAACTCTCGTTCTGTCTTTGTACCTCCTCCCCATTGTTGAGACCCTCTATGCAAACTAGTTCGGGATCCTCGATGGCTTGAAGTTTGTGAATCTGTTGGTCTCCCATCTTTTCTACCTTCTTCTCTTCCTGCTGCTATTCCATTTCTTTGACTGTCTTTATTGTCAGTACTTTGACCATGTGTGAATTGTTCAGTACTTCTTACTACCTCTCCCTTCCCTTCTTGTCGATTTAAATCACCACCATAATGAGTACTCTGATTGAATCTAGAATTGACAGAACCATTACCATCACCTTTTCCATTTCCTAACTTTCTATTATCATCTTTCTTTGATTTGTCCTCACCTAATTTGGAAAGACTACTCTCTTCTCTCTTGTTTGCTAGTCTATTTCCTCCTTTCCTACTTTTGTTGACTCCATTAGAGTTACCATCATTGTCACCATCACCTCTTCTACCTCTCCTAATCCTCTCTGTGTCTCTTAACAAAGTAGCTGAACTACCACTGTTTAGATCTGAAGCACTTGAAGATGATTTCATATTTCTTTTAGCTGTGTCATCTCCACTTTCTCTACTAGTACCTAGCCCTCCTCCAAACTTGTTATCTCCTGCAGTTTCTCTACTTCTAATATCACTGGAAACATTAACAGAGCTGCTTGATGGACTAGAGGAGTCTCTTTTTCTCCCTCTATTTCTGACATCTAGTAAACCAGTGGAACCTTCTCCTTTAAGATTGTCATCATCTTCACCTTCATCACCTAGTTTGAATGAAATGTGGCGATTTTTCTTTTTCTTATTTTGAGCTGTTGGGCTCAAAAAATCAATATGATGATCAGATTTTTTTATTTGGAAACCACCTTTTCTTCTTGAACTTATATCTGGCAATGTTAAGGAATCTGTAGAGTGACTATTAACAATATTGTCTGATTTTCCTCTCTCTCTTTGAGTATCAGTTAGTCTTTCATTTCGGATTCCATTGCCTTTTCCAACATACCATTTTCCCTCTCGTATGAGTCGAGCTAGTTCTTCATCACATGGAAAAGCAGAGAGTCCATACCAGTGATCACGACATCGAGGACAATGGAACTCTGGAATAGCAAGCTCCCCAGCCCTCCAATCTGCTTTATGACCCTACATAATGTAAAGAGCTGTGAAGTAATGTGTGTTATCTTTATAATGCACCTTTGATTCAACTCCTAATGTGTTGCAAGATAAGAACTTGCCTAATGCTTCCTCTTTAGTATCCTGATCAAAGTCATCATCAAAAAATGAATCCAGTGAGCCTGTATCTGATAGGTCATCCTCCTCTTCAAGGTCCCAGACACCACTGCCTGGTGGAGGATCATTGACACTTTTAGCTACCCAACCACGTTTGACTGTACGTCTGATAAATACCTTTCCAGACAGAGGTCGGATACAACTAGAAGTAGGTCGCTGCAACAAAATATCAGTGCATGATAGAAAGGTAGCATGCAACTGTTCTTACTTGCTGTGCTGGGTCTTCTTCTGGAACTGAGGAAAAAGCTGTCTTAGGCCGACTAGTTGGATTATTGGGTGGTCCTTCCTTCCATTTAGGAAAAGCTGAGGATGTCCTCTGACCACTGGAAGACCATCTTCTACCTAACATTTTGGTAATACAGCAGGGTGGGGCTTATTAAATTCATAAGTAATGAATAATCAAGATAAGTATACAAGTTAGCAAAAATGAAAAAAATTATATCCCAAATATTGAAAAAAATTAGGTCCATTATAATCACTTGTCATTTATAAACTCATTCAGAGACTTTACAATGTTTTCATGACCTTTTTCCTGAGCAGCATCCAATGGCGTCTGACCATAATTGTTCACAACATGTACATTAGCACCATATTGACGACACAAGAGCTCTACAATGTCAACATATCCATTGGTACAAGCATAATGCAATGCTGTCCATTGATTACTGGTAACTGTATTGGGATCTGCTCCTTTCTTCAATAGAATCACAGCAATGGAGTAGTGTCCATATCTGCAAGCTAATGTCAATGGAGCAAAACCACACCTATCTTTAACATTGATGTCATAGTCATCAACTAACATCTTGACCACTTCTTCTCTTCCACTTTCAACAGCTAAATGAAATGCTGAGCGCTTATCATTATTAAGCATATATTTGTCTGCTCCTTTCTCTAATAAAAATGAAGCTACTGGACAATGACCTGACTCACACGCTACCATAAATGGAGTGTTACCAGGTTCATTCTTTCGTTCATAATCTGCATGAGCTTCTTTGATCAAGACTTCAGCTACTTCAACATGTCCTCGATATGCAGCTAAATGAAGAGCAGTAGAGCCAATTCCATTACCAAGATAAATGTCAGCACCTTTCTTGATTAAATAGCTAGTTGTCTCTTTACGACCATTGAGGGCAGCTAACATCAGAGGACTATAATCGTATACATTAACTTCATTAATAGGAGCACCGCATTCAATTAAAAAGGCTACAACATCTGTACAACCAATTGTTGCTGCAACATGTAATGGAGCTTCACCATGATCATTTTTAGCATTGATATCAGCTTGATGTCCTTCAACAAACATTTTGACTATTGCTAGACTTCCCTCTCTTGCTGCTAGATAAAGTGCAGTTCTACCACGTTTATCAACAATCTTAACACTAGCTTTTTGGGATAATAGATATTGAGTTTTTTCTACATTCGTAAGTTCAGCAGCATAGTGGAGACCTGTACATCCCATGCTATTTTGAGCATCGACTTGTGCTCCATTTTGAATAGCTTCTTGAACATCTGAGAGTTCTCCACTTATAACTGCAGAAATTAACTGTTCGTTTAACTTCTTCTGTTCTTCTCCATCCATTGTAAGTACCGATACTGTTAATATGATAATATTGTAATTCTCTCTTGTACAGGAAATGAAAGACGTACGGGAAATGAAAGATGTACAGGAAATGAAAGATGATAACATACTGTTGAGTGTAGGGGTCAGATCATAGGTTATAAGGAAGTGGTTTTATAATAATAATTATAATTATTATAAACATTGTAATTATAATATTAAATTATAATACAAAGTGTTACCTGTTGATTTCAAATGACTTGTAATGGAGGGAATAGAAATAAACAATTAATTAAACAATATTATTTTTAATAGATTTATTTTCATGAGATAGAGGTGTTTGAAGATATGAGACAATTTTATGAATTAATTCGTCGCAAAAACCTGCTCGTGTTTGTTCCACTTCACGAAATGCTGCCATTAATTCAGCTACAGCGACTACAGCTTCTTGTCCACTTACACGCCAACTGGGATCAGTAGGTGCATCAAACTGATAAGAAGTAGAGGTTAAATAATAAACCACACCCATCTCTTACCTGTGCTAATAATGGCAGTACTATCTTTGATAAACTAGCTGAAGGAGGCTCTGTATTTGACGGAAAAGCATTCTAGAAAGAGAGAGAGAGAGTGATCAATAGAATGAGAAGTATAATGTACCTCTGACGAAGAAGGGGAGGAGTCAGTAGAGGATGAGGAACGTCTTTTAACAGTTCCTGTTTTCTCACTTGGAGAGTCCACATCAAAGTCCCAAGTATCTTCTAAACCACTGTCTACTTCTTCTTGACTATAAGGAAAATGGATAGATAAATATAATGTGAATGGATGCATAGATCTAGCCTAATCGATGGACGATCATTTCTTACTTTTTTTTCTTTTTTTGTAGTGAACCAGGAGGAGAGATACCTTCGTCACCTCCACTCGCTTTCCAGCGTTGATACCTTTCTATTAAGTCTATCAAATATGAAGTTTTTCGGGCTTGCTTTAAAAATCGATGTTTCAACAATTCACGAGCTGTTGGACGCTATAGGATAAGGATGTATTTCTCATTATCCACTGATTATTAGGGGCTTTCTCACATGTGCTGGGTCTTTATTCAAACAAGCTGCAACAAATTCTTTGAAAGGCCGAGAAAAGTTTCCTGTCAATTCTGGTGGGGGATTTTTAGGAATGAGGAACAAGACCCTCATTGGATGAAGGTCTGCGTTAGGAGGTTCTCCTTTAGCTAATTCAATAGCAGTGATACCCAATGACCAGATATCAGCCTATGGATAGATAACAATGACATAATTGATGCATAACTACAAATAACTTTGACTAATGGATGAATAGATGATTAAATGGATATGTAATTTTGACGAGTTGCTAAATAAACTGCAACTAAATGGATTAATGGTTTGCAATTAAATGGATGGATGGTTTGCAGTTAAATGGATGGATGGTTTGCAGTTAAATGGATGGATGGCATTATAACCTTCATATCATAAGCAGATTGTTTAATAACTTCAGGTGCCATCCAAAATGGAGTACCTACAAAAGTAAATCTTTTCATAGTATCAGTCAACTGCCCAGCTACACCAAAATCAGCAAGTTTGACCTCTCCTCTGTCTGAGAGCAGTACATTAGCAGCTAAAGAAAGAACAAGACTCAATAATAACAGGTGGATTGAAAACTTATAAAAACTTTATAGTAAAGCCATACATGTTATCAATATAGAGTCTTATAGACCATATTCCAATTGGCTAGTGATGTAAGTTTGCACTGTAACATTATCCGTCTAATAACATACCTTTAATATCACGATGAAGTTTTCTCTCAGAGTGTAAATAGTCTAGACCCTTTAAGACTTCACGTAAAATAGTAGCAATTTGAGTCTCATCCAATGGACCAGGTTGCATCTATTATGAGAATATTATAGGGGCTTACTCAAAATACTAGCTATAGTACAAGTGTTTTTATTAAAGCATTAATTAGAACAAATGTTTGCTTTAGAAAACAAAACACACAATAATTTAATATACTAACCAAATCTCGAGCTGACCCACCCCCAACATATTCCATAACAATCCATAACTTTGTACCCTAAAATGAAAATATACAATACACTTTGTCATTGTGTTATTGTATATAACTAGATTGTTTATCAAATAAACACTCTCTCTTGGCTATCCGTCCATTCATCAATACATCCATTCATCCATTCATTCATCAATACATCCATTCATTTATCAATACATCCATTCATCTATCCATCCATCCATTTCTCCATACTATAATATCCATACTTTAAGATAAGATCCATAATAGGTTGTTACAAATTGTGAATCACATTGCGACAATACAGTAATTTCCTGTTGGATATCTTCAATTTCATCATCTGCATCTTCTAAGTCGATAATTTTAATAGCTACAACACGATTTGTACGATTTTCAACACTATAAATAAACACAACATTAATATATTATTTATATTACAGCTACAAATACTAATATAATGTATTATATTATAGTATGAGTCTATATTGCATACAAAGAAAGTAAATATAAACATTTTATGTTTGTATTTACTTATTGACTAATGTAGCCATAGATTTTCATTATTAGTATTATATATATATTAGATACCCTTTAAAAACTTCACCAAAATTGCCACACCCAATTCGTTCTTGCTTTGTAAATATTTTCTCTGGATCTTTCGTGCCTTCTTTTCCAATTAATTTCTGCACAAGACGAAATCACAAACTAGTCCGTGAATTACAAGATATGCATTATTTACTAACGACTATTGTATAAGGAATTATCACTACAATCTATACTTAGACCTACAGCTGTCGCCATTATTCACAGACAAAAGAGAGCAGCACTGCTACAAGATTCAAAGGATAATTATCCTCTATTGACAATAGCCACTGACCGCACCCACAACCACACCTTAGGCTTATTATGAAATTGAAGAGGTTTTTACTCCGCTATTATCCCCCTGGTTCGTTTATTCATACACAAATAAATATGATGATCTAATTTTATTTTATTTCAATAGGTATTATTTTAGAATATGAACAAGATGGAGAACTACATTCACGATCAATAGATCTATTAGATCTTCAACCTGAGTGAGAAAACCACACCCACTAACTTTAAAATTATAAACTCTCTATAGTACTAATATTGAGGAACTAGTAGAGAATATTATACAACAAGAACCACTTTTGACTCCATCAAGAAGAGAACAAATCACATCCCTCGTTACTAGTAAGAAATATTAACCCCTTTCTAACCCACATAATTACTTTCTTAAAGAACTTCAACAAAAACTTAGTCTATCAAAAGACAAGACATTCTATCTTTTCAAAGTTATTAAAGCGCATATCCTTCCACTGACTAATGTTGCATTTAACAAGTCAGGTTCATGGTACATTAACAATATCTTTCATGCTGTCTTTGTTAACAATATTCCTTCCTAGTTTTATCACTGGTAGTTATGATCGTACTTGTAAAGTATGGGAGACAGCAAGTGGAGAGGAATTATTAACATTGGAGGGTCATAAGAATGTTGTCTACTCTGTGGCCTTTAATAATCCTTATGGGTATGTTATGGCTGAGTATAATTTTAGATTCTCTCTCTCTCTCTCTCTCTCTCTCTCTCTCTCTCTCTCTCTCTCTCTCTCTCTCTCTCTCTCTCTCTCTGAAGAGATAAAATAGCTACTGGTTCATTTGATAAAACCTGTCGTCTATGGAGTACTGACACAGGCAAATGTTATCATACATTTCGTGGCCACACTTCTGAAGTAGTGTGTGTCAATTTTAACCCTCAAAGTACACTGGTAGCCACAGGAAGTATGGACACCACAGGTCGTCTATGGGATGTTGTGAATGGTACAGAGAGAGCTACTCTAGCAGTAAGTAATGATAACCTTGTTATTTTAATTATTAATTATTAATTATAGGGTCATACTGCTGAAGTAATATCATTATGTTTTGATAGTAGTGGAGATACTTTACTAACTGGATCATTTGATCATACTGTATTAGTATGGGATGTTCCCACGGCAAAGTACGTACATGTTAATCTGCTATTAAAATATGTCCCACTTGTCTATCTATCCATCAATCTATTTTATCCATCCATTAATTTTATCAATGCATCCATCTGTCCAGTTATTCATCCATCATCCATCCATTTATCTAGGAGGAAATTAACTCTTATTGGACACAGAGCAGAAATATCTAATGCTGTTTTTAGTTATGATAGTACAATTATAGCAACTGGTTCTATGGATAGTACTTGTAAATTATGGGACACACAAACTGGAAAGTGTATTTCGACACTAAGGTATCATGTGACCTCACTATTGTGTCACATGACTATCACTTAATTCAAGGGATCATGAAGATGAGGTACTAGATGTTGCATTTGATTCTACTGGATTGTATTTAGTAACTGCATCTGCAGATGGTAAATGTTTGTTTATCCATTGTTTGTTTATGCATCCATTTAGGTACAGCTTGTATATATAATGTTTCCACATGTACTTGTATATCAAAACTCACAGGTCATTTGGGAGAGATTAGCAAAGTAAATAGTTCAAATTTTATTTTTATCAATCGTCTGTAGGTAATTTTTAACCCTCAAGGGACACGTATTTTAACTGCAAGTAGTGACAAAACAGCTCGTTTGTGGGACCCCTTGAAGGGAGAGTGCCTACAAATTTTTGAGGGACATAGTGATGAAATTTTTAGTGCCGCCTTTAATTATGAAGGTGACATCATAATTACAGGTTAGCCACACCCATTTCCTTTAATTATATCGTTTTATCTTTTGATAGGTAGCAAAGATAACACGTGTAGATTGTGGCGATAACATTATCACTTATTATTATTATTATTATTATTATTATTATTATTATTATTTGTATAATTAAACAAGCTTGTCTGTATGCAAAATTAAGAAAGAAACTAAAATTATGAAACCAATTTCTTAAATTTTTTATAAAGTTAGCTATCAAATCTTTGTTGAGTAGATAATTGTTTGTGCTCAGAAATGTTGTTAGAATCAGTAAAAAAGTTCATTAACTTGTAGTCTTGTATATAATTGTACTAGTAAAACTGAGGACATTATACTTTTAAAATTGATACAACATTAAGGAGAAGTGATATTAATGTCAATTAACAAGTACCTATAATTCTAGCTTCAGAAAAAATTAAATGATTTATCACTGCCCATTGTTCCTTCCTTTATAACGCTATTAATGATTAAAATTAAAATATTTAATAGTATTGTTCTAGTTTATTAATTAATCAATTTTAGAATTATATAATTTGTATTTATCTAAATTGTAATAAAATATTTTGATTTGCACTTTATTCATTTGAATTGTTGCCAATAAGATATTACAGCTGCTTCTTCTCAAACCAGAATAATAGATTGTGTGCAAAAAAGTCAAAACATTGAAATCCCCTTTATTTTACTAGTACATAATATATATATATATTATGTACATGTTCTAGTAAATTATTAAATGTCTTTGTTTTTTAAACACTTTAACAACATTTTAGAGCAGAAACAATAACTTTACTTAACAATAACCTCAATATATATCTACTTAAAAGTTTGAAGTAATTTCATTAGCTATCATTTTGGGTCATTCTTTGATTCGAAAGAATTATATAGTGCTTAATTAATGACAATAGTATTAACAATATTCATAGTTTTGAGTGCTGTTGTTCAAACGTGGTATAGTCGTAAATAAATGGAGTCTCAGTTTGCTGGCAGTGACTGTGTTTTACAAGTACCTAATGTCTCTCTCTTTGTACAAGGACAAGACAGAGGTCCAGGAATCCTCTCCATAGAAGAAGGGTAAGTTGTTAAATAATTGTAATATTTATGTCCATCATACATACACAGGTACGTGCAGTGGTCTAATGATGATCAATCTGATATTATGACACTTCAATATCCATCAATCTCTCTTCATGCTGTTAGTCGTGACCTGTCAACTTTTCCTCATCCTTGTCTATATATCCTGTACTGTCCGTTGGATACTGATGATGAAAATGATGATGATGACGATCCTGACGAGGAAGGGAGTCCCATTGAAAAAATTACAGAAATTAGATTTGTTCCATTATCATCAGATCAATGTAAAGCCATTATTCTCTAGTTTAATTCCATTTCATTTATATTTCAGTGGATGGCATGTACTCTGCTATTTGTGAGTGTCAAACACTATATCCTGATCCAGAACTCTCTTCGGATAGTGAAGCTGAAGGTGATAATAATTTTGAAGAGGTTGAGTTAGATGAGAATGAAGGAGGCGTGTTTTATACATCAGCAGAAGAAGGGTTACCTCATTTATCAGTGGAAGGAAGGGTAAGCTCCTATTAATTAAGTAATTTTATTAAATCATTGTAGGCAGTATTAGAACATTTGGAGAGTGTTATACAAATGCCTAGACCAGAAGAATTTACTTCTATGATTAATAATGAAGAAAGTAAGTAAATATAAACAGGTTGGACCCCTTCATTATGCACTACTAATGTAAAGTACAACATTAAATGAGTGTCTATAAAAATCAGAATGTATTATTATTTTATCTTCTAGTTCCTACCAATGGTGATGATAATAATGGACAATTTGAAGATGTTCCAGACGACTCATAGACACACACACACACACACACTATATCTATTGTTATCTTATATAATTATTTGTTAACAACAGTAATTGAGAATAATTAATTAATGCCACCCATTTCTAATATTTTCTGCATACTTCCGTAATCCTGCATCACCACGTGTGTATTAACTATGTCTAAGAGATCAGCAAATGAACAGCTTACCTCAGATAACTGGGAACAAGATAATGAGGAAGAGGTAATAGTAATGATGACATAATTTATTATAAATCTTTCCTTTCCAGGAAGTAAGCACTGGCTTTAAAAAAGCATCAGATGATGAACTAAAAAGGAGGCCGTAAGTCTTATTTATTTTAAGATAAGCTTGTCAAATTTTAATCATTATTGAATGATATATCATTTTATAGGATGAAAATGGCAAGGAGAACAAAATCTAATCAAGATGACAAACAAGTAAATAGCGTTTATATGTCCTAAGTGTTTCACTCTGTCTCCTTTAGTCCAGTGGTATTTTCTCTAGTATCAATTTAACAGGTTCCTTTAAACCATTAGTCCCTCAAAGCACAGTCCCTTTATTAGCACCCACAATAACTCCCTCCTTAGCTCCATCAATCTCATTTACAGCCCTTCCAATGTCAACACCACTTCCACAGAAAGATTATGATTCTAATTATATACATAAATTACGTTCACTTAACGAGAGTGTTACTAAATGGATCAGTGACCACGTCCGTGCTAATCCCTGTATCGATTTGACTCCTGTATTTGAAGATTATCAACGATATTTAAGAGAATTAGATCAAGTGGACAATGATGATAAGTTAGAGGACACAGAAAAAGACCAAAATGGAAAAACACCGGATCATCAAAGTTCAGACTCAGAAGAAAGTACCAGCTGTCAAGGTAAATTGATCTCTACAAAATTACTGACTTATTATATTCCTTAGATAAACCACACTCTCCTAGTCCACAAACGATATCAAGTGAGCCTGATTCTGACTGTCTCTTTGCTGTACGTTCAAAACTCTATTATAAAAAGGAAAACCAATTTGTTGAGCTAGGAGTAGGTAAACTTCGTGTTGAACAACAGGAACATGGGGTCCGCCTCCTTTTACGAAATGACACATCCATTGGTCAAATTCTTCTCAATGTTCAAATAACAGACTCAATTCCAATCACATTACAAAAGAACTCGATCATGTTTGTAACATTTCCTAATCCACCTCTTGAAATATCATCACCTGACAAAACTGAGTCGACACCTACTCCAGTGACATACTTACTAAAAGTTAAAGATACAGTCTTTGCTGAACAACTCCACAGTACAATAAAAAACAATTTGTAAAATCATTACTTCATCTGTCTAGGAGTAATGATTATATTAATTTATTTTGTTTATTGTTATTACAGAAATAATAATTAAAATACATTTTTCTCATTTTCTTTTTCCTGCTGGTGGTGGTTTCAATGTGAACGGTTTAGTTGTACCAGCAACAGTCAATCCTGTACCAGCCCCGCCCCCTATTCCACCCATTGCCCCAGTATTCAGTCCTATACCAAGTCCTCCACCTAAACTAGATCCCAATTTAGGGACACCTCCAAAACCACCTAACGAAGACCCTCCTAAACCTGGTCCACCTCCAATCTGACCAACATGACCTAGTAAATAACTTAGATTTACACTAATATTTTCCATCATTACCTGCTGTTGCCATAGCAGTAAGAGCAGCTGTAGCTTGAGTTATAGAAGCAGCAAATGGAGAAGGTCCAGTTTGTGACTCTGTAGATCCAATATCAACTACACACAAATCAATCACATTAGCAACTGATTCAAAGACTTACCTTTTTTCTTAAGTTGCTGTTTTACAAATACATCTGTAGTATCTTGTCCTAATAGTCTCTTTAAATTAATATACTGTTCTTTGAGTCGTTGTATTTCTTCATGGACGACTTGTAGTCTTGCAGCAAGGAGAAGAAAAGGTTGATGTTGAGATTGTAATGCTGTGATGATGTCACTAGATGTCATTGATGATGATGTAGATAATAATGCTCCTAAGTAGCTCTCTAATTCTTCAAGTTGATTACGAAATATTTTCATACGTCTTTCAAACTGGATTGATACTTCATGGAAATACCTGAAAATTATAAAGAGCCAGTCAATTTTTTTCTCTATTTCTCAATTCTTACTGATCAGGTGCACTGTTCTCATGTTGCAAACCAGTAGGTAATTCTCTTGTTCTCTGAGCCATCTCTACTACACGGCCTTCTTTACCACTCTCTTCTTTTAGCAATGTTAAAGACTGTGTCAATTGATGTAGCTCTTGTCCAACTGCTGTAGCCTGCTGTGAGTGAGTGGAGAAAGAGAGAGATATATATCACATTCACAGACAAATATACCTGATGATGGATGTCAATATTATTCCCAACAGTACGAAACGTCTTTTCAAAATTCTCTGATGATTTACTGATTTTGTCACTTCTTGATTTCTGCTCACTTAAAAACTTTTCAAATTCTTGTACTAAACATACTAATATATCAGGGATTTGTCCTTCACTGACAGAGGCTACTCTGAAAGTACAAAATGTAAATTAATAAATAAAATTCAACAACTTACTGAGTCTGTGTACTGCTTTGACTAGCTCCACCCAATCCAGTCACACGACTTGTTGAAGTAGCTCCACCTCCTAATCCTACCACTGGTAATGATGTTGATGTTCCAGTAACCAAACCTGATTTTTGAGGACCTCCAGTCAAACCAGATAGACCTGTAACCCCTCCAGGCAAACCAGTTATACCAGTAGTACCTGCAGTCAAACCAGTAGTACCTCCAGTTAAACCAGTTAGACCACCAGTACTTATTGTCAATCCAGTTGATCCTGTTAGTCCAGTATTACTATTTGGTAGTCCAAGACCTCCTGTTCTTAAACCAATACCAGCTGTTGAACCAGGTATTGTTAGTCCAGTACTTTGTGGAAGACCAGTAGTAACTCCTGTCAAACTAGTAAGACCAGTAGTACCTCCTGTCAAACCAGTAGTACCCACTGATGAGCTGGGTAATGTTAGTACACTACTCTGAGGTAAACCAGTTTGACCAATATTGCTTGTTAAACCAGTTAGTTTAGTACCTCCTGCTGATAGCCCTGTTGAACCAGTAACACCTCCAGTTAGACCAGGTTGTGATAATCCAGTAAGTCCACTGCCAAGTACACCACGTTGTGGCAGTAATGATGACTGACCTGACATTGACAGTGGTTGACTCACTCCAACAGAAGAAGTAGGAAAGTTAAACGAAAGGTTTGCTCCCTGAGAAGCACCTAAGTTCAAACCTCCTGGCATTCCAGCCATCTTGTTTCAAAATTAGTGGGTGTGTTATGTAACACGTGGTTAGTAGTATACGAAGTTAATTTAAATCCCATTGTATTCCTGTACATATTTCAGAACGTTTCCGTACACTTACCGTTAATGAGATTCATAAGCGTCACAGTGGCGCCCCACAAGAACATGAAGACAAAATCTGACGTACATATAAAAAGAAACCAAAGCAGTCATGAGTGCCAGTGTGTTGTGGGCCAGCGTTCTGCAATGCATCAGACCTCTGAGATGGTTACCAGCATACTCTACGGAGTATCCGAAAGGCCGACTAGGATAGGGCTGGTAGTCTCCCTTTAAACGAGATGAGGCTGGTGTATTTGTGGTTCCCGGTTCCTGAATGCGACATTCCCTAAGAGCTGGAATCCCGTACGGCTGGTTTTAAGTTAGGGCGACGCTCCAGCCAGGATTACCTCGCGAAGACGAGGGTTACCAAGCCAGGTGGCGGTCCCAGCTAGCAATAGCAGGGAATCCTGGAGCCTAAGTGGAAGCCTGAGTGGGTGAGCGAGTAGGAATCGTTTGGGCAACACACAAGGGTTTTTTTTATTAATTATTTAATTATCTTTTTATATTTCATTATATCATTTTACTGAGGATAACATTAAATAGTATAGTTGTCTGCTTGTGTTAAAATATTTGTTTTATTGTATTCATTTCATATTACTAATGTAAATATCATTATGTCCCTTTTTTATGTTACAAAAATAAAAATCATTACCTAAACACTCATTTTCATTATCTTTTGTTCCTTCTATCTAAATTTATAACAATTCCTTTTGTTCTTCCAGACAAGCATAAGGCAATCAATTCACGTGAGAGAATGCAATAAAAACTTGAGGGTTAAAAATTGGGACAGGCTAATGGCTGTCCATAATTTCATGAGTTTAGAAGAAGCAGATGAGGTCTTCATGACGTAATATGCTGTACTCATTTATTATGTGTTTTTAGGCTCTTAAGAAGTACATGAATGGAGTCAAACTATCATACTGTCATATCGGTACTGCACTAACCTTTTGTAACAGTATTCTATTGAAGGAGTCTGCTGACAATGTCATTCAACAACTTTCATTAGAAATTAAAGTAAACAGTTGTAACAATTGTGTTGTAATCATCTACCTTTTAAAACAGTGTTTATTGATCTACTTAATCTTTCAATTCATCCATTTTACTCTCAATTTATCCATTTGTAATCCATGTAGAGTTGTCATCATCCAGCGACGTTAGCTCTAATATTAGGTTGTGTGGAAACATTACTACGTAGATTAGTCCAAGATAGACTCCAGTATCCATCATCTCTTACCAAACTTGTAGCGTTAACACTACATCATCAAACATCGTCTTTGTCCTGTCAATGTCTAATTTTCCATTGTCTAACTCATATAACTGTGCTTTATCCTCGTGTCATCAAAGAGCATCGTCAGCATTTATTGAGCTGGAGTAAAGACAGTTTATTTACAGTATCTGATGCATTAGTAAAGGTGAAATGTTGCTATATTTTTGGTGTATATTTTATTCTTCTCTAGGAATCTGCCCAACTTTTCTTGGCTTTAAATTGTACTGGAAAAAATGAAGAGGATTATTCTAAGTTTTTTATGTCTGCTGTACAGTCACTCTATCATTGTGTTGCCATACTTACTGGAACTGAAGAGGAAGATAGTGTACTGCCCCTACTAATTATTCCTGAATTTGAGTCAATTGGTGGAATTGAACGATTAAAGATAATAGTAAATGGTGTAACTGGATTGACCAGACTTGTCTCTACTTGTCTTCTTGTTCAAACTACACATCCTTTGAATGTTTCATTAGATAAGCTATTCTCTGTCATTTGGTTAGCGATGGACTCACAGGTATAACTAACTACCTTGTAAATATTATTTTAAGGCCACACCCACTAGGTCTCCGTTCCAAACATCAAACTAATATTATTAGAAGTCAGTTGGCAGTTGCTATTGGTTACAATACACAGGTAAGTCACATGACTAACAGAAAGATCATGTGACATTTCTCTTCTAGTTGTAGACTACATCTGATGCCATATGCTGAGACAATAGAAACTGCTATTATTAAAGTGCTAGAGCAGACTCCACCTACATTAATTATGGCGTTGATTTTCCAATGTATTCAAGAATGGGTACAAGTTAGAGGAGGATGTCCCCACCACTTTATGGAAACAACAATCAGTTTATTATGTCTACAGGCTCACCATTGTATAGAGGTCAGTCACATGACAGTCTTGTGATCAACATATACATTATTATAAAATTAGATGATAAGTGGTTTAGATAAAAAATGGAAAAGTACATTTAGAACAAATCAAGGTAATCATTAGTTAATTAAGGAAGGATTTAACTCCACCCACTCTTTTATAGATTCAAAACTTTTAGAAAGTTTAATAAAAACTCTTCATGTCTGTTTACAGAAATGTGATAACCTCCCACTCACAATAATTAAGGTGACTCTATTGTAAAATTCCTTTATATTGATTTATTTTAGGCCATAAACAGTATATGTCTCACACTCCAATCATCTTCACTGATATATAAAGTAGATGAGTTACATCAACTTGTAAGGACTTTAATTAGAAATAGTACTTGCCGTTTTGAGTTACAATTAGATGAGGTAAGAATGACATCACTGCAAAGACACTAACAATTAATGTAACATATAGGAGAGTGACGAGTCAACTGAAGAAATAGATGGTGTTGACATGGGAACCACTGTTTTAACCACACCCACTACCAATGTCTCAGAAGCTAAACCCCATTCACCCATTGATGTGATACATACTAAAAGTCACATGAGTCCTAGTGATAGTCACATGACATCAATCCCACTAGAAAGTGATGATGAAGATATGATGTTAATGGAAGTATTCAATACTGATAAAGAAAAGTAGCACAATTAATAAAACTGGACCTATCATCAATTTAAGTGCTATCATTTTATGTGCATTAATTGTCTTAATGAGGATTACTCCTTTAATTATTAGTCAATCTTCACAATAGTATAAATTCGCCACACAAACCAGAAACATGCTGTAAATCCAATTGTCCCTAAAAAAGGGAGTGGTTTAAATATACAGAACATTTGTAATTATAGCCATCTCTAACTCCACCCCCAACTTACCTGCAATAATGAAAAACAGGAACACGATGATAAAAGTGTATGCAAAATACACTAGATAACTAAGAGAACCAACTATTGTAGTCTTGTAGAAAAAGTAATGAAGACTGAACAGGAACAAGTAGATAGATGTAGTCCCAGTTGAGAAAAAAGAGCGCCACCACCAACGATAGTCCTCAGTACAAAGATGAAAATAACAAAGGAGTATACTGGTCTCTGCACACACAACCAAAAGGATGACAAAGGCCAATGTGACAAACCCAAACATATAATACATTTGTCCAGTCCTGAAATGAAGACATACTCTTTGAAATAGTTGGTAATGGCTGTTTGATGTAGACACTGTCAAACCCTCAATACACATTTATCCATTAACCTATCATCAATCCATTTATCAATCCTTACCAAATACTGTTCATAATATAGAAGAGTTGTATGAAGACGCAACCAAAGGGTAAAATCCCTCCCATTAATGAACTAGGTACAGGATGAGATAACCAGTTTTGATCTGGTATTTCACGTGGTATCTGATTGGTTTTAACAGGAGGTTCAGCAGGCTAACAATATAATAAAAATAAAATAATTTAATCCTCAAACATACCACACGACGGAATCCAAGAAAAGATCCAATAAAGGTAAGAGGGAGTGAGATACCAAACCACAGGCAAAGAAGAGCTACTAATGTTGTGAAAGGAATAGCACCACTAGATTGTGCTCCCCAAAGGAAGAGATTCACAATAAAGAATACACCAAAAATCACACCAGTGACAAGGAAAGCACTCATTAAAACATTACTTTTCCAACGAAGACCTCCCATAACTAAAATAAAGAGAGTCATTGACGCATCTAATTCATTTCATTTAAACTTACATTTGTAAATACGAGCAGATACGTAACCAGCAATAGCTCCAAAGAAGACAAACAAAACCTAAAGAGCAAACAGATTAAAAAATGAGAGAGAGAGAGAGAAGGGGGGCTTACCAGCACAGCTGTCATAAATGCACCTCTGTTTGGTGGAGACAGAAAACCAAGGCAGGCAAAAACTGAGAGACAAAATCATCAAAATATATACTAATTTCTATAACTCACTTAAAGTAATTACAATCATACAAATGAATTGAGCACCAGATCCAACAAATACAGACAATAACATTGGATGAGTAGGAGGCCGAAATACATCACCATGAACCAACTTCCAACCAAAATCTTCTTGCATGTCCTCCTTAAATAAGAGAACGTAGAAAGATAAACGGACAGATAAATAAGTAAATGGACAAATATACAGATAAAATGACAAAATAGATCAAAAGCTACTAACCACATTGTCTGTTTTGTTGTATCTTGCAAGATCTCTATAGAGGGAACGTAGAAGAATCATTCCTACCATAGCAGAGAGAAAGATAGTAATAAGAATAGAGTTGATCAAAGAGAACCACTGAACACTACTCTGTGATGCATTATCAAGAATATAGTCCCAACGTGAGGCCCAACGAATAGCATTGTTTTGCTAAATAAAAAATAGACAGAAAATAGATAAATAGATTAACACCATAACAATATACCATAAATATAACAGAGTAGGAATATTCAATTTTAAATTGTCCTTTCTTAGGTATTCTGGCAGGAGCTCCATTGGATTTACAGGGTAGCTTATCACATGATGCCACGGCAACAGAGGTCTTCACAATATGTCCGTCATTGTTGGTACCAGAGTGATACCATATTAGGAATTGGATGTGATTAAATATATAAGTAGCCCCAGGTTTTTTAAGTTTATTCTACAAGAGAAAAGACATCACTATTTTCTCTAAGACTTCTTTACTTACTGATATGTAGCAGGACTCCTGTTTTGTGCCGTCCTTATTGACATAACATCCCACAGGGAATCGTGTGGTACAGAATTGTTTATCGGAGTTCATTATATGATAACACCACGTTACTGGCATATTATCAATGACCCATGAATGCATATAACCCTCCATAATACGCTCACGTAGAAACTTCACTTTAACTTTGTCAGCTTTCTTAGTCAAATCATACTGTCTCTCACATAATTTGTGATTTGTGATATTAAGACGATATGAAATGTTATAAGGTGAAGCTCTTAGACGATCTCCAAATACTACCTGCCCAAGGTTCTCCGGAGGGTCTTTGTCTTTCCATTCTTCAGGTATTTCACAAAAGTCAAAGCTGTAGTGAAAGAAGGGGTGGCTTTCTAATTAATGCCCATTGAGCAAGTTAACCTACTTTGTGTGTTCATATGGTACTATATTTTCCACTGAATATAGTCTGTTTACATGAACGTAGACTTGACTCTGTTTAAAATTCAAAGAAAAAAATATTTGAGAATAATAGAAATTAAAATTATAAAAATCTCTCACTCACCTGGCATTTCGGTTTTGGAATTTGTTGCAGCACCTCTCGTGGACAGAAGTTAGTTGGAGCTAAGCCCGGTAGATAGAAAGCTCTTGAGAGAGTGAAGAGAGATACAAGAAAGAGAAAGAGACTATTATATGTAGACATTTTTATAACCGAGCAACCTGTAATTTTCGTAAAACTCTCCAGTATAACTCCGTAATCTACAAAGTAGGATGTCCCTCTTTTCTGGTAGAGAAACTAGTTTCTGTAAGCTATAATCTTTATTTTAATATATATATATATATAGGGTTTTACTCATATTGCTATAGATGGCTCACCTGTTACAAAAGGCCTAGTCTTCACAGCTAGTACAAGTACTCTAATATACAGTGTAGTATACACTGCTATCACAAACGAAACCACTGTATGACAATATTAAATGTACAATTACATGAAGATAATGCACATGTATGAAAGTATCACAGTAACTATGGTAATTTTTTAACATTTTAGAGCATTTGGTTGTCATGTTTAAAATCTATTTCGTTTCCTTCTACTGGAATATGGGCAATGGGAGTGGTTATAATGTATTGGACCCGCCCACTTGAGAGAAGACTTGGTTCAATTAAATTTGTGGTAAATATTTAACAAATGTCATTGCATCTTATGGATATATATTTATAGCATATCCTCCTTTCCTCTTGTCTATTGGCTGGTTGCCTTTCTGTTTCCCTTAACCTTTCTCCTCTGTCCTACTCTGTACCTCCAGGGAATATCATGTAAGAAAATTAAGAAGAGGTGTGGTCATGTATACTCTGTACTTCTTTGATGTCAGAGTGTTATGAATAATAATGTTTATTAACTTAGCCATGTCATGCTTAAACCAACACAACACTGTTTTCAAATTGTGACTGTGATACAGCTGCCTTGGTAACCTAATAGTATCAGTTACATTGAATTAATGTTTATTCAGATATTTTGGGAAACTGGGCCTTTCAGTTGCTTTCGATATTACTATATACTTTATAATGTACTTTAGATTTTGGATACTTGGTGTGTTATTGACGCATCTTATGTTGACTGTTCGAGGTTCATGTATTAGCCAACATTATGGAATTCGTTTGACTTCCCACATTGTACCTCTGATTGTAATAACTTTTGTGAGTAATGGATTAATAGACTGACTAATCTCTCTCTCTCTCTCTCTCTCTCTCTCTCTCTCTCTCTCTCTCTCTCTCTCTCTCTCTCTCTCTCTCTCTCTCTCTCTCTCCCTCTCCCTCTCCCTTCTGTTAGATGCTTCTCTCTTTTCCTATTGCACTACCTTCTTTTCTCTGTGGTGTTATAGGATCTATTATTACTAATACATTCAAACCATTTCCTCTTCCATATTTTATTATTCATCAAGTAGTAAGTATAACCACCAGACTAACCTCAGAGAAACCACCAAGACTGTTGTCAGGGGCGACATTAGATGTTCAAAGACAACAACATATGGACCTGTTAGAAGCCCTTGTACTTAACATGCAACAAAGACAAGTTAGTTATGTGTCCATTTTTGTATCTATATGTCCATTTACCCAGTCATTGCACATCCATTTTTATGTTTATATATCCATTTATAATAATATGTTTAACTGTCATTATTTATACATCAACTTCCTCATTAATTCCTCATATATATACTATTTGTTGTTATAGGTACATCCTATTGGAGTTCCTTATGTACCAGGAGAGGTTCAAATTCGCCAGTTAACAACAATGGGTTTCCGATGGGATGAAGCAAGACACGCCCTCATTTCAGCCCATGGTGATATGACTGGTGCTATTCAAATTTTAACCACAAACAGACTGTAATTATTTGAATTTTGTGAAACCATCAATGTTATTATAAAGAGTGAATGCTCATTAATAAACAAATCCTTTTCTAGGAAATAAAACGTTATACACAAATGTAGTACAAACATCGAAAATGAGAATCATGGAATGTTAAATGAGTGTCTTTTAGACATAGCTCAGTTCTTAAATTCTATAAAATTCCAACTTCTTTGCAGGCATAATATTAATTTTGGTAAGGGGGTTAACCCCTTATAATTGCGCTTGCTAAACGAATTCATTCATTCATACAGGAACACCATGGCTGTTGCAGTGGAACTCTGTTGTTGTTTTCTCTTACTGTTCTCTGGAACTACCGGCATTGTCCTTGATAAATCAGCTGTACTTCTCTCGACTGATCCTCAAGCAAATTGTAACCAGTATAGTACTGTTGTTTGCGAGGTAAGCTGCATGAGTGCAAATATCAGAAAACGTACAAAAAAGGAATATTATGTATATATAACGTATTAGATGCAGAAATAAATGAAGAATTGTATCAATTTAACGTAAAAAAACTCGTAGTTTTGTGCAAAATTCCTCATAAACTTTGTGAGTGAGATATTTATCCTGATGACAGAAAACTCAGTGATCTTTTTCTATTCCATTGAAGCGTTTCTGTCACTTTCACTAAAGCCTTTTAAGTACAATTCTAAACTATGTTACAGATAATATATGATTTAAAGAAGATACAGAAATTAAAGTCATTATTACAGAAATATAAAATAATTAAGTCAAAAATGTGATGATGACACTTTAGTTATGTTAGGTATTTTATATAGACTATTGTAAACAATCTTTCCTTATAATGTATGTTTGCCATGCTGTCTAAGGCTAAAGGGACGGTCTAATGCTATAAGGGTAGTTTTAGAAGGAGGTTCATAAAGCCCACATTCAAAGGATATTATGATACCACAGTCTGTTATGTAAGACTTCCTATTGAAGATTATTTCCCACTTGGGACTTTCTCTAAATAATTTCTTTTTCATAAGAAAAATGTATTAAAATATTATAAATATTATGAGAAGGTGTCTTCCTAACACTATCAACGTCATGATACAATAATGTCAACATAATTTTCTTGTAAACAATATGTTTTTCCCTTCTAGCCTGAAGTGACACAAACATTACATAACTGTAAGTTCATTTTTAAATTAACTGTATTTATTGTTACTAATGTTGTATAGTATATGATACTTATGAATATAATACTTATGCTGACTCGGGATCAAACGAATACTGTCCTAATGGAAACTGTTTAAGTCAAATTCCATCTCCTTTAATGTACCAATTGATACATTCAAAGAAGGAACATTGGAAAATTGTGGTTCGTTTAAAATGGGATCTTATTATTCAAGGTAATTTGAGAATAAGATAACAATTTTGAACACCTGTTACTGATATTAATATCTGTTATTATATTGTTCTAGATAACTGTCAGGTTCATAAATATTATGTTTTATTGAAGTCTTCACTAAATAGTGATTCAAGTAAAATAGCAAACTGCAGTAAATTTCTTGAAGGATCCAGTCCTTTTCTCTTTACTGTTAACAATGTAAGTTATTATTTTAAATATGTCATTTTATTAAATATGTCTACTTGTAGACTTCTAATGAGATTAATATCAAAAGTAATTTACCTGAGTGGAGTCATTATTATATAAAGGTAATTATTACTTCAAATTAGTTCATGAAATATTATCTTATTTAAAAGGTCATAGCTTATCCAATTTATGAATGGCCAACACTATATATCAAAGTACCAACATCTTGTTCTAATTCTAATTTTCCTACATGTCAAAATTGTGGTTGTACTCGTAAGTTATTTCAATTATTAAATGAAGTACATTATTTTATTTATATATTAATTTCCAGCTGTGACCAAGCCTCCTTCAGGTGTATCAGTTAGTGCTATTGGTACAACTTACAACACAATATCAGCAAACATATCATGGCTGCCACTAAGTAGTACTACTGAGTATTTTCTCTATATCAACTCTACAATCTCTGGCAAGAAACTCTACCGACTTGGCAAAGTATTAAAACTATTAATTGATCATTGACTATATTTTTTGTAGGTATCTAAGGTTGTTATAAAAGATATACCAACTAATGAAGAAACTTACTTTTGGTTAGAACAGTTCTCTTGTGGTTGTTCAAACTCTACACCAGTTTACTCACTCAGTGATGGTAAGAGACTATTGTAAACATATAAGGTTAAGGTATTGTTATGAATAAAAGATGTATTGTTCTCCCAATGCATATATTAGTGACGTAATACAAACCACATTGATTGTTAATAATACACAACTGAAAATAACTATCATGTTTTATTTCATTTGTTTTTGTATTTTGTATTGTCCCAAAATTCATGTCTCTTTTCTTTATATACAGCTTTGAATGTTAGTTCAGGCAACCCTCCATCTCCAATTGACATTATCAGTCCTTCTAGTGGTTACTCAAATACTCACTCTTCTTCACCCTCCCTCTCCTCCTCGTTACTCTTGACTAGTACAATAATCACTTCTCCAACAAATTATCCTTCTAGTGGTTACTCCAATACTCACTCTTCTTCTCCCTCCCTCTCCTCCTCATTTCTCACAACTAGTATAATCACTCCTCCAACAAATTATCCTTCTAGTGGTTACTCCAGTACACACTTTTCTTCTCCCTCCCTCTCCTCTTCATTTCTCACAACTAGTACAATCACTTCTCCAACAAATTACACTCTCAAAAAACCAACAATATCTCCATTAACTTATATACCAGCTGTTGTGGTTCTTCTAGTTATCATCATATTAATAACTATAATTGTTGTGATACTAATAGCAAGGAGAAGAAAGAAACCTGTATACCCAAACCTGGATGGCTCCAACTCAGCAATAAAATCACCATATCAACAACCACAAGTGATATGTCCTTCTCTTACTTTATCTCAACCAGTTAAATCACAAGCAAAAGTGATCTCTATTATTGCTCATAATACAGCTCAATCTGACAAAGAACCATACTTGGCTTATTTAGATGATTTAAGGGATTATGGCATTCAAGTACTAACTTATGATCGTGCTGAGCGTATCACACCAGCTGAATGGTTGTGTAAGTCATTAGAGTGTACGCCAAAACCTGTTGTTTTAGTCGTGATCAACAAACACTTTTATCAAGAGTGGAATGCAAATCACAAAGCTGAGATTCCCCTTGTGTTTGCATTACAACAGCTAATACTCTCACTTCTTCAACAAAGTCAAGACTTACAAAATTTTGCATTGATTCTACCGACCTTGTCTGATAAACAGTACATCCCCAATGGTTATTTACATACTGCACAGCAATTTGCATTGCAAGATACACAAGGGATTTCCAGGTTTATCTTAAATGTACGTGAATATACAGTAGACTGTAGTTATTAATAATAATCTCCTATTCTGTCAACTTCAATGGTATTTGTAACTTTAATATTATCTTATTTCTTTTGATTTTTCATTTTCTCTCTGTTATATTACTACCCTCACCAACTGTTAATACTTTATATTATATTTCTTTAATACAAAATGAGAACAAAATACAACAGGTTTAAGGTGGCGGTACGGTGGCATTAATGATATTCATAGCTTAACTTTTTTCTATTTTAATTTCTATATCTTTTCTTGTTTTAATACCATCCTTTGACTACTACATTATATCAATGGTCTTCAACTTCAATTAAAAAAAAAGGTATCAATCAAGAGTTACTGGAGTAATAGTATACAGAACAAAGGTACATTTTTCTAAAAACTTATGGGTAAAGATTAGATTTATATATAACAATGATGATGAATTACTTATAATACAGACTCCACTTCATCTAAAAAATAAAACTATCATCACAACATGTCAGACATACTTCAGAAAAAATAACACACTTTGCAACTTTTTCATTTTCTTGAAATGTGACTCTAGCACCTCTACTCTTTTTTCTGCCTCATTAGCATGTTCCAATGCTCTATCTCTTTCAGCAGTAAGTTTTTCCTGAGCTATTAATGAGTGCACCAATTGTTCAGATAAGCTGTCTAAAGGCATTATTATAGAATGTAATAATAAAGCACTGTAGCTTACTTCCATTGGTAAGTAATTTTAGTTTGCTGTTAGTACTTTTTAATTGTTTCTTAGTTTCTATTAGTTCTTGTTCCAGTCTATGAACTTCTTTAAGTAACTGCTCCAACAGTTCTAAAAAGGACATAATTAAAGTATATGTGTGTAGGAGGGACCAGAAATGGGCAGTACCTATAGCCTTGTAGCCTGGTTTATCAGTGGTAATCTATAAGTGAATCAAATGTCAATCACATGTAATGTAATATATAGAGAGAAACCTGACTAGTAGCAATGGTAGTAGTCACAGGTGTTGTTGTACTCTGTTCTTCTAATGATACATCATCGTCTTCATCCTAAGGATCAATGGATAATTATAATAATAGGCTATTGTATAGGTATACTGAAAAAAGCTAATCAAATATTCATGAGAAGGTGTGGCTATATTACATGTGTTTCGGTGTCGTGACTTTCTGTAGGTGAAGGAGAAAGTGCAACAAGTCCTTTCCAAGTCATTTTTTCAGAATTAGATGAGGTAGTGGGTGTGGCTACTATTTGCTGTACAAGCGACGATGTTTGTGTCTCTGATGGAGGTTTAACAAACCGTCCTCTTTTACATTCTGGCATTTCAAGGAGGAGTGTCTCCGCCTCTGGGTGAAGACGATTCCGTCTTGTGACACCAGTACTGGAATGGGAAAACTTTTCCAAGACATATTTCCAACGTTCTTTTTGTTGTACTTTATCAATGTCGGAGGAGACCAATGGTACAAGGCAACGACGCCACATACGAGAGCGACAAGGTACAATATTTGGAGGAAGTGCTGGACATGCATGATGAATGTACTGGCCAGGAGGGTAAAGACATTTACAACCATGACAAAGAAGGCAAGGTGCATTAGCTTTAGTATAGAGATTAAGAAAGAATGTTCCATATGCTACAGCAAGACAACGATGAAAAATATCGAAGGTATTTTTAAGCTCATCTATTGAAAAATATAAAAATTAATTTAAAATTAATCACAGGATTTTCAACATAATTCCTCTTACATGGTAGAGATATGGCATTAGCTTCGTGCATTGCCATTAATGCTAATACTTGTTGTCCCATGGCTTGAGCTTGTGATGGCGTACAACGATCTTTAGGACCAAGGGGACACAACTGACTCGCCAGTGAACCTAAGGGTAGGTCATTTGATGACAGCAGCTGTGAAGATGAGGGGTTCGATGTTGGTGGATCAGGCTGAGCCTCAATCTTAACAACTTCTGTGTATGGGAATGAGACTTGTACACCATAGACAGTATATTGTATAGATCAAGGAATAGTGTGTTGATACAACCATAGATATTAGAGTAAATATCTATGATATAACTCACCAGTTGTTGGAAGCATGTTGACCTCCTCTTGATGGTCTGAAACAAGCAGAGTCTGTCAAATTTTGACTGATACTGCCATTACTTACCTTCTACATTGTTTGTTTCTATCTCTGTTACTTCCATTGTGTGATTTTGTGGCCTCTTACTGACGTCATCTTCCCACTGTACACACTACACGTCACAAATGCACATACTACACCTCCTCCCTCAGACTCACAGCAATTCACCACGTGGATTACGAGTTGCCATAGGAACCGTAAGTTAGTAACAAGATGGCGACCACGTCGAGCTATCGAGACTATCAGAGTGAAGCAAGAGAGTTAGTCCAATCGCTAATCATTTCTTGTTTGCAGAAACTAGCAAGCGAGGAAACTGATCAAGTGATACAATGGTCACCAGTAGCTGAATTCACACCAGAAGCAGGACAATCAGCCATTGAACAACTAATAAAAGTTAGTAGACAGCATTTTCAGTACTGAAGACTTCTCTCTCTATTTCTCTCAGAGCTGGCAGTTAGATGAGAGCTGGCTCCATCATACCACTTATAATGGTGTACAAGAAGTGGGTCTCCGTGGCTACAGTGTCATATTCAGTCAACCATCTCAACGTAAACCTGTGCCAAGAGCAACTGCATCAGTTTTCTTTTATATTGCAACGCAAGACATTGTAAGTACTAACATAGCACATGATGTCACATAATTATGATGTAATGTCATATGACATAGGACAAGACTGCACCAGTTCAAGTTTTCTATGTTGTTGAAGGTCAACGAGTAGTTTTAAGGTACATGACCATATATGGTAAACAAACCACACCCATTTTTCTTCATATTATAGACCAGGACACGAGGAATTCAAGGAAATATGGCTTAGAAATGTCATCAGTAGCAAGTTAGCAGTGACCAATCATTGTACTAACATTTGATGTTCAGACAAGTAACATCCATCCAATGGCATTCACCAACCATCCATTCATTTGTGTCACTAGATGTCTGTCTTTATATGATAAAGATCTTTATATTTATAATAAAAACAACATCAATAGTCTACATTACAATAATAAGGACATCAACAAAACTGTGTCTAGGACAGACTGTGTTGCTATGGTTACTAGTCAATAAGACATATTAGGAATAATGTAAGCCAACAGAGTGGCTTGTTAAGTTGCTACATAAAATGATGTATTAATAAGGAGAAAAAGGTGGATATGTATTAAATAAGACTGCCATATCCAGGAAGGAAATATTTGCTAGTTACTTCGAGGTAGACCCGTTGTTAAGTACATCTTAGCTCCTTCATTATTGGTATAGATAGGAGCTCGTTTATAATGTTGAATCAGCTCATCCAACGAGTCGAATTTCCGTTGTCCAATACCATATCGATTATCTGGAAGGTTCTTGATATTGAAATGTTTTATCCGATCAGGAGCTTTCATAGAAATAGAGAAATCGCCAGGCTATACAACAAAGGAGATACAAGTATTTACAATGGAAGCAATTATCATAGTTACAATAAGTCCTTGAAACAAGTTTGAAATTATAGTTTTATCATTTGTGTTTAAAGATTCTTAGTGTTACAGTTAATAGAAAATAGTTCTATAATTATATAGGTGGGTTAGCCAACACCAAAATGGTCAAGGGTGTATGCATCAAGGTGTGGGACAAGTCATGAATAAACTAATGTGGTTTAATAATAAGATCATATCTATAGTATTCATCTATTTATCACCCATTGTTTTAACATGTATCCATTTTCAATTTCTCTACATTATGTGAACATATTAAGACAATGAGTAGATAAATGAGATACATACAATAGATGAATAAATATTCTAACTATACTTCTTACCTTTGTCTCACTATCTCTAACTAAAAACTGTCCGTTATCTCCAGCAGTATCTAATATTCTATCAGCATCCTTCCTAGACATCCGTCCATGATACCAAGGCTCATGTGCGAAAGGAGGCGGTGGTAACGAGCCAACACCTGACACTACTGAGGCTCCACCCCCTGCTCCATGGAAAGTTGGACCATGACTTTTAATACCAACATTCCCTCCACTCGCGCTACTACTAAATACTGGTGTAGCGTCATGAACTATCTCTACATAATTACGAGGGATAAGACCAGTTGTTCCATCTGCTTTCCGTGCCTCCCACCAATCAGGATCATCAAGAGGTTGGTCTATTATATCCATTAGATCACCTTTTAAAAACATTAACTCTTCAGGATTACCAGAATTAAAGGAATACAATGCCAAAACACCACATATAAACTTCTTTTCTCTAACTGGTTGAACTGCGACTGGTTGTGATTGGATTGGAGCTGCCGATGAAGAGAGTTCCCCAATCTCTTCGACATAATTAAAGGGAAACCATCCAAAACGTGTCCCACATCTCCCTCTCCACCACCCATCAGCTTCCTTCTCCAGGACAACCAATTCATCACCTTTTTCTAACGCTAGTTCATCATCTCTTGTACTTGCATAGCGAAACTTAGCTATAGCTTTGATATTCAATGCTGGACCATTCGAGGGCATTACTAAATCAGTTTGTTGATACATACCAATTTGCTCCTCTGGCTGCATTCTCCCACCTCCTCCTCCTCCACCACCACCAGGTAGTTCTCTTACATAATTACAAGGGACAAGTCCTTGCTTGCCTCTATCATTTGCTACCATCCACCAAGTACCATCAGAGTTTATAATACTAAGTTGTTGGTTTTTGTTAATGGACAATTCTTCGTCATCTTGGGCAACATAAGCGTAGAGAGCAACACATTGCCGTGGACCTAATCTCGCCATTCCTTAGTCAATGATGGCAGCCTGTCAAAAATTCTTTAAAGTACGATAATAACACCAACAAACACACTAAATGGAGGAAGGACAGGAAGAATCCGGTTACTTCGGGATATTATTAGTAAATTAAGAAAGGCGTGGTTTGTTGTGATGGTGAATAGGAGAGGGAGATGGAGGAAACTATCCAGTTATCAACACTATTAGATCATTTATTACAAAAGTCATACGGTGATCTAACAAAATTAGCTGAATTGTAAGTAATGTTCATTACATAACATTATTCTAAGTGTCAATATATCTTTAATCACGTGATTTAAATCACTTTAGATTACCTCGCAAAACAGATTTGGACAGGTACGTCTCTAGATGCACAGCAATTTAAGTCATAGTGTTCTTTTAATCATAGAAAGCTTGATATTGTTCAATACACTCGACAGACGAGACAATTATTGATAAGATTTCTAGCTCTTGTCAAATGGGCACGCACCTCTGACCCAGTCCGCCAATGTGCAGTGAGAAGAAGCACCCTTTACTTAAGTGTTAATTTAATTTTATTAATTTAGGAAGTATCCAGTCAAATTGGTCACCAATCGTGGGTCTTTATAGACACTGCTGACCAATTAGCAAATTTGTCTCGAACAGCATTACAAGAAGCAGCGTATGTTATTAATTAACATAATTAATTAATTAACTTGTCAATGTTATTATGTAGGATGCCTAACCTCAGCTTAGCTCCTGCTATTGATGTCATGACAACAGGGTCTTACCCCCGTCTTCCAACTTGTATTCGAGATCGCATTATTCCTCCTGCTCCTCTCTCTGTATCCGAAAAAAAGTTGGCATATGAGCTCTTGGAAGAAGTGATACGATTCTCTTTGACTCGAGAAAATCTCCCAGAATGTATGCAAGTCACATCAATAAGTACGTTCAACCATTATGTCTTAAAATAACACCATTGTCCATTCATTGATGTCATTCACAGATAAGGGGCGTGTCACATTGACTGTACCCTACGAGTTTGAAGTAATACTTACAGTGGTTGGTGATGACATGAACTTACCATGGAGATTATTGGATTTAAGAATACTTGTTGGCAATGCATTGCCTGGTATGTTGATTGGTTGCCATGGTAACTTATGTCATTTGTTAACTCTATAGGATCCCCTGTTCTTATAACAGAACAGCAAAGGTATTATCTTCATCAATTGGTTCAGTCTCATCTTTGTGCTGAAGATGGTTCTCTATGTGATCTCTTTAACATATTACATCACTTTTGTCTCTCTTTACAACTGGACTGTCTTCATTCTCAGGTATATCATTCCCATACCACTTAGAATGGGTATGAGACTAAAAATATGCCTCCAGATTGGACATGACATAAATAAATATTTGGAATTAATGTCACCTATTGAGCTGTTAAATTAGTATACTCTTGAGACAACGTATTACTAGCTATGTCCTTATATGGTATTCATGAAGGTATTATCTGTAATGTCTGCAGGTTGAGAGACTAAGTATGGCTGTATGTGGGATATATATGAAAGTAGAAGAGTATTTACTTGGACAACATGTAAGATTAGCATACTGGCGTTCTACAGGGCCTACTTTTCTCTTCAATGAAAATAATTGTAAGAGACAGACAGACAGACAGACACACTTATAAATGTTCTTTCTCTTTTAGCTCCATGGCCTCGGATAACTCTTTCAATTCGTCCTTATTCTAATGACAAACCTCTAGTAACCACACACCATCCACCATTACCACTTAATGCTGAGCTCTCCCTTCAACCAAACAATCTCTCTTTACAAGATCTACTAGTACAATGCATTAGAGTAAGATCACTTGCTTTTTTGAAAGAACTTCAGGAAAGCTTTGTAAACACATCCTGGGAAAATCATGGTATGTATTTTATAAACCGACTACTCTATCTCTCATTTAAATGAACATACTTACAACTACAGAAAGAGAGCTATGTAACTCACCTTCTCTCTTCTAGTAAATCTAGTTCATGACCCTCCCTGTCTTGCTGTCACTCTATCCTCCCCTTTAGCAACAGACGTTTTGTTGCTTTCTATTGATATTCGTATGGGTCAGATAGTGGCTAGTTTAGAAGGTGTGGTCAAACCATCAAATGAACAGATTGTTAAAGCACTTCAACAAATTGAGAAAGATGCCATGGCAACCAAACATTTGTTGCCATTTTTATTGGGTCATTTGCTGTGAGTATGTAATTGGTATAATTGATGTTATGTATTTAAATTGTGTTTTTGTCAACAATGACCATTTTAAGAATTGTTAAGGTTGTTTTTAATAATAATTGTATTAGTTCTGGAACTTGATCATAAACTGTGTACATTGATATCTATAATTCTATGTGTATTTCCTGTTATAATAATCACTCTCCCTCTCTCTCTCTCTCTCTCTCTCTCTCTCTCTCTCTCTCTCTCTCTCTCTCTCTCTCTCTCTCTCTCTCTCCCCCTCCCTCCCTCCTTAGCTGTGAGCTCTATCTAACACATGTAGCAACCCTTACCACTAACTGTGGTATTTCTCATACATACTCTCTTCCACTTCTTATGCGTTTACCAAATAATTCTCGTACTCTTTTCTTAAAACTCAATGAAAACACGTATTTTGTTCTGGGGACACAGTGGATGGATGGAGCACTTTGTAATAACTATCATTTATTAAGAGTAGTACCTAGTGCCATAATTCCTACAACTCCCAATGAAGAAATACCAAAGGCATTTTTAAAGACGGAAGTACTGATTGAAATTGATGCTAAAATGGCTTTTGATCAATTATCAGGAAGTATTACAGGTATGTAACTACATCCTCAAACCACACCCATTTAATCATTATGTTCTCACACAGTGAATCAAAGTAGTGCTAAACTGAAACGAAAGGTAGTTATTGTTATTAACAATTAATCTGATATTTATTATCATATTGTCAGCTTCAAGATCACAGTTTATTATTGCCATCTGCCAAACGATTATGTTTATATCCGTCATTGTCACTTCCTCCCTTATCTGGTCTCCTAGCAACACAAGATGCATTAGCTGAACTTCAGGCATCGGTACATATAAAATGTCTGTTCATCTGTTGACGAATATTTTTAGTTATCAGCTTTGGGAATATCAGCCAGTGCTAAGATGATAGATGTCTTAGGTACTTCTTCTCTAAAACTGTTTAGTATAGAGTCTAGAAGTGGTAGGACACAAGGAGACTCTCTTCTTTCCTCATTGTTGCTTTCATATGAGCTGTGGCCACACCCACATGATGTACAGTGTAAAGTAAGTTTGCTCTCAAAATTTGATTCTTCATTCATTATTTTTTTAGATAGTATTTAGAAATATTTTCAAACCAAATGCTTCTCCTATCGTTATTAAAAGAAGATTACATCTTAAAAAGATTGGCGAACTAATCCGCCAAGATTGGTCTGATAAGTCAACTTTGTTGATGGAGACATTAGAATTACAGCACTACCTTAATGAAGGTTAGAAAGTGGGTGTGGCTTTATTAATAGCATGCTATTATAATTAGGATATGGTCCTTTCAAGCAATGTTCTATAAAAAGCTACAATTATGATACTCTCACTGTACAATATGGAGAATATATTGTAAGTATATTTAGACCCACAGAACTTAATAACTACATCCCTTTAGATTAATCTTCATGCTCAAGGAGAAGGCGTGGTCATTAATTGTCCTCCCACCTCTCCTCACTACTATATGACCTCTACATTACAACATTATCTTCATGAAACAAAATCGCTCCCTCTTCTTGTCCAAGTAAGGTTATACCACCTGCAATCCATTACTCCATTGTTCTTATGCCTAGGGGCTCTGTTTGACTAGAGTAGCATTAAGTAAGCTTGCTAGTGGCTTCAAAAATACATTAGGATATCAGGTATAATGATCATATTTACTTTTATACTACTCTCACTATAATTAGATTGTTGGCATTACGCCGTCTTATCTCAGGCTAACACGTGGCAACGTGTATCCATGACAACCATTGTATATTATTATATTTAGAACTAATTTTATCCTTGACCACACCCACTAGGTCACTCAATATAAGATTATTACCTGAAGGTGGTGTGTCATTTTGTGGTAAGATGTTTGTGTGATTTGTCATGGTAACTTAGCCACATCTTTTTTAGGTGTCACTTGTCAGAAGGACTCTATGCCTCCAATAGTAACTCAGCCAACATTACTAAGAATAGCACAGGTAATTTGTATGGGTGTGGTTTGGGTTTGCTGACTCCACCCTTTTAGTCTTTCCTAGAAATACAATTAACAGGAAAGTTACCAGATGATTTAATTGACGAACCTCAGCTATCAATCCCATCCAGTGGTATCCGATCGAGTTTTAACCACTCCCTTTTGCCTCTTCCATCCCCTCGTTTAGCCTCTCCTTTACCATCAATCCCATCCCTTCCTCCCCCAGGTAGTGAGTTACCATCAGATGGAAAGATTTCTCTTGAAGCACCAATATGGGAACGTTCTGTAACTATGGCTCAGTTGAATACTTTAATAGAAGCCAGTCACGAGGGGTTAAACCCATTAGAAAGATTTATAGGATCGCTTTCATTATTGTTACATTGGGTAAAGGAAGCGTCACAAGATCGTTATCTTCAACAACAAGTACACGATATATTATATTTACCATTACGACAATATCTCCGTCTCTATAGATGATTTTTCTCTCTGTTGATCGTGGTGTGTTTTCATACAAGACAGACACACTCACTCTGTCTCTCTCCTTGGATCTGTCTACCATGATGTCAGTACACCTTAGTGCTAAACCTGTACAAGGTAAACTCCTGTAATTAATACATTATTATGTTTTGTTATTTATCTTAGAAAACATTTGGACGCAGAGCGAGTTACAATTGTTGACTGATTTCTTTCATCGACATGTTAGTCTCTATCACAATCACACATATGTATCATTCCTCTTTATTTAGGTTGTTAAATCACCATTTTCTTTTCCTGCTATGAGTGCATTTATGCAACTATTCTGGATACCATTACGCACTCTCAAAGCCTGCGTCCATATAATGCAGTTACAGATGGTAAAATAGAGACACCACTAACTCTCTCCTATCTTTGTATTATAGCACCATTCACCTGATACCGTATGGAGAGTGGAATACTGTTTAGTTGTTCCAAAAGGTGTTGATCTCGGTGATATTGCTCGTGCAGGATCTCCTGGTATTATATATCGTGGCAAAGTTCTACTCTTTGTAAGCACCACTACAAGAGTATTATCAATACCTTATATATCTATATCTTGTAGTTAAATCTCATTCGACAATCTGATCAAGTTCAAGTAACTCTACCAATTCTCCATGATCCTAAAACTAATAGTAATTTTGTTGCTCGTCGCACGTCAAGTTCTCGTGTTGAGCTCCCACCTACTCTGCAATATGTTGATCAGGTCCTTCGTAAACCTCAGAACCCTGAGACAACAGCTTCCCATAATGAGTCTAGTTTAGCTCACTGCATCAACCATTTAATAACACTGAATTTACCAGTATAATTTTTTTAATAATAAACAAAAAGTTCGTAGGAGGTGATCATTCATTGGGCGTGGCTAACTTTAGAAAGCCACATTCAATCTGAGCTCACATTGTTAGTACGCGTCAATGGCAGAAGTAAAGACGGACACTCCAGATCTACCACATGAGGACGAAGATGCATTCGAAGGAAGATTAGAGACCATGATTTATATGAAAATTGGTGAGCTCAATACGCTATATAAAGAGAAATGAGACGACTCCAATAATATAATATTTATGACTGTTGGTTAATGTAGGTGAAGTAAAAGGAATATCTAATGGTCCTGGTGGAAAAATACGTGATATTTATGTGAATGTGATGTTAGATCAAGAGGAATTATATCGTACAGCAACTATTGAAAAAACTATAAAGTAATTGATAGATGGATGGACAGATGGTCAATTGATGTAATGGATATCTCTTTTTAGCCCTTTGATTAGTGAACAATTCAGTTTCTTAGTACCACATCAATTCTCAAGATTGTCATTATACATTTGTGATGGAGATAATGTGTCACGTGATCCACGTATTGGTCATGTGACCTTCACACGTGACGAATTATCTCTTATGCATGAATTCCCCACAGAACAATGGCATCCTTTATATCCTATCATTCCCAACTCAGAAGTCCAGGTATGAGAACATGGGGATATTGGAATCAGGATATCTTATGCATTGTTTATTAGGGTAAGCTGTTAGTAACAGTTAACATTACTGAGCAGTTAGATGGCAATAACACTGTACCAATATTGCATGTCAAGTGAGTGCATTATTGTCATTTTAATCATATATTAGCTCCACCTACTACTAATTAGGACATTAGAAGCAGCTGGTCTAGCTTGTTGGAGTAATTCTGGCTCTTTTTCTGATCCTTACTGCACTGTTACTTTAATGAATACTGAGGGAACACAAACGTGTGTTTGGTGTAATGTTTATCATTGTTTGAATATCTCTCTTTCTCTCTCACACGCACACATGTACATTCAGATCTGATATAAAAAAAGGTGTTATCCGTAGAAGAACTATTAATCCTGTATTTGGTGATGTATTCAGATTTAAAGTAATTTAAAACAATAATTAACATATTTTATTATTAATATATTCTACAGTTAGCAAGATATGATGAATTTAAAGACATGATAGTCAAGTAAAATTAATCAAGACTGTATCAAACATTTATATTATTTTATTTACTAGAATATCTTTGTGGCATCAACAACTAATAGGAGAAGATATTTTTCTTGGACAAGTACACCTGTCTTTGGCATCTCTTGATCCTTTCCTGTCTCATTCATATGAAGCATGGTACACTCTCTGTCCTCATACTGAGGCTATGCCTAGTAAAATTGGCAGTGTTCGAATGTTAGTATCATATCATGAGGATTATATCCTGCCTCTATCAACTTATCAGCCATTGTTATCTCTTCTTACAAATAGTTTGACTGAACCAGTATGTTCTGCACACTTACCACAGTAACCTAGAATAACTACTATTAGTATCATGTAGAATATCAGTACTTACCACAGTGACCTAGGATAGCTACCATTAGTAAACTTTAGACTAGTGAACATCAGTACTTACCACAGTGACCTAGGATAGCTACCATTAGTAAGCTCTAGACTAGTGAACATCAGTACTTACCACAGTGACCTAGGATATCTACCATTAGTAAGTTACTCGACACCAAACAAAGCATCATATCACTATTATAGATACACAGATAACATGTTGACTTTACTAGATATCATATTGTCAACAGATGGTCACATACTGTACCAAACATTTCCTTATAGGATTTTGGGGAAGGAGCTTTAAGTATATTACATGAAATTTGTAAGGACAGAGCTGCCATGGGAAGATGTATTGTAAAATTGTTCTTAAAAATGAATAAAGTAAGTTGTTTTCTATACCTAATCTCCTGTTAATCTCTATGAGGGATAGTTTATAACATTACATACTGTTAGTTTATTAGTAAAGTCACTTTCCGTATATTAATAGTTTGTTTGTTTTGACTTAATGTAAATTCAACTAACACAATATAAATATTACTTTATTATATTATTTAAAAGATAATTTATTTCAAATGTATATTTACTGTAATTATGTCTTGAACAGTTTATGTTAACATTATTATCATAACAAATCTATGAAGGGGAATAGGATGAATGTATAAACAGTATTTGTTTTCTAGTTTGAAGAGTTAGCTCATAAGCTGGTTACAGTAGAAGTTAATTCAACAAGGTAATACTGTAATGATATTCAGTTAATATATAATATTATATTTCTAGTGATCCTAACACTTTATTTCGAGGCAATTCTGTAGCTAGTAAAGTTATTGATGAGTTTATGAAAGTGGTAGGTCAATCATATCTTCACCGCACTCTGCAGCCCTGTGTAGATGAGGTGTGTACCTGCTTGCATTTACATGTGTGTGTGTGAGACAGTTCTCTTTATTAGATATTTGAAGTGAAAAGATCATGTGAAATTGATGAGGCTAAACTATCAGATGGAGAAAACCTTGAACTTAATATGGTATTTACATTAATATTACCTAATGTCGGTAATTTGTCTGTTTTTTAGACAAATCTCTTTTTCTTTGTTGAGAAGATCATGAGTGCTATAACTTCATCAGCTCGATCATGTCCTCAGCAAATGAAGAAAGTTTTCTCTCTTCTTCGTGAGGTAGCTATTAAGAAATTTCCTGGTGAGTTTTAACGGTTTTAATTATTCATTTTATTCTTATTTAGCTCAGAAAGAAGAAGTTGGATATACTGCCATAAGTGGGTTTATTTTTCTGAGATTCTTTGCACCAGCCATTTTAAATCCTAAACTTTTCAGTCTTCGTCCAGAAAATCCAGTAATGTTTTCATTCATAAAATGGATATGTTCATATTAAATTTTATATTTATAGAATGCAACTGTGTCTCGTTCTCTTTTGTTAATATCAAAAACTATTCAAAATTTGGGCAATATTGGAGCTAGGGTCAGTCATTGATAACTCCATGGCAACTATCTATCAACCACACCCACTATAATTATAGGAGAGAAAATCATCTCTTCATAAGGAGGACTACATGGTACCAGTTTTAGCTGAATTAATGGATCCACAACATATAAAAGCAGTTAAAAATGTAAAATATAATGTAGTACATGATTTTACTTGATAGTACTATTCGTGCTGTTTATAGTGCACTGTTCTATTTATAGTACATTGTATATTATTGTACTATAAATAGAACACGTTATAATAATAATTATTTAGTATTTGGATGCTGTCGCAACTGAAGATAGTGATGATGGTCAACACAGTCAATATGGTCCATACAGAGAAGGGTAACTATTATAATGATATCATATAAGTATATTATATCTATATAGATATTTAGTGAAGAGATCTCTAGCAAGAAAAAAGATTTCTGTGAAAAATTTTAAGAAGAGGTATAGAATAATTGTTTCTTACAAAAGATTGAATTCTTTGTTTCCAGATATTTTGTTCTTTCTGACACTGGTCTTTCCTATAGTAAATATAGAGGGGATGCTATTATTCATACTATACCATTAGAGGATATGCAAGCTGTTGAAAGAGTTGAAGAAACAGCATTTAACATGAAATTTGTAAGTCATGTGACAGGTCATGTGACACACATAATGTTGTTCCCTTCCCAAAGATGTTACAAGTAATTCAGCCGGAGAGAGTCCTATATCTTCAAACCAAAAACAGTGTTGATCAATTAGAATGGTATATTGCATGGGATTCACCCATAACCACACCTCCTAATTATTGACTAGGTTATCTGCATTAGCAAAGGCATGCTACAATCGTCCAAGTGCAGTTGAATCATCCTCACTAATCCACAGTGGAGCTTACTTATCTAACAACTGGTCTTGGTAAGAGAAGGCATATCTATTATTTTAAGTTAACTTGTATCTTTAGCTGTGGATCGCAAACAGTAGACAGTCCTGGTTGTAAACCTGTCAGCCTGTAAGTGAATAATACATTACTTCCCATAGCTGTTATTTTGTTTAATGTGATAGTGAATATTAGATATATTTTATATGGTATTTCCTATTCTAGAGCTGTCAAGTTATTGAGTGGAAAAGAACATACTGATTTAGAAAGAGAATTAAACAAAATATATCGTCTTATCTTAGAATCACAAGACCGCCTTCTTGCACTAAAAGGTATGTTCCTCTAATAAACACTTTAATTGATTTATATGTTTTTATTAGAGGAAGCTAGTAAAAGTACACGGTCAAGTACTGACAATCCAGAAGTCACTGGTCTACCTCCCCGGCTAAGAACTATGTGTGAACTTATTGTATTTATTAAAAATTTGGAACTCTCCAGTAAATCGTTACTTTTGAAACGTCCACAAAATCTTGGTAGCAAGTAAGCATTAATAACATCACAATGTAGTGTTAATGAACTGTATCAACTATATTTTATTACGTATTGTTACTTCATCCATTTTAGAGATTTTCCTTTTTATTGTGATTCGAGTGAAGCTTATGTTATCAGATGATCAATTTAGTTTTCTCCACTCTCAAACCACACCCACTCATTAAACCTCTCCACTCAGAGATATACATTAAATTTACATTTATTTTATGTGTGTGATATTCGAGAAATGTTTTTATAATGTTTTTAAATCATACATGATTAGTAAATGATTACATAATAATAATCTATGATAAATAAATAGTAAAATATAATAATGGTCCTGTGTACAGACGTGGGTAATACCCCACAACCCTGGCAGGGTCACTATAATTAAAGTGGGTGCGTCTTACAGATGCAATAACCACTTACATCATTCTAATTATGTATTTACTGAGTGTGGAGAGCATATAATATATATAGATATAATATAAATATAGGCCACACCCGCCATAAATAATTGTAACTATAACTAAGAGCAGTGTTTAAAGGAGCACTGGATAAAATATATTAGGTTTAGAAAAGTAGGTGTAATCTTTTGACCACACCTATTAATTAATAGGGTCTATGACGACGGCGTGTACGGACATATTCATCATAAGTGATAGTACATTTCTCAGTCTGGTACCGAGTTAATACAATAGACTTACGAAGGTCTTCCGATATTGGACTTCTATAACCTCCTTTACGAAGTAGAGAGTCAATAGCCTGAAGTTTAGTCCAGCCTTGTTCCCTAGCTACCTCTGGAAGATATGTAGCAGTACGCATTATTTTCCCATCATGGAATTCTATCTGTATACCATGTAAACCAACCTAAAAGATGAAAAGGATCACTGGATACTCATATACAAACCATTAACCGCACCTCCCAATCAAGATAACTTTGTCCCTTTTCAAAGTTAGTTAGTAAAGATACTCCACACTCCAATTTCGGTAATTCTTCAATAATTATTGGTTGGAAACGACTATCTTTAAGTGCGCTAGTGAGAGCATATTCTGATAATCCACGATGAAGTTTACGAGCAGTAAAGGTTCCCATACAACCCCTTAGACGCCTTTCTCTACCAAACTTCCATGTTACAAATAAAGGACTAAATGAATGGAGGAAATAGGAAGTATATAAATAATGAACAGATGAAAGTAGGAAGTTGGATGAAAGTAGATAATGACAGATAATAAAAAGTAGGAAGTAGATAATGACAAGTAGGAAGTAGATAATGACAAGTAGGAAGTAAATGATACAATGATGGAGAATAGATACTAGACAGACAGACAGATAAGAGTAGATAGGAGATAAGATGGATAGATAAGACGTAGGAAATGGTCAGATAGGAAATCTGATAGGAACACAAAGTGATCTTACTATTCATCATTAATAAAATGTGGACTACGAGGAGATGGACTACGAGTTAAATGAGCTACTAATACATCAAAACAATAGTAACACATCTCAGGACAGACGATATTGTTGTCATGGTGATAACCGTTTTCCAATGGTAGTGGACCACCGTTACTTTTAACAGTACTGACTTCAGCTACTTTCTCTTCCATTTCTCCCTCTTCTCGCGAACTACGAAATGAGAACATGAAGGACTCTCAGACAAGACGACTTACTTTCTACCAAAACACAACGTCTGCTTCAGCATTTTAGATAGGTGGAGAAGTGGGTGGGGCTAGTATAACATGCGCAATATCAATTATATCATAGCTATTATAGACTTACGTAACCTTACGTATCTATAATATCTATGAATGCTCTCTTCCTCGATCATAATGAGTTGAAGCCCTTGATGTGCAGCCCTGGCTTACGATAATGGCTAATGAGACTGACCTTTATCTCTCCCATTTTGAAGAGATTCTTTATGGTGGACTTCTTAAAGATGTCCCTGGCCATGGTGGTGTGGATTGTGCCAGCTATCTGAATAAGAAAATAATGTACCTGGACACTAGCTTTGGTAGAAATAGATAAATTTATACATGTGCAAAATTTCATATTTTCCCCTCCCTTCTAGCTGCCCTTATAGCAATCATTGCATGCATTTTTGCTTATAAATCTTATTCTCTTCCTAACATTACCCAAAGTACTAGCACAGAACCAACTACAAAAAAAACTCTACTAGTAATTTTATGTGTTGTGCTTGGTGCAGAAGTGGGATACAAATGTGCAGCTAAAAAAGCATTGTATCTCCTCAATCCTTGTCACATACTTACCTTAATTGAGGTAAAAGTCTTTCGTTGATTTATTAAAAAACATCTTACATTAATTATGATGTCATTGTTATAATTATTAGGTCTATCTCTTATCAGTAAAGCAGTCTCGTACTTCCACTGTTGTTTTGAGGTAAGGTAACACTAGATATGGTTATATATAGCTTCTTTATTTTTAAGATTACTGATTCATGAACTATTTTGTGCTCTTATTGCCATGGTATTACCAGAAACAGCTGCTAGAAAAGTAGAAGCTATTAGATGTTCTTTATCATAACCCTTGATTTCATTTTATTATAGCTTCCTGGTGAACTGTTAATATATTGGATTGAACATGGTTTAGTGTATTTTGTGGTACCACCCTATCTTGTCTATCAGTGGGGTATGACTAGTCCACATGTACATATACTTTGTTGTTTCTTGTCAGGTATTAAATCTTTGGAATCACTTTATGAGTTTTCGTGGACATTTTTTTCTCTTGCATTATTTCAAGTTTACCATTTCTACGTATTGCAACCATTAGCTTTAGTAAGAAATAAATAAAAGAATCTATAACTCACCTTCTCTCTCCCTTCCTTTCTTCTCTCTCTTTCCTCTTTCCTGGCCCTCCCTAGTTAACGTATGTTAATATTAACTACATAATCTGTCCTGCTACTAAAGATCCATTCAATGGACCTTACTATCGTCTAGCAGCTGTATTTCATCAAACAATATGCGTGCTTACCCTCGGCAAACTATACACAGTGATTTTAAAGGCATTGATACCCAAAAGAAAGGTTGCCTAAATAACCTCTGTAACTGCCTAGTTGGTGGTCCAATTACAAGCTCTTAAAATTTTAAATTAAACTAATTATAATGAACATTGTTTTGCACGAAATACGAAATGTTTAACATTTGTCTATGTTGAGTACTGTATTAATAATTTTATATATAGGTATATACGATTATTAGTTTGCGCTAGCCACACCTTTTCCTTAAGATGGCTTTGAATAGTAGTGAGATTCTTTACAACTTAAAGGATGTTCTTTATGGTGGAATACGAAATGATGTCCCTGGTCATGGTGGACAAGAATGCGCTGATTTCTTAGACAGAAAGCTCATGTTTCTAGATACTGGAATTGGTAATATTGTGTTATACTATTGAACACGTGGATTATATTCTGTAGGGACCTTTTTGATGATTGTAACATGCTACTTTGCATTTAAAACGTACACTCTACCGCAAATAAATGAGATCAACACTACTGAATCAAAGAGTAAACCGTTTATGTTAATATTTGTAACCCTCATATTTGGTATTGAGGTTGGATATAAACTTGCCTCAAAACAAGTCCTCTACCTTTTCAATCCTTGTCACATTTACACAGTTGTTGAGGTAAATGGGTTAAAAATTACCATCTTTTATGTTACTGTCCATGATAGATTTATCTCTTAGCTGTGAAACCATCACATCTTTCTATAAGTGTTTTAAGGTATTTTTAATAATTTAATTCACTCACTATATAGCTTTTATTTTAGAATACTAATTCATTATTTATATGGTGCATTCATAGCTCTGTTATTACCAGACACAAATGCCAGAATGGTAAGCATCTTACTCTATCAAAACTAGTCTGGAAAATCAGACCCAACCCGTCTAGCTAGTAATTAAATATTTTAACTTAATCAATGTTGTTTGAAATGACCTTCTGTGATGTTCATCCTTTCAGTTTCATGGAGAAATTTTCCTTTATTGGATTCAACATATTATGATAGTTTTTGTTGTTCCTCCTTACATTGTTTATCAATGGGGTATTAAGTCGCTGGAACCTTTATCAGATTATGCATGGCCTTGCTTCACAGGAACTGTAATGTGTATACATCATTTTTATTTGATGCAGCCAATAGCTTTAGTAAGTGAATTTATTGTTTAATTGAGCCATTCCTCTCTCATTTTCTCTCTCCTTACAGGCAACTCATGTCAATTTAAACTTTTTACTTTGTCCTGCTACTAAAGATCCTTTTAATGGACCATACTATCGTTTAGCAGCTACTTTTCATCAAGCCTTTTGTCTACTTACTCTTGGGAAAGTGTATCATTTGGTATTTCATTTGATTATTCCAAAACAAAAATTTATGAAGAAAAATTGATGCTTTATCTGAATATTTTGTTATTTATAATAAATAAATATATAATCATAATAATTTGGCCTCTTTATTAATTTAAATTTGAAAATAAGAAATTATTTATGAACTCAAAAGTTAATGTATGTCACGAGTCTTCTCTCTCTCATTGACAAATTTTTTTCATGAATGCTTTGTCTTCCTCTGTCAATGTCATAAAGTTTAATTCATTTCCATCAATACAATCCATTGTTGTAATGACTTGAGGTAACTCTACTGCTGATGATGTCGTCAGTGATACTTGAGGAGGAGGATGACGTTTATGAAACTGAGGAGGACCATAACAAATTGCTACTCCCCTTGGTAAATTGGAATTGTCACTGAAATCAGCTACACTTAGTCTCCCAGCAGAAAACAGAGGTGATATGTCATTAGCGTAACGTACTGTATCTCTGCCTTCCTTAAAACTTTGCCAACGATTGAAGATATTGTCAATATATGAAAGATACAAGGGAAAGAGAGGATCATATGCTGAACTACTACCACAGAGGTTGCCTCCTACAAAACAGAGTACATTTGTCCCAATAAACAACTGAAGCTTACGATGAAAGCTGTCAAAATTTTCTGCAGGTAAGGGCAATAGATCTCGTTCAATCATGTCTCTACTTGGATATACCCTGTCGAGGTAGAGTCTTTGAACACATCCACCATGTGGAACACTAAACTGATCAAAACTAAAGGGTCCATTCTTGACACAGCTATCATTTTCACGTGACATGTCACCAAATCCTAAATCATTATCCCAAACTGGATTATCATATGGTGAAAAAGGAAAAGCACTCCAGTCCCAATAGGGAATGGTAATGCGACAATCAATCTCTCGAATAAGGTTTTCATACTCAAGTAGAAAGTATCGTGAATATGGTAAATATTGACTAAGAAATGGATCTGTACTTTGAGCATTAGTATCAAAAGAAGTCTCATGCTGCAGTATTAAAGACTCGTATCGAAATCGATAGACTGGATCTGAAGCTATTGTTTTGACAGCATTGAGATATCGAAGTTTTTCCTCTGAGTTTATTGAGGCCCAGTCATGTCTGATTCGGCAACAGTTTACAAGTTCACCACCCACACAATCACAGCGTCGTCCACATTGATCAAAAACAAAAGTGTTACTAGCACAAGTATCTGCAAAATAAATAACAATAAATATAACGTTATCACAATTAGTTCTCTGTGCTGGTAGCATGTAGTATCAACAGCTAATGACCTTGTATGGGACGACATATTGGTTCTGTTCCACTAAATTTCCCACTAGAAAGGCACTCTCTAACATTAGATCCTACAAGAATAAAGCCATCATTGCATTGGTAAAAGACTCTAGCATTGACAGAGAAATCATCGCCAATCCGTTTGCCGTTGTTTGGTTCCCCTGGATCACTACAGACTGCAATGGTACTACTGGCTGATATGATGAAAGAATATAAGATTATATCAATATTAAGTTTAATTAAATAAAAAAATGGTATAATGTAACTGTCATAACTGTCAAATGTTCTGGTAGTAATATATCTCAACTTACGTGCACAAATTGGTTCTGTACCACTCCATTGTCCAATGTCAAGGCACACTCTTTTACTTTCACCTTGTATCTTGTATCCTATATTACATTGGTAAGTAGCTGTTGAGTTGACAGTAGTACTACTTAGAAACACTCTACCAAATTCAGGATCAGTCAATTGACTACATGTAATAACAGCTATACAAAAAAATGTTGTCATGCATTAGTAGTGGATACACATACCTTTACAAATTGGTGGGTTTCCAGGCACACATTTACTTAGAGCTAAAAAAATATGTATTATTATTACTGCAGTGAGTAGTACACTATCTAGTAGTGTATATACTAACTTACATTTGCATGTTGGGCTCTCTGCTGACCATTGACCATTAGCCATACACTGTCTTTCCTTCTCACCATTCAACTCATAACCATGGTCACAAGTGTAACGAGCAATTGAAAATAATACAGTAGATTGGAACTGAACTATACCATTGACTGGACTTATTAAAACTCCACAATCAATTGCTGTATTAGATACATATAAATGTGATTCAGCGATTTGACATTGATATTTCACATTGTGCCAAATGACAACAAATGAAACAATAAATGTCTAATAAATTCACTTACGTGCACATATTGGTTCATTTTCAGACCAAGTAGCATTTGCTTGACATGTTCTCACTGCTGGTCCACTTAGATTGTATCCAGGGAAACAACTATAGGTAGCAACATCACCAAAATATGCTGATTGCCAAACTACTTGACCATTATTGAGATCATTTAAAGGACCACAGAAAACAGCTATAAATAAAACAATTGTACATGTAAGCTAAGATTTATCATGGCCCCTTATGTTCACAGACAGCAGGGACTCCACTCCAAGTGTAATCACTTTGACAAGTCCGTGGGTTGTCACCCTTGGTAATTTCATATCCAATATCACATACATAATTAGCTTGTGAGCCAACATTTGTCCCTGTCACAGTCTCATGACCAAAATCTGGATCAGGAGGAATACCGCAATCTAAACCTATGGTCAAAATGTAGACAGAGTCATGTAAGTAATGTTGAAAACAAACCCTCCAGTGGATCACAAAAAGGCTCCTTTCCTGACCATTGTCCATCACTTAGACACACTCTCCTATCCTCACCATCAAGAAGAACAAACCCAACTCTACAAGAATACTGTGCTATGGACCCTACAGTTCTTTTCCCAACAGTCACATGACCATTAATAGGATTTTTCAAGATATCACATTCAATTCCTGCAAATGTAGTGTCTGAATTAATTACACCAGCTAGACAAATATTTACCTCTACATGTAGACGGCTCTCCACTCCATTCACCAGAGATTTGACACACCCTTGTTTGGTCACCACCATCCAGATAAAATCCATTATTACATGAGTATATGGCAATTGACTCAAATGTAGTACCTGACAAATCTATTTTGCCATTCAATGGAGGCTCAAGATTGCCACAGTCAATAGCTAAACAAATAAATTAACTACAAGATGTTACATTAATTATCCTTACCTTTGCAAGTTGGAGTCATATCAGACCATTCTCCACTCTCTTTGCAATATCGAGTCCTTATTCCAAACAATTCATAACCATGGAAACAGCTGTAGTTTGCATACGATCCAAATATTGTTCCTGATATTTTAACAAAGCCATTAACTGGAGCCTCTAATCCTCCACAATCAATTGCTGTAATAAAGGAGATCACATAATTTTAATTCATTTTGTGTCTTACGATAGCAACTTGGTTCAATTCCAGACCATTTTCCAGTAAAAGTACATTCTCTCATTTTATTTCCATTTAGTACAAACCCTTCATTGCAAGTATATGTAGCTATTGAACCAAATATTGTACTGGTGAACTCAACTACACCATTGTCAGGATTGTTCAGTTTCTCACAAATTATTTCTGCATGAGTGAAGAATATATTTTAGCTAATAGATGTGTGTAGTCTTACCTTCGCATAATGGTTCATCTCCAGACCAAACACCAGTCTCTGAACATTGCCGCTCCTGATCACCATTAAGAACAAACCCATTGTTGCAATGGTAAGTTGCAATTGACCCTGGTGATGTTCCTGTCAATGTTACTATCCCATATTGAGGATTAGTCAGTGTTCCACAATCAATGATAACCCCTATGATATTGGTACATATTATTATAATAAGTATTTCTTTATTTTTACTCACCTCTGCAAAAAGAAATAAATAAAAGAATCTATAACTCACCTTCTCTCTCCCTTCCTTTCTTCTCTCTCTTTCCTCTTTCCTGGCCCTCCCTAGTTAACATATGTTAATATTAACTACATAATCTGTCCTGCTACTAAAGATCCATTCAATGGACCTTACTATCGTCTAGCAGCTGTATTTCATCAAACAATATGCGTGCTTACCCTCGGCAAACTATACACAGTGATTTTAAAGGCACTGATACCCAAAAGAAAGGTTGCCTAAATAACCTCTGTAACTGCCTAGTTGGTGGTCCAATTACAAGCTCTTAAAATTTTAAATTAAACTAATTATAATGAACATTGTTTTGCACGAAATACGAAATGTTTAACATTAATTTTGTCTATGTTGAGTACTGTATTAATAATTTTATATATAGGTATATACGATTATTAGTTTGCGCTAGCCACACCTTTTCCTTAAGATGGCTTTGAATAGTAGTGAGATTCTTTACAACTTAAAGGATGTTCTTTATGGTGGAATACGAAATGATGTCCCTGGTCATGGTGGACAAGAATGCGCTGATTTCTTAGACAGAAAGCTCATGTTTCTAGATACTGGAATTGGTAATATTGTGTTATACTATTGAACACGTAGATTATATTCTGTAGGGACCTTTTTGATGATTGTAATGTGCTACTTTGCATTTAAAACGTACACTCTACCGCATATGAATGAGATCAACACTACTGAATCAAAGAGTAAACCGTTTATGTTAATATTTGTAACCCTCATATTTGGTATTGAGGTTGGATATAAACTTGCCTCAAAACAAGTCCTCTACCTTTTGAGTCCTTGTCACATTAACACGGTTGTTGAGGTAAATGGGTTAAAAATTACCATCTTTTATGTTACTGTCCATGATAGATTTATCTCTTAGCTGTGAAACCATCACATCTTTCTATAAGTGTTTTAAGGTATTTTTAATAATTTTATTAACTCACTATATTAGCTTTTATTTTAGAATACTAATTCATTATTTATATGGTGGATTGATAGCTCTGTTATTACCAGACACAATTGCCAGAATGGTAAGCATCTTACTCTATCAAAACTAGTCTGGTAAATCAGACCCAACCCGTCTAGCTAGTAATTAAATATTTTAACTTAATCAATGTTGTTTGAAATGACCTTCTGTGATGTTCATCCTTTCAGTTTCATGGAGAAATTATCCTTTATTGGATTCAACATATTATGATATTTTTTGTTGTTCCTCCTTACATTGTTTATCAATGGGGTATTAAGTCGCTGGAACCTTTATCAGATTATGCATGGCCTTGCTTCACAGGAACTGTAATGTGTATACATCATTTTTATTTGATGCAGCCAATAGCTTTAGTAAGTGAATTTATTGTTTAATTGAGCCATTCCTCTCTCATTTTCTCTCTCCTTACAGGCAACTCATGTCAATTTAAACTTCTTACTTTGTCCTGCTACTAAAGATCCTTTTAATGGACCATACTATCGTTTAGCAGCTACTTTTCATCAAGCTTTTTGTCTACTTACTGTTGGGAAAGTGTATCATTTGGTGTTTCATTTGATTATTCCAAAACAAAAATTTATGAAGAAAAATTGATTCTTTATCTGAATATTTTGTTATTTATAATAAATAAATATATAATCATAATAATTTGGCCTCTTTATTAATTTAAATTTGAAAATAAGAAATTATTTATGAACTCAAAAGTTAATGTATGTCACGAGTCTTCTCTCTCTCATTGACAAATTTTTTTCATGAATGTTTTGTCTTCCTCTGTCAATGTCATAAAGTTTAATTCATTTCCATCAATACAATCCATTGTTGTAATGACTTGAGGTAACTCTACTGCTGATGATGTCATAGGTGATACTGGAGGAGGAGGATGACGTTTATGAAACTGAGGAGGACCATAACAAATTGCTACTCCCCTTGGTAAATTGGAATTGTCACTGAAATCAGCTACACTTAGTCTCCCAGCAGAAAACAGAGGTGATATGTCATTAGCGTAACGTACTGTATCTCTGCCTTCCTTAAAACTTTGCCAACGATTGAAGATATTGTCAATATATGAAAGATACAAGGGAAAGAGAGGATCATATGCTGAACTACTACCGCAGAGGTTGCCTCCTACAAAACAGAGTACATTTGTCCCAATAAACAACTGAAGTTTACGATGAAAGCTGTCAAAATTTTCTGCAGGTAAGGGCAATAGATCTCGTTCAATCATGTCTCTACTTGGATATACCCTGTCGAGGTAGAGTCTTTGAACACATCCACCATGTGGAACACTAAACTGATCAAAACTAAAGGGTCCATTCTTGACACAGCTATCATTTTCACGTGACATGTCACCAAATCCTAAATCATTATCCCAAACTGGATTATCATATGGTGAAAAAGGAAAAGCACTCCAGTCCCAATAGGGAATGGTAATGCGACAATCAATCTCTCGAATAAGGTTTTCATACTCAAGTAGAAAGTATCGTGAATATGGTAAATACTGACTAAGAAATGGATCTGTACTTTGAGCATTAGTATCAAAAGAAGTCTCATGCTGCAGTATTAAAGACTCGTACCGAAATCGATAGACTGGATCTGAAGCTATTGTTTTGATGGCATTGAGATATCGAAGTTTTTCCTCTGAGTTTATTGAGGCCCAGTCATGTCTGATTCGGCAACAGTTTACAAGTTCACCACCCACACAATCACAGCGTCGTCCACATTGATCAAAAACAAAAGTGTTACTAGCACAAGTATCTGCAAAATAAATAACAATAAATATAACGTTATCACAATTAGCTCTCTGTGCTGGTAGCATGTAGTATCAACAGCTAATGACCTTGTATGGGACGACATATTGGTTCTGTTCCACTAAATTTCCCACTAGAAAGGCACTCTCTAACATTAGATCCTACAAGAATAAAGCCATCATTGCATTGGTAAAAGACTCTAGCATTGACAGAGAAATCATCGCCAATTCGTTTGCCATTGTTTGGTTCCCCTGGATCACTACAGACTGCAATGGTACTACTGGCTGATATGATGAAAGAATATAAGATTATATCAATATTAAGTTTAATTAAATAAAAAAATGGTATAATGTAACTGTCATAACTGTCAGATGTTCTGGTAGTAATATATCTCAACTTACGTGCACAAATTGGTTCTGTACCACTCCATTGTCCAATGTCAAGGCACACTCTTTTACTTTCACCTTGTATCTTGTATCCTATATTACATTGGTAAGTAGCTGTTGAGTTGACAGTAGTACTACTTAGAAACACTCTACCAAATTCAGGATCAGTCAATTGACTACATGTAATAACAGCTATACAAAAAAATGTTGTCATGCATTAGTAGTGGATACACATACCTTTACAAATTGGTGGGTTTCCAGGCACACATTTACTTAGAGCTAAAAAAATATGTATTATTATTACTGCAGTGAGTAGTACATTATCTAGTAGTGTATATACTAACTTACATTTGCATGTTGGGCTTTCTGCTGACCATTGACCATTAGCCATACACTGTCTTTCCTTCTCACCATTCAACTCATAACCATGGTCACAAGTGTAACGAGCAATTGAAAATAATACAGTAGATTGGAACTGAACTATACCATTGACTGGACTTATTAAAACTCCACAATCAATTGCTGTATTAGATACATATAAATGTGATTCAGCAATTTGACATTGATATTTCACATTGTGCCAAATGACAACAAATAAAACAATAATTGTCTAATAAATTCACTCACGTGCACATATTGGTTCATTTTCAGACCAAGTAGCATTTGCTTGACATGTTCTCACTGCTGGTCCACTTAGATTGTATCCAGGGAAACAACTATAGGTAGCAACATCACCAAAATATGCTGATTGCCAAACTACTTGACCATTATTGAGATCATTTAAAGGACCACAGAAAACAGCTATAAATAAAACAATTGTACATGTAAGCTAAGATTTATCATGGCCCCTTACGTTCACAGACAGCAGGGACTCCACTCCAAGTGTAATCACTTTGACAAGTCCGTGGGTTGTCACCCTTGGTAATTTCATATCCAATATCACATACATAATTAGCTTGTGAGCCAACATTTGTCCCTGTCACAGTCACATGACCAAAATCTGGATCAGGAGGAATACCGCAATCTAAACCTATGGTCAAAATGTAGACAGAGTCATGTAAGTAATGTTGAAAACAAACCCTCCAGTGGATCACAAAAAGGCTCCTTTCCTGACCATTGTCCATCACTTAGACACACTCTCCTATCCTCACCATCAAGAAGAACAAACCCAACTCTACAAGAATACTGTGCTATGGACCCTACAGTTCTTTTCCCAACAGTCACATGACCATTAATAGGATTTTTCAAGATATCACATTCAATTCCTGCAAATGTAGTGTCTGAATTAATTACACCAGCTAGACAAATATTTACCTCTACATGTAGACGGCTCTCCACTCCATTCACCAGAGATTTGACACACCCTTGTTTGGTCACCACCATCCAGATAAAATCCATTATTACATGAGTATATGGCAATTGACTCAAATGTAGTACCTGACAAATCTATTTTGCCATTCAATGGAGGCTCAAGATTGCCACAGTCAATAGCTAAACAAATAAATTAACTACAAGATGTTACATTAATTATCCTTACCTTTGCAAGTTGGAGTCATATCAGACCATTCTCCACTCTCTTTGCAATATCGAGTCCTTATTCCAAACAATTCATAACCATGGAAACAGCTGTAGTTTGCATACGATCCAAATATTGTTCCTGATATTTTAACAAAGCCATTAACTGGAGCCTCTAATCCTCCACAATCAATTGCTGTAATAAAGGAGATCACATAATTTTAATTCATTTTGTGTCTTACGATAGCAACTTGGTTCAATTCCAGACCATTTTCCAGTAAAAGTACATTCTCTCATTTTATTTCCATTTAGTACAAACCCTTCATTGCAAGTATATGTAGCTATTGAACCAAATATTGTACTGGTGAACTCAACTACACCATTGTCAGGATTGTTCAGTTTCTCACAAATTATTTCTGCATGAGTGAAGAATATATTTTAGCTAATAGATGTGTGTAGTCTTACCTTCGCATAATGGTTCATCTCCAGACCAAACACCAGTCTCTGAACATTGCCGCTCCTGATCACCATTAAGAACAAACCCATTGTTGCAATGGTAAGTTGCAATTGACCCTGGTGATGTTCCTGTCAATGTTACTATCCCATATTGAGGATTAGTCAGTGTTCCACAATCAATGATAACCCCTATGATATTGGTACATATTATTATAATAAGTATTTCTTTATTTTTACTCACCTCTGCAAAAAGAAATAAATAAAAGAATCTATAACTCACCTTCTCTCTCCCTTCCTTTCTTCTCTCTCTTTCCTCTTTCCTGGCCCTCCCTAGTTAACATATGTTAATATTAACTACATAATCTGTCCTGCTACTAAAGATCCATTCAATGGACCTTACTATCGTCTAGCAGCTGTATTTCATCAAACAATATGCGTGCTTACCCTCGGCAAACTATACACAGTGATTTTAAAGGCACTGATACCCAAAAGAAAGGTTGCCTAAATAACCTCTGTAACTGCCTAGTTGGTGGTCCAATTACAAGCTCTTAAAATTTTAAATTAAACTAATTATAATGAACATTGTTTTGCACGAAATACGAAATGTTTAACATTAATTTTGTCTATGTTGAGTACTGTATTAATAATTTTATATATAGGTATATACGATTATTAGTTTGCGCTAGCCACACCTTTTCCTTAAGATGGCTTTGAATAGTAGTGAGATTCTTTACAACTTAAAGGATGTTCTTTATGGTGGAATACGAAATGATGTCCCTGGTCATGGTGGACAAGAATGCGCTGATTTCTTAGACAGAAAGCTCATGTTTCTAGATACTGGAATTGGTAATATTGTGTTATACTATTGAACACGTAGATTATATTCTGTAGGGACCTTTTTGATGATTGTAATGTGCTACTTTGCATTTAAAACGTACACTCTACCGCATATGAATGAGATCAACACTACTGAATCAAAGAGTAAACCGTTTATGTTAATATTTGTAACCCTCATATTTGGTATTGAGGTTGGATATAAACTTGCCTCAAAACAAGTCCTCTACCTTTTGAGTCCTTGTCACATTAACACGGTTGTTGAGGTAAATGGGTTAAAAATTACCATCTTTTATGTTACTGTCCATGATAGATTTATCTCTTAGCTGTGAAACCATCACATCTTTCTATAAGTGTTTTAAGGTATTTTTAATAATTTTATTAACTCACTATATTAGCTTTTATTTTAGAATACTAATTCATTATTTATATGGTGGATTGATAGCTCTGTTATTACCAGACACAATTGCCAGAATGGTAAGCATCTTACTCTATCAAAACTAGTCTGGTAAATCAGACCCAACCCGTCTAGCTAGTAATTAAATATTTTAACTTAATCAATGTTGTTTGAAATGACCTTCTGTGATGTTCATCCTTTCAGTTTCATGGAGAAATTATCCTTTATTGGATTCAACATATTATGATATTTTTTGTTGTTCCTCCTTACATTGTTTATCAATGGGGTATTAAGTCGCTGGAACCTTTATCAGATTATGCATGGCCTTGCTTCACAGGAACTGTAATGTGTATACATCATTTTTATTTGATGCAGCCAATAGCTTTAGTAAGTGAATTTATTGTTTAATTGAGCCATTCCTCTCTCATTTTCTCTCTCCTTACAGGCAACTCATGTCAATTTAAACTTCTTACTTTGTCCTGCTACTAAAGATCCTTTTAATGGACCATACTATCGTTTAGCAGCTACTTTTCATCAAGCTTTTTGTCTACTTACTGTTGGGAAAGTGTATCATTTGGTGTTTCATTTGATTATTCCAAAACAAAAATTTATGAAGAAAAATTGATTCTTTATCTGAATATTTTGTTATTTATAATAAATAAATATATAATCATAATAATTTGGCCTCTTTATTAATTTAAATTTGAAAATAAGAAATTATTTATGAACTCAAAAGTTAATGTATGTCACGAGTCTTCTCTCTCTCATTGACAAATTTTTTTCATGAATGTTTTGTCTTCCTCTGTCAATGTCATAAAGTTTAATTCATTTCCATCAATACAATCCATTGTTGTAATGACTTGAGGTAACTCTACTGCTGATGATGTCATAGGTGATACTGGAGGAGGAGGATGACGTTTATGAAACTGAGGAGGACCATAACAAATTGCTACTCCCCTTGGTAAATTGGAATTGTCACTGAAATCAGCTACACTTAGTCTCCCAGCAGAAAACAGAGGTGATATGTCATTAGCGTAACGTACTGTATCTCTGCCTTCCTTAAAACTTTGCCAACGATTGAAGATATTGTCAATATATGAAAGATACAAGGGAAAGAGAGGATCATATGCTGAACTACTACCGCAGAGGTTGCCTCCTACAAAACAGAGTACATTTGTCCCAATAAACAACTGAAGTTTACGATGAAAGCTGTCAAAATTTTCTGCAGGTAAGGGCAATAGATCTCGTTCAATCATGTCTCTACTTGGATATACCCTGTCGAGGTAGAGTCTTTGAACACATCCACCATGTGGAACACTAAACTGATCAAAACTAAAGGGTCCATTCTTGACACAGCTATCATTTTCACGTGACATGTCACCAAATCCTAAATCATTATCCCAAACTGGATTATCATATGGTGAAAAAGGAAAAGCACTCCAGTCCCAATAGGGAATGGTAATGCGACAATCAATCTCTCGAATAAGGTTTTCATACTCAAGTAGAAAGTATCGTGAATATGGTAAATACTGACTAAGAAATGGATCTGTACTTTGAGCATTAGTATCAAAAGAAGTCTCATGCTGCAGTATTAAAGACTCGTACCGAAATCGATAGACTGGATCTGAAGCTATTGTTTTGATGGCATTGAGATATCGAAGTTTTTCCTCTGAGTTTATTGAGGCCCAGTCATGTCTGATTCGGCAACAGTTTACAAGTTCACCACCCACACAATCACAGCGTCGTCCACATTGATCAAAAACAAAAGTGTTACTAGCACAAGTATCTGCAAAATAAATAACAATAAATATAACGTTATCACAATTAGCTCTCTGTGCTGGTAGCATGTAGTATCAACAGCTAATGACCTTGTATGGGACGACATATTGGTTCTGTTCCACTAAATTTCCCACTAGAAAGGCACTCTCTAACATTAGATCCTACAAGAATAAAGCCATCATTGCATTGGTAAAAGACTCTAGCATTGACAGAGAAATCATCGCCAATTCGTTTGCCATTGTTTGGTTCCCCTGGATCACTACAGACTGCAATGGTACTACTGGCTGATATGATGAAAGAATATAAGATTATATCAATATTAAGTTTAATTAAATAAAAAAATGGTATAATGTAACTGTCATAACTGTCAGATGTTCTGGTAGTAATATATCTCAACTTACGTGCACAAATTGGTTCTGTACCACTCCATTGTCCAATGTCAAGGCACACTCTTTTACTTTCACCTTGTATCTTGTATCCTATATTACATTGGTAAGTAGCTGTTGAGTTGACAGTAGTACTACTTAGAAACACTCTACCAAATTCAGGATCAGTCAATTGACTACATGTAATAACAGCTATACAAAAAAATGTTGTCATGCATTAGTAGTGGATACACATACCTTTACAAATTGGTGGGTTTCCAGGCACACATTTACTTAGAGCTAAAAAAATATGTATTATTATTACTGCAGTGAGTAGTACACTATCTAGTAGTGTATATACTAACTTACATTTGCATGTTGGGCTCTCTGCTGACCATTGACCATTAGCCATACACTGTCTTTCCTTCTCACCATTCAACTCATAACCATGGTCACAAGTGTAACGAGCAATTGAAAATAATACAGTAGATTGGAACTGAACTATACCATTGACTGGACTTATTAAAACTCCACAATCAATTGCTGTATTAGATACATATAAATGTGATTCAGCAATTTGACATTGATATTTCACATTGTGCCAAATGACAACAAATAAAACAATAATTGTCTAATAAATTCACTCACGTGCACATATTGGTTCATTTTCAGACCAAGTAGCATTTGCTTGACATGTTCTCACTGCTGGTCCACTTAGATTGTATCCAGGGAAACAACTATAGGTAGCAACATCACCAAAATATGCTGATTGCCAAACTACTTGACCATTATTGAGATCATTTAAAGGACCACAGAAAACAGCTATAAATAAAACAATTGTACATGTAAGCTAAGATTTATCATGGCCCCTTACGTTCACAGACAGCAGGGACTCCACTCCAAGTGTAATCACTTTGACAAGTCCGTGGGTTGTCACCCTTGGTAATTTCATATCCAATATCACATACATAATTAGCTTGTGAGCCAACATTTGTCCCTGTCACAGTCACATGACCAAAATCTGGATCAGGAGGAATACCGCAATCTAAACCTATGGTCAAAATGTAGACAGAGTCATGTAAGTAATGTTGAAAGCAAACCCTCCAGTGGATCACAAAAAGGCTCCTTTCCTGACCATTGTCCATCACTTAGACACACTCTCCTATCCTCACCATCAAGAAGAACAAACCCAACTCTACAAGAATACTGTGCTATGGACCCTACAGTTCTTTTCCCAACAGTCACATGACCATTAATAGGATTTTTCAAGATATCACATTCAATTCCTGCAAATGTAGTGTCTGAATTAATTACACCAGCTAGACAAATATTTACCTCTACATGTAGACGGCTCTCCACTCCATTCACCAGAGATTTGACACACCCTTGTTTGGTCACCACCATCCAGATAAAATCCATTATTACATGAGTATATGGCAATTGACTCAAATGTAGTACCTGACAAATCTATTTTGCCATTCAATGGAGGCTCAAGATTGCCACAGTCAATAGCTAAACAAATAAATTAACTACAAGATGTTACATTAATTATCCTTACCTTTGCAAGTTGGAGTCATATCAGACCATTCTCCACTCTCTTTGCAATATCGAGTCCTTATTCCAAACAATTCATAACCATGGAAACAGCTGTAGTTTGCATACGATCCAAATATTGTTCCTGATATTTTAACAAAGCCATTAACTGGAGCCTCTAATCCTCCACAATCAATTGCTGTAATAAAGGAGATCACATCATTTTAATTCATTTTGTGTCTTACGATAGCAACTTGGTTCAATTCCAGACCATTTTCCAGTAAAAGTACATTCTCTCATTTTATTTCCATTTAGTACAAACCCTTCATTGCAAGTATATGTAGCTATTGAACCAAATATTGTACTGGTGAACTCAACTACACCATTGTCAGGATTGTTCAGTTTCTCACAAATTATTTCTGCATGAGTGAAGAATATATTTTAGCTAATAGATGTGTGTAGTCTTACCTTCGCATAATGGTTCATCTCCAGACCAAACACCAGTCTCTGAACATTGCCGCTCCTGATCACCATTAAGAACAAACCCATTGTTGCAATGGTAAGTTGCAATTGACCCTGGTGATGTTCCTGTCAATGTTACTATCCCATATTGAGGATTAGTCAGTGTTCCACAATCAATGATAACCTCTATGATATTGGTACATATTATTATAATAAGTATTTCTTTATTTTTACTCACCTCTGCAAAAAGGTTTATTACCAGACCATTTCCCATTATCAAGACACTTCCTCACTTTATTTCCATTGGAAAGTTGGTAGCCATTATTGCAGCTGTACGTAGCACGTGATCCTGGTCTTGTGCCTGATACTTGAACTTGTCCATTTGTTGGTGCAATAAGAGTGTCACAGACAACAACAGCTGCAAATTAAGCATGATGTATTGACTTATTGTATGTGTTTGTTATCAAACAACATATTACAATGTCTTTTGTCTTTATTAAAATACTAATACTTACGTTTGCATATTGGTGGAATTTTGGACCATTTTCCATTCAATTGACATGTTCTTTCTTTCTTACCAACTAAGATGTAACCATGGAAACATGTATACTTAGCTAATGAGCCAAATTTAGTGTTTGAATACCAAACTTTGCCATTTTTAGGATTTGTAAGATCTTTACAATTTCTTGTTATTTCTGGAGATATATAATAAAACATTACACTAATAAAGCAGATTTTTTTGCATACTTCTGCATTTTGGCTGTGAACCAGACCAATGACCATTTCTCAAACATCTACGAACTTTATTTCCTCTGAGAGATGCTCCTTTATGGCAGCTGTATTTTGCCCATGATCCCACTTTTGTTCCAGTGAACTTTACATGACCTCCATTTATGGAACGAAGAGAAGGACACCTCTTTTGATTACTATGGAACCCAGAGTTACTCCTGTCATTAGATCGAGAGCTGCTTCTGTCACCACTCTTTTGTCTCAACCTTGAGATGAATGTCTTAGCTATAAGGACATTTAATAGTACTGTAATATTGAAAGTATTTTAACTTACATATACACATAGGTGTTGTTTTTGTTGACCAGGTAGCTATTTCATTTTTGTAGATGCAAGTTGAATATTTACTTCCTTGTAAACTGTAACCAGCTTTACACCAATACTTTACAGTGAATCCAATTTTGTAGAACTTTACTTTCTGTCCTGAATGACCTCCGTTCTCCAACTCACTTGGTGATTTACATTGCTGAAGATTACCTCCATGTACAAGCAGTATTGTTGTACTAAAAACCAATAGTGTACTAATCCAGAGTTGCATAATGTATGTATAACTGAATACAGTTCAAATTGTTAGTCCTTTTATAGACACACTTGTAGGAAATCTAATAATGTTAGTTTGGACTTTAGTGTTCTGTTAAATTGATTTATTACATGGTATGAACTGTTCAACTAAATAACTAATGACCACTTGTCTTTGTCTTAGACAAAGATGATATGTTATTTAGTCTTTCTTCACATGATCAGTAAAGAAAGTGTATGCACTTAATACATGTGTTAATTAGATATCAATTTAATTATACTGTCCTTGTTGAGGTTATAGTATTAATCTAATGACTGTAAGAAAATAAACATGACACAATTTCCATTCAACAAAATTTAGAATAAAATTTATTATGTTATGTTGTTCAATTTTTGAAACTTACAATTTAGAATTATTGGTGAGCAATACTACATTATGGTCTGTACACTAGTTACGTAATAAATGATTTAACTGATAAAGATCATTTTATTGTAATAGCAGAAACAATTGGTAGTCAGTTACAAAATTAATATAAATGAAATAAATCTGTACAAAAGAAGATCTTTATATAATTTTAATAACACATTGTAATTTTTACTCAGTCATATTTCTTATGATGAGGGTTGTAGCCATACTTATCATCATAATGATAGCTATCATCTTTTACACAAGTGACATCACTTCCAGACCAGTAACCAGAGTAAAGACATTGTCGCCGTGCCTTTCCAACAAGTTTGTATCCATAGACACAGTAGTGCTCAGCGTAGTCACCAGGATAGTAACCAGATATGTAAATTTTTCCATAACTTGGAGTTTTAAGTTTGGGGCATGAAAGTTCTATAAATTGAAATTACAATAAATTATCTATTGTTCATTAATCATCTCACTCTTGCAGATAGGTTGTTTTCCTGACCATTTTGCATTGGCCTGGCATGTGCGAACTTTGCTTCCAACTAACAAAAACCCTTTCTTGCAGACAAAATTTGCAGTAGAATGAAAAGTAGTGTCTAGATAGAAATATACATCTCCATTTTTCGGAGCAGGTAGACTACCACAATCAACAGCTTGAAGAAAATATGATTAGTTATTTATAAATTCTAAGTTTAAGTAAACTTACGTTTACAAGTCGGAGCTTTATTAGACCATTCACCATTATATACACAGGTAGCTATGGATTTACCAACCAAATCATAGCCCTTACTACAATAATAGTAAGCTGTTCCCCCAAGTGTGGATTTATCATATTTAAGATCACCATTTGGATCAGGAGGATCTGGAGCTCCACAATCAACAGCTGAAGACATTATAATAATACATTAGTTGTCATGACAACTAATACTCTTACGTTTGCATATAGGTGCCTTATCTGACCATGTTCCATCAGCTTGACAATAAACAGTCTTTGATCCCTCCAAGATATACCCATGTAAACAAGAATATGATGCTGGATCCCTTAGTTTTGTGCCACGAATTCTGATATTCCCTTTGGGATCTGGACTTGGAGGTGGCCCACAATCTATTCCTATAATAAATATGCTAAATATATAATTCAATTGTTTTATGTACTTACTCTCACAGGATGGAGGAATACCACTCCATTTCCTGTTAGCCTGACAGTACCTCCGATCTTTGCCATTTAGGTTATAACCAAGTCGGCATTTGTAGATGGCCACAGCTCCTAGTTTTGTATCAGGACTAGTGTGTACCCAACCAGACCTGGGAGCACGAAGGCGACCACAATTAACAGCTGTGCATACAACAGATACCAAGTATTCTTAATAATTACATAATACTTACGATCACAACGTGGTTCTTGTCCAGACCATTGGCCATTAGCCTTGCATCGTCTTGTAGCTATTCCAACTAGATCATATCCAGTATTGCAAGAGTAAGTAGCTGTACTTCCAAATCTAGTATCAGGAGTGATAGCTACTTTACCATTAGCAATATCAGGAAGTGGACCACAGTTAATACCTGTATATGTAAATGCAATTATATAATGTAACATACTATTAGTCTATCATATATGACTCACGTTTGCAGATTGGGGCCTCACCAGACCACTTTCCATTACTTAAACATTTTCTGGTATCCAATCCAACGAGGACATATCCAACATTACATTTGTAGACAGCTTTGTCTCCAGGATAGAGTCCATCAACTTTTACATAACCATAGTCAGGATCAGGGAGCTTGGAGCAGATGACTTTCTTGTCTAAAAATAAATGTAATGTTTAACCAATCTCATGTATAATTGACGTACATCCATAGTTGCTTCCTTGATGGTATTCATTTCCTTGATGGTATCCATATCCTTTAAACATAAATATTATATAGTTTTGGATAACATTACTCTATCATATATGACTCACGTTTGCATATTGGGGCCTCACCAGACCACTTTCCATTACTTAAACATTTTCTGGTATCCAATCCAACAAGGACATATCCAACATTACACTTGTAGACAGCTTTGTCTCCAGGATAGACTCCGTCAACTTTGACATAACCATAGTCAGGACCAGGGAGCTTGGAGCAGATGACTTTCTTGTCTAAAAACAAATGTAATGTTTAACCAATCTCTTGTGTAATTGACATGCATCCATAGTTGCTTCCTTGATGGTATTCATATCCTTTATACATAAATATTACATAGTTTGAGATATTATTACTCTATCATATATGACTCACATTTGCAGATTGGGGCCTCACCAGACCACTTTCCATTACTTAAACATTTTCTAGTATCCAATCCAACGAGGACATATCCAACACTACATTTGTAGACAGCTTTGTCTCCAGGATAGAGTCCATCAACTTTGACATGACCATAGTCAGGATCAGGGAGCTTGGAGCAGATGACTTTCTTGTCTAAAAACAAATGTAATGTTTAACCAATCTCTTGTGTAATTGACCTACATCGATATCCATAGTTGCTTCCTTGATGGTATTCGCTTCCCTTATGGTGATCACTTCCTTTTTTGTGTGCACTCCCCTGTCCGTGGTGCCCCTTTCCATGTTGGTATTCACTTCCTTGATGTTCATTTCCCCTGTTGCTGGAGCCTTGATAGTTTCTACCATGATGATAGTCATCCTTCTTGTAAGTAGAGAGAGCCACCCCTAGAAAGGCAGTGATAAATATAAATCCTGTTAGGAGTCTCATAGTAAGCAAGAATGAGAAGATTAAGAATTGTACATCTGTTGCGTTCCTTTGCTCTCTTTTATATTTAAATGCAATTTGTTTATAGTGTGGTAAAGCTTGTGCCTTGTTTTGTCTGTCTTGTGGTAACTTTAATATTGATCCATTTGGAATACATACCACCTCATATCAACATTACCCACCCATCCTTTCATCCTCTATAACCTTAAGTAAAGGAGAGGTGGTGTCATATGTTGAAATGTATATTTGCAAATCTATTTATCCACTTTGACTTAAGAAATACTAATGCAGTCTAATAGAGACAGACTGTCTGCAGACAGAGCAAATAACATATGGAGGTCAAAACATTTTTAAATAAGATTGGTATAAAATAAAGTATAAGTGTGAGTTCATGAGGAGTTCATCACTAGTTATGAACTACTGAGAAGTTGAGACATGGTGTCTCCATTGATACTTACAAACTAACACGTTCAATTAATTATAATCTTATTTGTCTTGCCAAACTCCTATTTATTTCTCTTCTACTTGCAGTTTGAGATCTTGTGGGGCACCCTAGGCACCCACAATATTTTTAACTTCTAGCAATGGTTTTTATCTATTCTATTAACTTTATGTTGGTTGTTATGGTTTTATATATAGTTGGAGTATTTGTATGCACAACCATTATTTATCAGTTGTTGAATGACCTGGCTGTTAAACTTAGTGACAGAAATTGTATGTAGTTGAGACTATATGTTTATAATTTAATAGTGATATGAAAAAGATGATATATGTATCCACTTCAATCTTTTGTGAAATCAAAACATAAACTTGTTGTATTTGCAAGTGGGATACTAATATAAGAGAATTCTGTATATAATAGTAACTACAACTAAAACTAGAAAATATATCATATGAAAAAATATATAATATACATTATTCTATTCACTAGACAGTTTTTTTACATTTATATTTGATAGTATTGAGTAAATGTAATTATTGACCTCTTAATTTTGATGGTTAGTATCAAAAATGTGATAGTTAATAGCTTATTAATAGAAAACAATATTCAGAAAATTAAACACAATGAATGTGATTAAACTTTTTTCTAATATATTAACTTAAATTAATATGATGCATTTATAAATAATCAATTAAGTTCAAACATCCAAGGAAATTTCTGTGTTTAAATTAGTCATATCGATCATGGGTACGATATCCATAGCCATAGTCACCACCATAGCTGTCATCTTTAGTACAGTCAGTATTACTTCCAGACCAGCTACCAGTGTAAAGACAGACTCGACGACGCTTTCCAACAATTTTGTATCCATAGACACAGTCATAGATGGCATGATCACCTGGATAATTACCAGACACATAGATCTTTCCATATTTTGGTGGTTCAAGCTTAGGACATGAGATTTCTAAAGTAAGAAAATAATAAAAGCCAAATGACTTTCAAGAGTCTTACTATCGCAAATTGGTTGTTGTCCTGACCATTTTCCATTGGCCTGACATCTGCGAACTTTATTTCCAACCAGACGGAATCCTCTATTGCAGAAAAATGTGGCAGCAGAAGTAAATGTAGTACCAGGATAGAAAAATACATCTCCATTCTTAGGAGCAGGTATACTGCCACAATCAACAGCTGCAAGATATGATTATTATTTATTAAAGTTGTAAATGTAGACTTACGTTCACATGTAGGAGCTTCACTAGACCATTCACCATTGGATTGACATGTAGCTACTGCCTCACCAACCAGAACAAAACCACTATTACAAGAATAGGAAGCTGTGCCTCCAAGAGTAGTTCTATCTACATTAAGATCACCATTGGGATCAGCAGGATCAGGAGCTCCACAGTCAATGGCTAGATGAAGATTATAATGATTGATAGAAGCATGATAAAAACTCACGATTGCATTTAGGAGCATCATCAGACCATTTGCCATCATTTTGGCAATAAATTGTTGTAGTACCTTCAAGAACAAATCCATCATTGCAAGAGTAAGTTGCTGTATCTCCAAGACTAGTACCAGTGCTTACAACATTGCCATTAGAATCAGGAGTGGGAGGATTGCCACAGTCAATTGCTGTAAAATAACATAATATTATGGAACTTTTGTGAGATAGACTTACGTTCACAGGTAGGAGCAGGACTGGGTCCCCAAGTACCATCTGTCTGACAGTACCTTATGTCATCACCACTTAATTCAAAACCAAGTTTACATCTATAAACAGCTACTGCTCCCAAAAGTGTGTGAGGTGCAATGTGTACCCAACCATTTTCAGGATCAGGAAGATTGCCACAGTTAACAGCTGAAGAGATGAAGTCAGCAGTATGTCTTTTATAATAAATAACTTACGTGCACAACTAGGTTCTTCTCCAGACCACTCTCCATTAGTCTGACATGTCCTGGTATCCTCTCCAACTAGATTAAATCCAGCATCACAAGAGTAAGTAGCTGTACTTCCAAGTCTTGTATCAGGAGCAATGACAACATTGCCATCAGGAATATCAGAAAGATCACCACAGTCAATACCTTATAAGAAAGTTGATTTTAACCGTAGGTTTGTTATCAAAACTTACGTTTACATTTAGGAGCATCATCAGAATATTTACCATCATTTTGACAATAGATTGTTTTTGTTCCTTTAAGAAAAAAGCCAGGATTGCAAACATAAGTGGTTTGGTCTCCAAGAGAAGTACCCTGGGTACTTTCAATTTTACCATTTGGATCAGGAGTGGGCTGAGGTCCACAATCAATTGCTATAACAACTTTATAATTATCATAACAGTAATTTCAACTTACGTTGACAGATAGGAACAGTACCATCCCAATTTCCATCTTCCTGACAATACCTCCTCTCATTTCCATGAAGTACATAACCAAGTTTACATTTGTGAATGGCCACAGCTCCTAATAGAGTATCAGGACTGATGTGGACCCATCCATTAGGAAGATTAGGAAGGGGACCACAATCAACAGCTAAAATGTGATTGTAACATAATTTTGTATTAGCCTAAAGTACTTACGTTCACAACTTGGCTCTTGTCCAGACCACTCTCCGTTAGCTTGACACTGTCTTGTAGCTGCTCCAACTAAGTTAAATCCAGCATTACAAGAGTAAGTAGCTGTACTTCCTAGTCTAGTATCAGGAGCAATGGCTACTTTACCATTAGCAATATCAGGAAGTAGACCACAGTCAATACCTATGTTTGTATGTGTGCATACATAAATAATACCTTGTTTATATTACATAAATGATGACTAACGTTTGCAGATTGGGGCTTCTCCAGACCACTTTCCATCACTTAAACATTTTCTGGTATCCAATCCAACAAGGACATATCCAACATTACATTTGTAGACAGCTTTGTCTCCAGGATAGCGTCCATCGACTTTGACATCACCATTGGCAGGAGCAGGGATTTTAGGGCAGAGGATTTTCTTGTCTAAAGAAAAACATTTAAGTAGACAATAGTAATAACTAGATGTACTTACATCCATAATTGCTACCACGTTGGTATCCACTTCCTTGACGATAACCTGGTCCATAATTGCCTCCATATCTACTTCCATAGCGATTTCCATAACGGTTTCCATTTTGATACCCAGGACCACGATAGTTTCCACCACGATGCTGAGAGAGAGCTGTTCCAAGGAGGACAACAAATAAAAAAAGTCCTGATAAAACCTTCATATTGAGAGATATCTATCACTTGATAATGCAACTTTTGAAATTGCTCTTTTATACTTGCCCTGCTCCTTTTAAAATGAAAGACTTTGTAGTTAAGAATTATGACTCACAGACAACAATAACCTTGTCATTGTGTGTAGCAACATACATATGTAATAGTTTAGACTTTCATACCATTTGTCTTAGACAAACTACTTTAGAACTTTAAGTAGATATGTCTGGAATGAAAATGCTTTCTCTATACATGAATGTATATGACTTCCTTCTTCTGTCTGAAGTCTGAAGAACACAAGTTGGCAGTAATATTCTTTGTCCATTCACTATTTTATCTTTTACTTACTTATGCATTATTTCTTGTGTATAAATCTTTATTAATCAATTTATTGGTAACATATACAGTAGCCATCTTTCATGATATAAATTATTGCTTTTGACTTTAAGTTAATCAATTAAAATAAAATATGTTTGGGTTGAAATTTTGATTACAAAAGGTTTGTAGTCAAATCATCCAACAATAATGTTTGCATGTAGGGGCTAATGATAATCCACCCAGAGAGCTTGGGGGAAGTAGGTAGTCATAAGGCGTGTCTCTAATCTTTATTGTAAACAGAAGGGTCATTGACTATGATGAGTAAAAGAAGTTATTTATTGAATGACTACTCCGACTAAAGTTACTAGATTGAACTTTTGGGCACAAATCTTTTGGCTGGTGCTTAAATATTATTACCACTAAGCACATGACTTTGTCTGCAATGTTTCCAAATAACATTATTTTTTCAAATTTCTTTTAGTCAAGTTATCTTGTTGAGTTCTTGTTAACAATGATGTCATAACTTACTACTTACTAAATGTAATATTCAGGAAGTGTCTATATAATTTTGGTGTTAGGATTATTATTATGAACAAATTGAAGCCAAGAAAATAATAGTTACAATGTAATAAATATTGACAAATTGATCATAAATAATCACAATTATTAAATTAATCATAAGTAAATAATAGTTATTTAATTAATCATAAATAACTATAAGTTATTCCGTTTAAGAGATTGAGGAATTGACAACTTAATTCCATCTTTAGTTAGAATGATATCCATAGTCACCACCATAGCTGTCATCTTTAGCACAGTCAGTAACACTTCCAGACCAGCTACCAGTGTAAAGACAGACTCGACGACGCTTTCCAATAATTTTGTATCCATAGACACAGTCATAGATGGCATAATCACCTGGATAATTACCAGATACATAGATCTTTCCATATTTTGGTGGTTCAAGCTTAGGACATGAGATTTCTAAAATGATAAATGAAAAGAATCATTTGATAGCTCATGTCTTACTCTTGCAGACTGGTTGTTCTCCTGACCATTTTCCATTTGTCTGACATCTGCGAACTTTACTTCCAACTAATCGGAATCCTCTCCTACAAGCAAAACTTGCAATAGAGGACAAGGTAGTACCAGGATAGAAAAACACAGCTCCGTGTTTAGGAGAAGGTAAAATACCACAGTCAACAGCTGTATGTAGAAAGTGTGATATCACAATAAAAACATGATTGTATAATAAACTTTAAATGACTTACGTTCACATGTAGGACGTTCACTAGACCATTCACCATTAGATTGACATGTAGCTACTGCCTCACCAACCAGATTATACCCGGCATTACAAGAATAGGAAGCTTTGCCTCCAAGAGTAGTTCTATCTACATTAAGATCACCATTGGGATCAGCAGGATCAGGATTTCCACATCTTACAGCTATATGAAGATTGTGAATAATTGACATAAATATGATACAAACTCACGATTGCATTTAGGAGCATCATCAGACCATGTGCCATCATTTTGGCAATAAATTGTCATTGTTCCCTCAAGAAAAAATCCATCATTGCACGAGTAAGTTGCTGTATTTCTAAGAATTGTACCAGTACTTTCAACACTGCCGTTAGGATCAGGAGTGGGAGGATTTCCACAGGAAATTGCTGTAAAATAACATATTATTACAGAAGAGTATAGAGAGGACTCACGTTGACATGTAGGAGCAGGACTGGGTCCCCAAGTACCATCTGTCTGACAGTGCCTCCTCTCATCACCATTTAATTCATAACCAAGTTTACATCTATAAATGGCCACTGCTCCCAAAAGTGTGTCAGGAGAAATGTGTACCCAACCATTTCCAGGATCAGAAAGATCACCACAGTTAACAGCTGAAGTGATAAAATCATCATTATATCTTTTATATTAAGGAACAAATAACTTACGTGCACAACTAGGTTCTTCTCCAGACCACTCTCCATTAGTCTGACATGTCCTGGTATCCTCTCCAACTAGATTAAATCCAGCATCACAAGAGTAAGTAGCTGTACTTCCAAGACTTGTATCAGGAGCAATGACAACATTGCCATTAGGAATATCAGAAAGATCACCACAGTCAATACCTATATATTTAAAGTTGTTTATTATAATATGATAATGTGAAAATACATACGAATGCATTTAGGAGCATCATCAGACCATGTGCCATCATTTTGGCAATAAATTGTCATTGTTCCCTCAAGAAAAAATCCATCATTGCACGAGTAAGTTGCTGTATTTCTAAGAATTGTACCAGTACTTTCAACACTGCCGTTAGGATCAGGAGTGGGAGGATTTCCACAGGAAATTGCTGTAAAATAACATATTATTACAGAAGAGTATAGAGAGGACTCACGTTGACACGTAGGAGCAGGACTGGGTCCCCAAGTACCATCTGTCTGACAGTGCCTCCTCTCATCACCATTTAATTCATAACCAAGTTTACATCTATAAATGGCCACTGCTCCCAAAAGTGTGTCAGGAGAAATGTGTACCCAACCATTTCCAGGATCAGAAAGATCACCACAGTTAACAGCTGAAGTGATAAAATCATCATTATATCTTCTATATTAAGGAACAAATAACTTACGTGCACAACTAGGTTCTTCTCCAGACCACTCTCCATTAGTCTGACATGTCCTGGTATCCTCTCCAACTAGATTAAATCCAGCATCACAAGAGTAAGTAGCTGTACTTCCAAGACTTGTATCAGGAGCAATGACAACATTGCCATTAGGAATATCAGAAAGATCACCACAGTCAATACCTATATATTTAAAGTTGTTTATTATAATATGATAATGTGAAAATACATACGAATGCATTTAGGAGCATCATCAGACCATGTGCCATCATTTTGGCAATAAATTGTCATTGTTCCCTCAAGAAAAAATCCATCATTGCATGAGTAAGTTGCTGTATTTCTAAGAATTGTACCAGTACTTTCAACACTGCCGTTAGGATCAGGAGTGGGAGGATTTCCACAGGAAATTGCTGTAAAATAACATATTATTACAGAAGAGTATAGAGAGGACTCACGTTGACACGTAGGAGCAGGACTGGGTCCCCAAGTACCATCTGTCTGACAGTGCCTCCTCTCATCACCACTTAATTCATAACCAAGTTTACATCTATAAATGGCCACTGCTCCCAAAAGTGTGTCAGGAGAAATGTGTACCCAACCATTTCCAGGATCAGAGAGATCACCACAGTTAACAGCTAAAGTGATAAAATCATCATTATATCTTTTATATTAAGGAATAAATAACTTACGTGCACAACTAGGTTCTTCTCCAGACCACTCTCCATTAGTCTGACATGTCCTGGTATCCTCTCCAACTAGATTAAATCCAGCATCACAAGAGTAAGTAGCTGTACTTCCAAGACTTGTATCAGGAGCAATGACAACATTGCCATTAGGAATATCAGAAAGATCACCACAGTCAATACCTATATTTAAAGTTGATATTATTGTAGGTTTGTTATCCAAACTTACGTTTACATTTAGGAGCATCATCAGAATATTTACCATCATTTTGACAATAGATTTTTTTTGTTCCTTCAAGAAAATAGCCATCATTGCAAACATAAGTGGTTTGATCTCCAAGAGAAGTACCCTGAGTACTTTCAATTTTACCATTTGGATCAGGAGTGGGCTGAGGTCCACAATCAATTGCTGTAACAACTTTATAATTATCATAACAGTAATTTCAACTTACGTTGACAGATAGGAACAGTACCATCCCAATTTCCATCTTCCTGACAATACCTCCTCTCATTTCCATGAAGTACATAACCAAGTTTACATTTGTGAATGGCCACAGCTCCTAATAGAGTGTCAGGACTGATGTGGATCCATCCATTAGGAAGATTAGGAAGGGGACCACAATCAACAGCTAAAATGTGATTGTAACATAATTTTGTATTAGCCTAAAGTACTTACGTTCACAACTTGGCTCTTGTCCGGACCACTGTCCACTAGCCTGGCATTGTCTTGTAGCTGATCCAACTATGTTAAATCCAGCATTACAAGAGTAAGTAGCTGTACTTCCAAGTCTAGTATCAGGAGCAATGTCTACTTTACCATTAGCAATATCAGGAAGTGGACCACAGTCAATACCTATGTTTGTGTGTGTGTGTGTGCATACATAAATAATACCTTGTTTATGTTACATAATTGATGACTAACGTTTGCAGATTGGGGCTTCTCCAGACCACTTTCCATCACTTAAACATTTTCTGATGTCCAATCCAACAAGGACATATCCAACACTACATTTGTAGACAGCTTTGTCTCCAGGATAGCGTCCACTGACTGTCACATTACCATTGGCAGGATTAGAGAGTTTAGGACAAAAGACTTTCTTGTCTAAAGAAAAACATTTAAGTAGACGAAAATAATTAATAACTAGATGTACTTACGTCTGTAGCCATCATGGTAATGACCACCCTGTCTGTACCTACTGCCACGTTGGTGTCCACCTCCTCGACGATAGCTAGGTCCTCCATAGCCATAACGACTTCCATAACGGCTTCTGCTTTGTTGACTTCCACGATAATTCTCCTGGTCATTGTCTTGACAAAGAGCTACCCCTAGAAGGGTGACAATGAAAAGAAGTCCTACAAATACCCTCATTGCAAGAAGTGACAAATAAAAATTGATATGGGAGTGATTGTAGTTTCTTCTCAATTTTAGTTTCCTTTATATCCCTCTGAAACTATTTATGTTTATTTTTAAATCCATTTGTCTGGAGTCTAATCCTTTAATGCTCCCCACAACAACAATTGAGCTTTCAGTATAATAATGATATTATGGTCTGTTTGTTTAGACTTGTATTTAATTTGCAATAGACACAAGAATGACAATAACATAAGATCATACATGTTTGCCAAAATATAAAAAAACATAGACATTATTAGATTTCAATAGTCACTAGTCATTGTATAATATATAGGAACAAATAAGGTATAGTAAATTAATTCCAAACTTGTACAAATAATATACTTTATTGGATGAATGGATGGATGAATTAATGAACAATTGGTGTAATAATGGTCAATGGATGATATGCACAAAGGATGAACAAATGATCTAAACAGACAGACACACATAATATCCAATATGTCAAATTAAAAGTAGTAGTATTGTATTAATCTTGTTTATGAGCATGCTCACTATAATTAATGTGTACTGAGCATGCTCAATTTAATTATTTTGTACTGAGCATGCTCACTATAATTAATGTGTACTGAGCATGCTCACTATAATTAAAATATACTGAGCAGGCTCAATTTAATTATTTTGTACTGAGCATGCTCACTATAATTAATGTGTACTGAGCATGCTCAATTTAATTATTTTGTACTGAGCATGCTCACTATAATTAATGTGTACTGAGCATGCTCAATTAATTATTTTGTACTGACCATGCTTCAATTGATCATTTTGTACTTAGCATGCTCATTTTAATTAATGGGTGCTGTATTCTCATCCCTAAACCTAAATATCACACATAAGTGCTCACTGCTTAGGATGTACTAATGGTGTGTCATATATGACCAGTATAAAACATAGTTAATTGAACATGCTTAGCACACTAGTCTTGTCCCCAGACTGGTGCATTCATTTCAAATTATTGGTCAACATGTCAACTCCATCCAATCATATAACTAAGAGTCACAGATGAGTAGCTGATGGTCACATGACACATTAATTTGTGATAAAATAGTCAGAAATACGAAACCATGATAATTCCAAGACTAAAAACTACTATTCTTAATGTTACATTTGTTATAAAACAGTCTGTGTTGAAGATTAAACTCAAGCAACAAACAGTCTGTGTTTGAAGTGATAAAATTAAACTCAAGCAACAGGTTATACATAATTATGACTATTCTTTTACTGCTAGTACACAAGATATTATTTCTACAAATCAAATACACGAACAAGTTTGATACATCAGCTATTCCTGATAGGTGTCAAATTATAGCAATCATGCTTTTTCAACAAGGTCATATGATCACTGACATCACATTGATGATGCAAGAATTTGAAGCAAATTGCACTAGAATGCTTTAACACTAAAGGAAGGGGGCATGGCAGTTTAGGCATACACTTTTAGAATTTAGGGTTTAAGGTTAGGGTTAGGGTCTAGCTGGAATATGCTTAGCTATACTGCATGCATGTACTAAGTGCTAATCTTGGAACTGTATATTTTTGGCCAAAACAGTTTGCCATATGACTTAGCATGTTTACTTTAAGTGATGTATACTGATCATGCTCAACTTGATTAATGTGTGCAAAACTTGCTATATAAAAATGGTATCCAATCAGCTAATAATAATTTTTACATATTTTAGACTAGTTATTACAAGTATAATGTGAATAAAATTTGTCATTGAAGTTATTACAAATGATCTACTAATAGTTGATTTTTTAAATTTTGTTTAAATCCTCCAGCCAATATATAATTGATACATTTTATTTTTTTCTCAAAAAATAATTTTTTCTTATAACTCATAAGAATTCAATCACAATAATAATAATGGTAACAGCTGTTATGCATTATTAGTAAGTAGTCCTATAGTAACTTAATAACTTGAATGTCCATAGTCATAACCATAGCCCTGCTCTTTTATGCAATCATAATCACTTCCAGACCATCTACCACTGTGAAGACAGTGTCGGCGATGCTTTCCAATAAGTTTGTATCCATAATTGCAGTCATAAGCTGCATAGTCACCAGGATAGTATCCAGATGTATAAATCTTCCCATATTGTGGTGGTCTTAGCTTGGGACATTTGATTTCTGCAAAGAAGAATGCTAATTTTAAATAATTACATCTTTGTCTTACTCTGGCAGGTAGGTTGTTGACCAGACCATTGGCCATTAGCCTGACATGTGCGAGATCTATCTCCTACCAGACGAAATCCTCTATCACAAACAAATGAGGCAGTAGACAGAAAAGTAGTACCAGGATAGAATGACACATCTCCATTCTCAGGAGCAGGTAGACTACCACAATCAACAGCTAGAGTGTACAATTAGTTAATATTATAAAGTAACTGTAGTTTAAAAGACTTACGTTCACATACAGGAGCGTCACTAGACCATTCACCATTAGATTGGCATGTAGCTGTAGACTGACCAACCAGAACAAAACCAGCATTACAAGAATAGGAAGCTGTGCCTCCAAGAGTAGTTCTATCTACATTAAGATCACCATTGGGATCAGCAGGATCAGGAGCTCCACAGTCAATGGCTAGAAGAAGATCATGACTCGTTGACATAAATATGATACAAACTCACGATTGCATTTAGGAGCATCATCAGACCATTTGCCATTATTTTGGCAATAAATTGTTTTAGTACCCTCAAGAACAAATCCATCATTACAATAATACGTTGCTGTATCTCCAAGACTTGTACCAGTGCTTACAACATTGCCATTAGGATCAGGAGTAGGAGGATTGCCACAGCTAATTGCTGTATTAACAAAATAATTATAATTAATATTAGACTGATACATAAAAAGGTGCTTGACTTACGATTACATGTAGGAGCAACACCACTCCACTGTCCATTAGCCTCACAATACCTTCTTTCTTGATCACTGAGTTGGAATCCAAGTTTGCATCGGTAGATGACAACAGCTCCCAAGAGAGTGTTAGGACTGATGTGGGCCCAACCATTTTGGGGGTCAGGAAGAGTACCACAGTCAACAGCTGCAAAATTAAATAATCAAGGTAAATGTTGGCTATTTTATCTAGACCTAAGGACTTACGTTCACAACTTGGCTCTTGTCCGGACCATTGTCCACTAGCCTGGCATTGTCTTGTAGCTGCTCCAACTAAGTTAAATCCAGTATTACAAGAGTAAGTAGCTGTACTTCCTAGTCTAGTATCAGGAGCAATGACTACTTTACCATTAGCAATATCAGGAAGTGGGCCACAGTTGATACCTGTTGATGTATACAGTATCCATATCATTGTAATGATAGTTGACTCTTACGCTTGCAGATAGGGGCCTGTGCAGACCATTTTCCATTATTTTGACATGTTCTGGTGTCTACTCCAACAAGGACATGCCCCACATTACATTTGTAGACAGCTTTGCTCCCAGGACGGAGTCCACTAACTTGGACATTCCCATTAGTAGGATCAGTGAGCTTGGGGCAAATAATTCTCTTGTCTAGTAGGAAATGAAACATTGATTATCACTAGATCATTTTTAGAATTTTCACTTACATCCATATCCACTTCCATGGTTATATCCTCCATAACCACTTCCTGGTCTGTATCCACCTCTATGTGATCCATAGCGACTTCCATAGCGATTTCCTCCATAACGATTTCCTCCACGACGATATCCATATCTATGACCATGATTTTTATATTGACTACCATGACGATGACCATCACGATTATAGTTTTGAGCAAAAACCAATACAACAAGAGCTGAGAAAAGAAGAAGGTTAGTAAGTACCTTCATAATGACTTGTAATAATTTTACAGAGCTTTATCTTAGAAAGTGCTTGCTTTTTCATGTGATGAGCCTTTTATATCTCTTACTTACCACAAACTGAGTCTGCATGGTTACCAAGGTGATTAATTCATTTTGACTAGCCTAATGAAATGTGTGCTGTTGTTTAAAGTCAAGGTGACAAAGAGCTTGTTCAAACTTTGTTGTTGTATTGTTGCTAAAAACTAAGTAATCAAAGCTTTTGAAGTAAGTACATTTGGTCTTCAACACTCATTAATCCAAAGTCTATACTGAGGCAAATAAAAGTCTGAATGGCTACACCAGTTACAAGAGGACATCACCCATAAAAAAGCTTTTACTGTTTTCCATAAACAATCTGTGCATATGTCATAGGTGTTGGCTGAATGGAAGACATGTTATGCAGAGACAAGACAAGTTATGTACTTTTGCAAATATTGACTATTGACTATTTATTTAGACATTGTCTACTTTGATTGGTTATAGGAATATATGGCCATAGATCCTATAGAAATGTTAGCAAGTGAAATAAATGTTTCAACTAATTCATTCAGTTAACATTTGTCCAGCTGTTTAGTACTAAACTGTATCCTACTGCACCTTGTTTGCAGACTGCATTGACTCAACTTCAAATTTTTCATCATATAATGTCTGTTTGAAATTTTCAAGTTTGAGTTCCATAATTACAAATATGATCCAAATAGCCAACGATGTTTAAGAAAGTATTTAAATTGTGCTATCTTTCATTCTCATTTCTTCTATTATCACAGTAATGTTTCCTTGTTATTGTCATACAAAACCTCATAAGAAAAGTATAGAGTACAGGCCCTGGATAACAAATATATAGGTTAGACAATGATTCAAGTTTTCTACAAGAAATAGACCACAAGGTTGAAGCCTAAAGCTAAGTGCTCTATACTTCCTATAGAGGTTTCCATTGCATTGTCTAACTAATTTAGACAATTTTAAGCCACAAGATCAACCCAAGCTAGCTTAGTCATATGACAAGTCCAACCCAAGTGTGATGACTTTAATTTCTGTATAATTCCCTTTGATGAGAAACATGAGATATCTATCATTAAAATAGACACCTCATATTTCTTATATATTAATATCAAAGGGAATTACTCATAAATTGTCTACATATATTATATATACGTATGTATAGGTAGAGGTGTGTGTAATGGATGTATCACTCTATCAGCTACATTGATACGTGTTTAATTTTTTAGTATCTAGAGCATTTTTTAAACAACAATGATGGTGATTTAAACTGAAAGACCTAACAAAATGGTCAATATATTATTGTCATTCTTCTTAATAGCGTCTTGAACGGTAAGGGACACATCTAGGTTCTGATTGAGACCAATCTCCTTCCTCAGTACAGGTCCTTACTGATGCTCCTTTTAGACGATATCCAGGGAAACAGCTATAAGTTGCTGTATTACCAACATTGAAGCCTATGACTTTCACTAATCCATTTTCAGGTGGAGGAACATGAGGACAAATTCCGCCAACAGGAGGGGGAAGGTCTGTTGGCAGACGTGGTCTACTGGGAGGTCGTGGTCGAAAAGGTCTTGGTCGGAAAGGTCTACCAGGGAATATTGGTGGGAAAGCTCTTCTACCTTATATGAAATGTCATTAATAATAATTGATATTACTCAGTACTTACGAATACATCGTGGAGCTCTGCTACCATATGCACCATTTGACTGACATAATCTTATAATGTTACCTTCAACTGGTCGAAAACCAGTGTCACATACATAAAAGGCAACATAATTACGTAAGTCTTCAGTAACAAAGACTTGGCCATTCACTGGAGGATCAGGTGGTGTACATGGAGGTAGAGGTGTTGGTTGTTCATCTGAAGCTAAATATACACTTAAAATAATAGGATATATTTTAAGTACTTACGAATGCATTGTGGTGCTCTGCCACTGTATGTGCCATCATGTTGACAGACTCTTACCCTGTTTCCATTAACTAGCTCAAAATCAGAGTCACACACATAGGTTACAACTGAACTACGAATATCTGCAGTGGCAAAAACTTGACCATTTACAATAGGATCTGGTGGTATACATGGAGGAAGTCCTGGTATAGGGAGTGGGACTGATCCAGGTGGAAATGGTCCTGGAACAGGTGGAACAAATCCTGGAGGAATTGGTACTGGTGGAAATACTCCAGGTGGAAAAGGTCCTGGAGGAATAGGTAATACTCCAGGTGGAAAGGGTCCTGGAGGAATAGGTAATACTCCAGGTGGAAAAGGTCCTGGAGGAATAGGTAATACTCCAGGTGGAAAGGGTCCTGGAGGAATAGGTAATACTCCAGGTGGAAAAGGTCCTGGAGGAATAGGTAATACTCCAGGTGGAAAAGGTCCTGGAGGAATAGGTAATACTCCTGGTGGACTTGGCCCTGGACCAGGTGGAACAGGTCCTGGAGGAACAGGTACTGGTGGAAATACTCCAGGTGGTGCTGGTGGAAATAGTCCTGGAGGAAATAATTTGATCATAGGTATGATATGGATTGAGAAGTGCTTACTGAAACAACGAGGGATACTTCCAGACCACTGTCCATTTGATTGACATATTCGTACTCTGGATCCTCCAGACAAAAAGAAGCCTACATTACATGAATACACAGCACTAGATCCAATGATAAGTCCAGTTATGATAATTTGGCCATTCACTGGAGCTGCAAGAGGGCTACAAGTAGCTACTTGACCTGTGGACATAACAATAATTGTGTATTACATACGCAATACTTGTGTAAACTCACTCCTTTGGCAAACAATTATAATTATTTTGTACTGAGCATGCTCACTATAATTAATGTGTACTGAGCATGCTCAATTTAATTATTTTGTACTGAGCATGCTCAATTTAATTATTTTGTACTGAGCATGCTCACTATAATTAATGTGTACTGAGCATGCTCAATTAATTATTTTGTACTGACCATGCTTCAATTGATCATTTTGTACTTAGCATGCTCATTTTAATTAATGGGTGCTGTATTCTCATCCCTAAACCTAAATATCACACATAAGTGCTCACTGCTTAGGATGTACTAATGGTGTGTCATATATGACCAGTATAAAACATAGTTAATTGAACATGCTTAGCACACTAGTCTTGTCCCCAGACTGGTGCATTCATTTCAAATTATTGGTCAACATGTCAACTCCATCCAATCATATAACTAAGAGTCACAGATGAGTAGCTGATGGTCACATGAAACATTAATTTGTGATAAAATAGTCAGAAATACGAAACCATGATAATTCCAAGACTAAAAACTACTATTCTTAATGTTACATTTGTTATAAAACAGTCTGTGTTGAAGATTAAACTCAAGCAACAAACAGTCTGTGTTTGAAGTGATAAAATTAAACTCAAGCAACAGGTTATACATAATTATGACTATTCTTTTACTGCTAGTACACAAGATATTTTTCTACAAATCAAATACACGAACAAGTTTGATACATCAGCTATTCCTGATAGGTGTCAAATTATAGCAATCATGCTTTTTCAACAAGGTCATATGATCACTGACATCACATTGATGATGCAAGAATTTGAAGCAAATTGCACTAGAATGCTTTAACACTAAAGGAAGGGGGCATGGCAGTTTAGGCATACACTTTTAGAATTTAGGGTTTAAGGTTAGGGTTAGGGTCTAGCTGGAATATGCTTAGCTATACTGCATGCATGTACTAAGTGCTAATCTTGGAACTGTATATTTTTGGCCAAAACAGTTTGCCATATGACTTAGCATGTTTACTTTAAGTGATGTATACTGATCATGCTCAACTTGATTAATGTGTGCAAAACTTGCTATATAAAAATGGTATCCAATCAGCTAATAATAATTTTTACATATTTTAGACTAGTTATTACAAGTATAATGTGAATAAAATTTGTCATTGAAGTTATTACAAATGATCTACTAATAGTTGATTTTTTAAATTTTGTTTAAATCCTCCAGCCAATATATAATTGATACATTTTATTTTTTTCTCAAAAAATAATTTTTTCTTATAACTCATAAGAATTCAATCACAATAATAATAATGGTAACAGCTGTTATGCATTATTAGTAAGTAGTCCTATAGTAACTTAATAACTTGAATGTCCATAGTCATAACCATAGCCCTGCTCTTTTATGCAATCATAATCACTTCCAGACCATCTACCACTGTGAAGACAGTGTCGGCGATGCTTTCCAATAAGTTTGTATCCATAATTGCAGTCATAAGCTGCATAGTCACCAGGATAGTATCCAGATGTATAAATCTTCCCATATTGTGGTGGTCTTAGCTTGGGACATTTGATTTCTGCAAAGAAGAATGCTAATTTTAAATAATTACATCTTTGTCTTACTCTGGCAGGTAGGTTGTTGACCAGACCATTGGCCATTAGCCTGACATGTGCGAGATCTATCTCCTACCAGACGAAATCCTCTATCACAAACAAATGAGGCAGTAGACAGAAAAGTAGTACCAGGATAGAATGACACATCTCCATTCTCAGGAGCAGGTAGACTACCACAATCAACAGCTAGAGTGTACAATTAGTTAATATTATAAAGTAACTGTAGTTTAAAAGACTTACGTTCACATACAGGAGCGTCACTAGACCATTCACCATTAGATTGGCATGTAGCTGTAGACTGACCAACCAGAACAAAACCAGCATTACAAGAATAGGAAGCTGTGCCTCCAAGAGTAGTTCTATCTACATTAAGATCACCATTGGGATCAGCAGGATCAGGAGCTCCACAGTCAATGGCTAGAAGAAGATCATGACTCGTTGACATAAATATGATACAAACTCACGATTGCATTTAGGAGCATCATCAGACCATTTGCCATTATTTTGGCAATAAATTGTTTTAGTACCCTCAAGAACAAATCCATCATTACAATAATACGTTGCTGTATCTCCAAGACTTGTACCAGTGCTTACAACATTGCCATTAGGATCAGGAGTAGGAGGATTGCCACAGCTAATTGCTGTATTAACAAAATAATTATAATTAATATTAGACTGATACATAAAAAGGTGCTTGACTTACGATTACATGTAGGAGCAACACCACTCCACTGTCCATTAGCCTCACAATACCTTCTTTCTTGATCACTGAGTTGGAATCCAAGTTTGCATCGGTAGATGACAACAGCTCCCAAGAGAGTGTTAGGACTGATGTGGGCCCAACCATTTTGGGGGTCAGGAAGAGTACCACAGTCAACAGCTGCAAAATTAAATAATCAAGGTAAATGTTGGCTATTTTATCTAGACCTAAGGACTTACGTTCACAACTTGGCTCTTGTCCGGACCATTGTCCACTAGCCTGGCATTGTCTTGTAGCTGCTCCAACTAAGTTAAATCCAGTATTACAAGAGTAAGTAGCTGTACTTCCTAGTCTAGTATCAGGAGCAATGACTACTTTACCATTAGCAATATCAGGAAGTGGGCCACAGTTGATACCTGTTGATGTATACAGTATCCATATCATTGTAATGATAGTTGACTCTTACGCTTGCAGATAGGGGCCTGTGCAGACCATTTTCCATTATTTTGACATGTTCTGGTGTCTACTCCAACAAGGACATGCCCCACATTACATTTGTAGACAGCTTTGCTCCCAGGACGGAGTCCACTAACTTGGACATTCCCATTAGTAGGATCAGTGAGCTTGGGGCAAATAATTCTCTTGTCTAGTAGGAAATGAAACATTGATTATCACTAGATCATTTTTAGAATTTTCACTTACATCCATATCCACTTCCATGGTTATATCCTCCATAACCACTTCCTGGTCTGTATCCACCTCTATGTGATCCATAGCGACTTCCATAGCGATTTCCTCCATAACGATTTCCTCCACGACGATATCCATATCTATGACCATGATTTTTATATTGACTACCATGACGATGACCATCACGATTATAGTTTTGAGCAAAAACCAATACAACAAGAGCTGAGAAAAGAAGAAGGTTAGTAAGTACCTTCATAATGACTTGTAATAATTTTACAGAGCTTTATCTTAGAAAGTGCTTGCTTTTTCATGTGATGAGCCTTTTATATCTCTTACTTACCACAAACTGAGTCTGCATGGTTACCAAGGTGATTAATTCATTTTGACTAGCCTAATGAAATGTGTGCTGTTGTTTAAAGTCAAGGTGACAAAGAGCTTGTTCAAACTTTGTTGTTGTATTGTTGCTAAAAACTAAGTAATCAAAGCTTTTGAAGTAAGTACATTTGGTCTTCAACACTCATTAATCCAAAGTCTATACTGAGGCAAATAAAAGTCTGAATGGCTACACCAGTTACAAGAGGACATCACCCATAAAAAAGCTTTTACTGTTTTCCATAAACAATCTGTGCATATGTCATAGGTGTTGGCTGAATGGAAGACATGTTATGCAGAGACAAGACAAGTTATGTACTTTTGCAAATATTGACTATTGACTATTTATTTAGACATTGTCTACTTTGATTGGTTATAGGAATATATGGCCATAGATCCTATAGAAATGTTAGCAAGTGAAATAAATGTTTCAACTAATTCATTCAGTTAACATTTGTCCAGCTGTTTAGTACTAAACTGTATCCTACTGCACCTTGTTTGCAGACTGCATTGACTCAACTTCAAATTTTTCATCATATAATGTCTGTTTGAAATTTTCAAGTTTGAGTTCCATAATTACAAATATGATCCAAATAGCCAACGATGTTTAAGAAAGTATTTAAATTGTGCTATCTTTCATTCTCATTTCTTCTATTATCACAGTAATGTTTCCTTGTTATTGTCATACAAAACCTCATAAGAAAAGTATAGAGTACAGGCCCTGGATAACAAATATATAGGTTAGACAATGATTCAAGTTTTCTACAAGAAATAGACCACAAGGTTGAAGCCTAAAGCTAAGTGCTCTATACTTCCTATAGAGGTTTCCATTGCATTGTCTAACTAATTTAGACAATTTTAAGCCACAAGATCAACCCAAGCTAGCTTAGTCATATGACAAGTCCAACCCAAGTGTGATGACTTTAATTTCTGTATAATTCCCTTTGATGAGAAACATGAGATATCTATCATTAAAATAGACACCTCATATTTCTTATATATTAATATCAAAGGGAATTACTCATAAATTGTCTACATATATTATATATACGTATGTATAGGTAGAGGTGTGTGTAATGGATGTATCACTCTATCAGCTACATTGATACGTGTTTAATTTTTTAGTATCTAGAGCATTTTTTAAACAACAATGATGGTGATTTAAACTGAAAGACCTAACAAAATGGTCAATATATTATTGTCATTCTTCTTAATAGCGTCTTGAACGGTAAGGGACACATCTAGGTTCTGATTGAGACCAATCTCCTTCCTCAGTACAGGTCCTTACTGATGCTCCTTTTAGACGATATCCAGGGAAACAGCTATAAGTTGCTGTATTACCAACATTGAAGCCTATGACTTTCACTAATCCATTTTCAGGTGGAGGAACATGAGGACAAATTCCGCCAACAGGAGGGGGAAGGTCTGTTGGCAGACGTGGTCTACTGGGAGGTCGTGGTCGAAAAGGTCTTGGTCGGAAAGGTCTACCAGGGAATATTGGTGGGAAAGCTCTTCTACCTTATATGAAATGTCATTAATAATAATTGATATTACTCAGTACTTACGAATACATCGTGGAGCTCTGCTACCATATGCACCATTTGACTGACATAATCTTATAATGTTACCTTCAACTGGTCGAAAACCAGTGTCACATACATAAAAGGCAACATAATTACGTAAGTCTTCAGTAACAAAGACTTGGCCATTCACTGGAGGATCAGGTGGTGTACATGGAGGTAGAGGTGTTGGTTGTTCATCTGAAGCTAAATATACACTTAAAATAATAGGATATATTTTAAGTACTTACGAATGCATTGTGGTGCTCTGCCACTGTATGTGCCATCATGTTGACAGACTCTTACCCTGTTTCCATTAACTAGCTCAAAATCAGAGTCACACACATAGGTTACAACTGAACTACGAATATCTGCAGTGGCAAAAACTTGACCATTTACAATAGGATCTGGTGGTATACATGGAGGAAGTCCTGGTATAGGGAGTGGGACTGATCCAGGTGGAAATGGTCCTGGAACAGGTGGAACAAATCCTGGAGGAATTGGTACTGGTGGAAATACTCCAGGTGGAAAAGGTCCTGGAGGAATAGGTAATACTCCAGGTGGAAAGGGTCCTGGAGGAATAGGTAATACTCCAGGTGGAAAAGGTCCTGGAGGAATAGGTAATACTCCAGGTGGAAAGGGTCCTGGAGGAATAGGTAATACTCCAGGTGGAAAAGGTCCTGGAGGAATAGGTAATACTCCAGGTGGAAAAGGTCCTGGAGGAATAGGTAATACTCCTGGTGGACTTGGCCCTGGACCAGGTGGAACAGGTCCTGGAGGAACAGGTACTGGTGGAAATACTCCAGGTGGTGCTGGTGGAAATAGTCCTGGAGGAAATAATTTGATCATAGGTATGATATGGATTGAGAAGTGCTTACTGAAACAACGAGGGATACTTCCAGACCACTGTCCATTTGATTGACATATTCGTACTCTGGATCCTCCAGACAAAAAGAAGCCTACATTACATGAATACACAGCACTAGATCCAATGATAAGTCCAGTTATGATAATTTGGCCATTCACTGGAGCTGCAAGAGGGCTACAAGTAGCTACTTGACCTGTGGACATAACAATAATTGTGTATTACATACGCAATACTTGTGTAAACTCACTCCTTTGGCAAACAATTATAATTATTTTGTACTGAGCATGCTCACTATAATTAATGTGTACTGAGCATGCTCAATTTAATTATTTTGTACTGAGCATGCTCAATTTAATTATTTTGTACTGAGCATGCTCACTATAATTAATGTGTACTGAGCATGCTCAATTAATTATTTTGTACTGACCATGCTTCAATTGATCATTTTGTACTTAGCATGCTCATTTTAATTAATGGGTGCTGTATTCTCATCCCTAAACCTAAATATCACACATAAGTGCTCACTGCTTAGGATGTACTAATGGTGTGTCATATATGACCAGTATAAAACATAGTTAATTGAACATGCTTAGCACACTAGTCTTGTCCCCAGACTGGTGCATTCATTTCAAATTATTGGTCAACATGTCAACTCCATCCAATCATATAACTAAGAGTCACAGATGAGTAGCTGATGGTCACATGAAACATTAATTTGTGATAAAATAGTCAGAAATACGAAACCATGATAATTCCAAGACTAAAAACTACTATTCTTAATGTTACATTTGTTATAAAACAGTCTGTGTTGAAGATTAAACTCAAGCAACAAACAGTCTGTGTTTGAAGTGATAAAATTAAACTCAAGCAACAGGTTATACATAATTATGACTATTCTTTTACTGCTAGTACACAAGATATTTTTCTACAAATCAAATACACGAACAAGTTTGATACATCAGCTATTCCTGATAGGTGTCAAATTATAGCAATCATGCTTTTTCAACAAGGTCATATGATCACTGACATCACATTGATGATGCAAGAATTTGAAGCAAATTGCACTAGAATGCTTTAACACTAAAGGAAGGGGGCATGGCAGTTTAGGCATACACTTTTAGAATTTAGGGTTTAAGGTTAGGGTTAGGGTCTAGCTGGAATATGCTTAGCTATACTGCATGCATGTACTAAGTGCTAATCTTGGAACTGTATATTTTTGGCCAAAACAGTTTGCCATATGACTTAGCATGTTTACTTTAAGTGATGTATACTGATCATGCTCAACTTGATTAATGTGTGCAAAACTTGCTATATAAAAATGGTATCCAATCAGCTAATAATAATTTTTACATATTTTAGACTAGTTATTACAAGTATAATGTGAATAAAATTTGTCATTGAAGTTATTACAAATGATCTACTAATAGTTGATTTTTTAAATTTTGTTTAAATCCTCCAGCCAATATATAATTGATACATTTTATTTTTTTCTCAAAAAATAATTTTTTCTTATAACTCATAAGAATTCAATCACAATAATAATAATGGTAACAGCTGTTATGCATTATTAGTAAGTAGTCCTATAGTAACTTAATAACTTGAATGTCCATAGTCATAACCATAGCCCTGCTCTTTTATGCAATCATAATCACTTCCAGACCATCTACCACTGTGAAGACAGTGTCGGCGATGCTTTCCAATAAGTTTGTATCCATAATTGCAGTCATAAGCTGCATAGTCACCAGGATAGTATCCAGATGTATAAATCTTCCCATATTGTGGTGGTCTTAGCTTGGGACATTTGATTTCTGCAAAGAAGAATGCTAATTTTAAATAATTACATCTTTGTCTTACTCTGGCAGGTAGGTTGTTGACCAGACCATTGGCCATTAGCCTGACATGTGCGAGATCTATCTCCTACCAGACGAAATCCTCTATCACAAACAAATGAGGCAGTAGACAGAAAAGTAGTACCAGGATAGAATGACACATCTCCATTCTCAGGAGCAGGTAGACTACCACAATCAACAGCTAGAGTGTACAATTAGTTAATATTATAAAGTAACTGTAGTTTAAAAGACTTACGTTCACATACAGGAGCGTCACTAGACCATTCACCATTAGATTGGCATGTAGCTGTAGACTGACCAACCAGAACAAAACCAGCATTACAAGAATAGGAAGCTGTGCCTCCAAGAGTAGTTCTATCTACATTAAGATCACCATTGGGATCAGCAGGATCAGGAGCTCCACAGTCAATGGCTAGAAGAAGATCATGACTCGTTGACATAAATATGATACAAACTCACGATTGCATTTAGGAGCATCATCAGACCATTTGCCATTATTTTGGCAATAAATTGTTTTAGTACCCTCAAGAACAAATCCATCATTACAATAATACGTTGCTGTATCTCCAAGACTTGTACCAGTGCTTACAACATTGCCATTAGGATCAGGAGTAGGAGGATTGCCACAGCTAATTGCTGTATTAACAAAATAATTATAATTAATATTAGACTGATACATAAAAAGGTGCTTGACTTACGATTACATGTAGGAGCAACACCACTCCACTGTCCATTAGCCTCACAATACCTTCTTTCTTGATCACTGAGTTGGAATCCAAGTTTGCATCGGTAGATGACAACAGCTCCCAAGAGAGTGTTAGGACTGATGTGGGCCCAACCATTTTGGGGGTCAGGAAGAGTACCACAGTCAACAGCTGCAAAATTAAATAATCAAGGTAAATGTTGGCTATTTTATCTAGACCTAAGGACTTACGTTCACAACTTGGCTCTTGTCCGGACCATTGTCCACTAGCCTGGCATTGTCTTGTAGCTGCTCCAACTAAGTTAAATCCAGTATTACAAGAGTAAGTAGCTGTACTTCCTAGTCTAGTATCAGGAGCAATGACTACTTTACCATTAGCAATATCAGGAAGTGGGCCACAGTTGATACCTGTTGATGTATACAGTATCCATATCATTGTAATGATAGTTGACTCTTACGCTTGCAGATAGGGGCCTGTGCAGACCATTTTCCATTATTTTGACATGTTCTGGTGTCTACTCCAACAAGGACATGCCCCACATTACATTTGTAGACAGCTTTGCTCCCAGGACGGAGTCCACTAACTTGGACATTCCCATTAGTAGGATCAGTGAGCTTGGGGCAAATAATTCTCTTGTCTAGTAGGAAATGAAACATTGATTATCACTAGATCATTTTTAGAATTTTCACTTACATCCATATCCACTTCCATGGTTATATCCTCCATAACCACTTCCTGGTCTGTATCCACCTCTATGTGATCCATAGCGACTTCCATAGCGATTTCCTCCATAACGATTTCCTCCACGACGATATCCATATCTATGACCATGATTTTTATATTGACTACCATGACGATGACCATCACGATTATAGTTTTGAGCAAAAACCAATACAACAAGAGCTGAGAAAAGAAGAAGGTTAGTAAGTACCTTCATAATGACTTGTAATAATTTTACAGAGCTTTATCTTAGAAAGTGCTTGCTTTTTCATGTGATGAGCCTTTTATATCTCTTACTTACCACAAACTGAGTCTGCATGGTTACCAAGGTGATTAATTCATTTTGACTAGCCTAATGAAATGTGTGCTGTTGTTTAAAGTCAAGGTGACAAAGAGCTTGTTCAAACTTTGTTGTTGTATTGTTGCTAAAAACTAAGTAATCAAAGCTTTTGAAGTAAGTACATTTGGTCTTCAACACTCATTAATCCAAAGTCTATACTGAGGCAAATAAAAGTCTGAATGGCTACACCAGTTACAAGAGGACATCACCCATAAAAAAGCTTTTACTGTTTTCCATAAACAATCTGTGCATATGTCATAGGTGTTGGCTGAATGGAAGACATGTTATGCAGAGACAAGACAAGTTATGTACTTTTGCAAATATTGACTATTGACTATTTATTTAGACATTGTCTACTTTGATTGGTTATAGGAATATATGGCCATAGATCCTATAGAAATGTTAGCAAGTGAAATAAATGTTTCAACTAATTCATTCAGTTAACATTTGTCCAGCTGTTTAGTACTAAACTGTATCCTACTGCACCTTGTTTGCAGACTGCATTGACTCAACTTCAAATTTTTCATCATATAATGTCTGTTTGAAATTTTCAAGTTTGAGTTCCATAATTACAAATATGATCCAAATAGCCAACGATGTTTAAGAAAGTATTTAAATTGTGCTATCTTTCATTCTCATTTCTTCTATTATCACAGTAATGTTTCCTTGTTATTGTCATACAAAACCTCATAAGAAAAGTATAGAGTACAGGCCCTGGATAACAAATATATAGGTTAGACAATGATTCAAGTTTTCTACAAGAAATAGACCACAAGGTTGAAGCCTAAAGCTAAGTGCTCTATAATTCCTATAGAGGTTTCCATTGCATTGTCTAACTAATTTAGACAATTTTAAGCCACAAGATCAACCCAAGCTAGCTTAGTCATATGACAAGTCCAACCCAAGTGTGATGACTTTAATTTCTGTATAATTCCCTTTGATGAGAAACATGAGATATCTATCATTAAAATAGACACCTCATATTTCTTATATATTAATATCAAAGGGAATTACTCATAAATTGTCTACATATATTATATATACGTATGTATAGGTAGAGGTGTGTGTAATGGATGTATCACTCTATCAGCTACATTGATACGTGTTTAATTTTTTAGTATCTAGAGTATTTTTTAAACAACAATGATGGTGATTTAAACTGAAAGACCTAACAAAATGGTCAATATATTATTGTCATTCTTCTTAATAGCGTCTTGAACGGTAAGGGACACATCTAGGTTCTGATTGAGACCAATCTCCTTCCTCAGTACAGGTCCTTACTGATGCTCCTTTTAGACGATATCCAGGGAAACAGCTATAAGTTGCTGTATTACCAACATTGAAGCCTATGACTTTCACTAATCCATTTTCAGGTGGAGGAACATGAGGACAAATTCCGCCAACAGGAGGGGGAAGGTCTGTTGGCAGACGTGGTCTACTGGGAGGTCGTGGTCGAAAAGGTCTTGGTCGGAAAGGTCTACCAGGGAATATTGGTGGGAAAGCTCTTCTACCTTATATGAAATGTCATTAATAATAATTGATATTACTCAGTACTTACGAATACATCGTGGAGCTCTGCTACCATATGCACCATTTGACTGACATAATCTTATAATGTTACCTTCAACTGGTCGAAAACCAGTGTCACATACATAAAAGGCAACATAATTACGTAAGTCTTCAGTAACAAAGACTTGGCCATTCACTGGAGGATCAGGTGGTGTACATGGAGGTAGAGGTGTTGGTTGTTCATCTGAAGCTAAATATACACTTAAAATAATAGGATATATTTTAAGTACTTACGAATGCATTGTGGTGCTCTGCCACTGTATGTGCCATCACGTTGACAGACTCTTACCCTGTTTCCATTAACTAGCTCAAAATCAGAGTCACACACATAGGTTACAACTGAACTACGAATATCTGCAGTGGCAAAAACTTGACCATTTACAATAGGATCTGGTGGTATACATGGAGGAAGTCCTGGTATAGGGAGTGGGACTGATCCAGGTGGAAATGGTCCTGGAACAGGTGGAACAAATCCTGGAGGAATTGGTACTGGTGGAAATACTCCAGGTGGAAAAGGTCCTGGAGGAATAGGTAATACTCCAGGTGGAAAGGGTCCTGGAGGAATAGGTAATACTCCAGGTGGAAAAGGTCCTGGAGGAATAGGTAATACTCCAGGTGGAAAGGGTCCTGGAGGAATAGGTAATACTCCAGGTGGAAAAGGTCCTGGAGGAATAGGTAATACTCCAGGTGGAAAAGGTCCTGGAGGAATAGGTAATACTCCTGGTGGACTTGGCCCTGGACCAGGTGGAACAGGTCCTGGAGGAACAGGTACTGGTGGAAATACTCCAGGTGGTGCTGGTGGAAATAGTCCTGGAGGAAATAATTTGATCATAGGTATGATATGGATTGAGAAGTGCTTACTGAAACAACGAGGGATACTTCCAGACCACTGTCCATTTGATTGACATATTCGTACTCTGGATCCTCCAGACAAAAAGAAGCCTACATTACATGAATACACAGCACTAGATCCAATGATAAGTCCAGTTATGATAATTTGGCCATTCACTGGAGCTGCAAGAGGGCTACAAGTAGCTACTTGACCTGTGGACATAACAATAATTGTGTATTACATACGCAATACTTGTGTAAACTCACTCCTTTGGCAAACAGGTGCCACTCCAGACCAAAATCCATTATTTTGACAAATTCGTTGACTTGTACCAAATAGAGTAAAACCAGTAAGGCATCTGTAAGTAGCACTAGATCCCTCTGTTGTACCAGTTAGTTCAACTACTCCATTTACTGGATTGATTAAATTGCCACAATCTACAGCTAAGTCAAGATAAATAATTAATTCATTAGTTGTAATATCTTATGTTGTACTTCGTCTTTGACAGAAAGGCTGCTGTCCAGACCATTGTCCATTGTTTTGACAAGTTCTTTGTCTGTTTCCAACTAATTGAAAGCCTTGATTACATGTATAAATAGCTGTTGATCCTTCAGTTGTTGAAGATACTTGAACAAATCCATTTTCTGGATTTTGAAGCTGCCCACAATTCACAACTATATTGCCATGGATACAAGACATAACGTTATGCATTTGTAGTAACATCATAGCAACTGACAAAGCATATTGTATCCTCTCACCTTGTCTCTGACAGGTAGGTGCTTGTCCTGACCACATACCATTTGCTTGACATACACGAACCTGTGCACCACGAAGTATGAAACCAGGATTACAGGAATATTCTGCTGTTGATCCTGCTAATGTATCTCCAACTGATACTACACCATTGTCAGGATTAGATAACTGTCCACAGTCAACTACACATAGTCAATTGTATGTCAAGTGTTGCATTAAATAGTAAAACTAACTTATTTGTCGACAAATGGGAAGTTGACCTGTCCATAATCCATTACTCTGACATTTTCGTTGTTGGTCTCCTTCTAGATCAAACCCTGTTGAACAGAAGTACTCTACAATATCGCCTTCAATTGTAGTTGTGAGCCTTCGTCTTCCATTAACTGGAGTACCAGGATCTCCACAATCAACTTGAATAGCTAAGATAAAAAAAGCATTATGTTAACATGTATTTATGACAGGACACACATTTGCAAGCAGGATCAACTCCAGTCCATTCCCCATTTTCCTGACATGTTCTTAAATTAGAACTTGCTGGATCAATCAAGAATCCAGTGTCACAGGTATAGCTTGCTGTACCTCCTGGAGTTCTTCTGTCAATTTCAACATCACCATTAGCAGGAGATGGTAAAGATGGACAGAGCACAGCAGGAAGTGTTGTCCCTAAAAGATTGTCCGCCTTAATTAAATGTATTCATTAGGAATATGCCATCTAAGTTATATATGTATACAATCTAACTTACTGCAAGAAGGTGCTTCTCCTGACCATACACCGCTATATAAACATCGTCGTGTCCTAAAACCAGCAGGTTCTAAAACATAGCCAAGAAAACACGAGTAAAAAGCAGCACTTCCATATGTGCGTCCTGTCACAAAAACACGCCCATTTCCAGGTGCTGCCAGCCGAGGGCAAAGGGTATAAGAGGTGTAACCTAGAGATGACACAAGAGATAATGAAACACAGAGCACAAGTAAAACAGTAATCATCAGTCTCTCCATCATCCAACCTTGTGTATATTCTTAGCCAAATTAAAAGTCCAACGATTTATATATAACATTACTCCCATTGTTTAATAAATTTTACCTATTGTTTCAGTATTATATAATAGGTATATACTTTAATGTTCTGTTCATCTCCATGACCACAAGTCTCTTTTGCTATACTTATTATGTCTACATGAGTAGCCATATGTATTAATAGGGTGGTAATATCTCTATGGTTACTAAGATTGCATTCACCCCACCTAGATTATATATCGATATTTGGATAGAGATAAACAATAACATTATATATAGATGTACAAGTTATAAATAAAACTTATTTAACTAATATATATCACCTCCATTGTATCTCATTCTAAAGATAAAAAACCTGCCTTCATTACAAATTTCAAATATGACAGAATTTTTTTATTTCAATAGCAATGATTGATCATTTTCAAGTTAAAAAGAGTCATCATTGGTTCAACACTCTGGCTACTGAGTTGAATTGAAATCAATATGCAGCCAGGCTCGAGAATTTCTTTGTTAGTTACTCAAGTCTATAGAAATAGTTATGCTGTCATTGGTACACTCCATATAAGTCTCAGTAATGTACTATGTATATATTTCAATGAGAAACATATAGTCTGTTAACTTAGAAATAATTTATGCTATAAAAAATGACCAAATAATTGCGTTAGTTTAAAAACATAGTTGAAAACTATAATGTGTTTATTGTTATGACTTTCCTGTACTTTTAATAATTAACTGTAACACAATTGCTTTTGTAATATGTACTGATGAGTATCATATTATGATCATATTGTTTTAATTATAGTGGTCAATGTCAATATTTTTATTAATAATAAAGTATAGATAATACAGAATGAAATTTTATTAATATTGACTTGTCCAATATCTTCAGTAATCAGTAATTATAGTCATAATATGGATAACGATCTCCATGATGACCATCACCATGACGATTTTGATAATATGGATCTCCATAAAGATGACGACCACCACGTCCATACATTCCATAACCATAACTATAATCATCATAATAAGGTCTGCCGGCATATGGATAGTTGTAGTAATTGTAATAATATTGACTTGAACTCACTGTGGAAAGAATGAAAAGCTTATTTTTAGTAACTAAGTTGGTTTCACTTACAACACTGAGGAATTGGTCCAGCCCATATTCCTCCATGCTGACAAGTACGTCGATAATAATAATTACCACTGGCATATGGCCCAGCATAACCTGGATAATATAATCCATATCCATTATTACAGTAATATCTAGCAATGCTGCCATATCTGTAACCAGAAGTCACAACTCTACCATGACTTGGAGCATATAGATGAGGACAATTCACATATGGACTTCCTCTGGCTGCTACAAGAGCAAAGCCAGCAATAAAAAGAGCAAAAACAGAAAGAAGTTTCATTTTTCACTACAATGACTTCAAGTTAGACAAACAAGTCCTTTTATAACATTGAGTCTGCAAATGTTAACATGTCTTACATAAATGTTGTTATTTATCTGCATGTCTCGAAGTAATGGCTTTATAATAGGGACATCCATATTACAAATGTAGTAATGTCTATGGTATGATTGTGTTTTCAAAAAGGTTAATAGGGATATGTAAATTTATAATATTGTATATTATATTGTACTTGTTTATTATCCTTTCTTTAGAGGTAGTTTCTGTAGTGACTTTACAACCATGCTAATCTGACCGATCGCCTCAATGTCTCAAAAGACACCCCCTCCATAATTGCCATAGGGATATTCTCCACAATATCCTCCTCCAAGACCACCACATCCTCTTCCATAGTTACCATAACTTCCCTCTATAGTTACTATAGCTTCCTCCATACAAACTCCATCCACCCTGTCTATAATTTCCACCATAGTTACAACCTAATCTACCATAGTGAATGCCATATCTAGGTCCATAGTATGGTTTTGAGTGAGATTCTCATACTTGGCCTGGGAAAAGTTGTACAGGATGAAGGATTTATCATTGAAATTTTGGTCTGCTGCCACTGCCATATGGTGATTGAATTTCTTGTTTGACTCTCCATGTTTAGCTGATATTATTGCACTATAGCACAAAAAATGCTAAAGCAAGCACAATTACAATGTAAAAAAGGCTATTCTTTAATGAGTTAGTTATATTTGCTGCAAACTTAGCCGGAATGACTTAAAATAGCTTTCTTTATTTTTAGAGTATTTCCTTCAAATGTAATAGTGAATTTTTGTTGTCCATTAATTGGAGTAGCAGGATCTCCACAATCAACTCTAAGAACTGAGTAGAAAAGATTAATAGTAACATGTATTCATGTGTGACTAAGACTCATATTTGCAAACAAGGTCAACACCAGTCCATTGCCCATTTTCCTGACATATTCTTAATTAGAATTTGCTGGATCAATCAAGAATATATAAATATAAACATCATTGTATCTTCAAATCAGCTGGTTCTAAAACATGACTCAGAAAACAGATATAATTGGCAACACTCCCATCATGTGTGTGTCTGGTCATAAAGATGTGCTCATTTCCAGGTGCTGCTAGCCAAAGATAAAGAGCATAAAAGTGATGAAATTAATAAAACAGTAATCATCAGTCTCTCCATCATCCAACCTTGTGTATATTCTTAGCCAAATTAAAAGTCCAACGATTTATATATAACATTACTCCCATTGTTTAATAAATTTTACCTATTGTTTCAGTATTATATAATAGGTATATACTTTAATGTTCTGTTCATCTCCATGACCACAAGTCTCTTTTGCTATACTTATTATGTCTACATGAGTAGCCATATGTATTAATAGGGTGGTAATATCTCTATGGTTACTAAGATTGCATTCACCCCACCTAGATTATATATCGATATTTGGATAGAGATAAACAATAACATTATATATAGATGTACAAGTTATAAATAAAACTTATTTAACTAATATATATCACCTCCATTGTATCTCATTCTAAAGATAAAAAACCTGCCTTCATTACAAATTTCAAATATGACAGAATTTTTTTATTTCAATAGCAATGATTGATCATTTTCAAGTTAAAAAGAGTCATCATTGGTTCAACACTCTGGCTACTGAGTTGAATTGATATCAATATGCAGCCAGGCTTGAGAATTTCTTTGTTAGTTACTCAAGTCTATAGAAATAGTTATGCTGTCATTGGTACACTCCATATAAGTCTCAGTAATGTACTATGTATATATTTCAATGAGAAACATATAGTCTGTTAACTTAGGAATAATTATGCTATAAAAAATGACCAAATAATTGCGTTAGTTTAAAAACATAGTTGAAAACTATAATGTGTTTATTGTTATGACTTTCCTGTACTTTTAATAATTAACTGTAACACAATTTCTTTTGTAATATGTACTGATGAGTATCATATTATGATCATATTGTTTTAATTATAGTGGTCAATGTCAATATTTTTATTAATAATAAAGTATAGATAATACAGAATGAAATTTTATTAATATTGAAATGTCCAATATCTTTAGTAAGCATAGTCATCATAGTCATAATATGGATAATGACCTCGATGACCATCACCACGATGACCACCACGATGACCACCACGATGACCACCACGACGACCACCACGGCGATCATTGTAATATGGACCTCTATGAAGACGACGACCACCACGTCCATACATTCCGTAGCCATAATCATAATCATCATAATAAGGTCTGCTGCCATATGGATAATTGTAGTAATTGTCATAATATTGACTTGAACTCACTGTGGAAAGAATGAAAAGCTTATGTTTAGCTATCTAAGTTGGTTTCACTTACTACAGCGAGGAATTGGTCCAGCCCATATTCCTCCATGCTGACAAGTACGTCGATAATAATAATTACCACTGGCATATGGCCCAGCATAACCTGGATAATATAATCCATATCCATTATTACAGTAATATCTAGCAATGCTGCCATATCCGTAGCCAGAAGTCACAATTCTACCATGACTTGGAGCATATAGATGAGGACAATTCACATATGGACTTCCTCTGGCTGCTACAAGAACAAGGCCAGCAATAAAAAGAGCAAAAACAGAAAAAAAATTCATTTTTGTCTACAATGACTTGAATTTTGACAAACAAGTCCTTTTATAATATCAAGTATGATAGTCTCAACATGTTTTGTGTAAATGGTGTTATTAGCTGCTTTGTCTATAAGTAATGGTCTTTGTTTATACACAATAGCCACACCCACATTGCAAATGTAGTAATGTCTATGATATCATTGAGTATTCAAAAAAAATTAATAAGTATATAAATTCATAATATTAAATATTATTTTGTACTTGTTTATTGTTTCCTTTCTTTGAATTAGGTCTTGTAGCGACTTAATAGTCATACTAATCTGAGCGATCGCCTCCATTCCCTCTGTAGTACCTCCCTCCATAATTACCATAGGGATATCCCCTATGATATCCTCCACCATATCCTCCACGATATCGTCCGCCATAGCCTCCACGATATCCTCCACTATGCCCTCCTCCATAACCACCATAACCTCCTCCATAATTACCATAGCCTCCTCCATAGTTACCATAACCTCCATAGTGTCTCCGTCCTCCTCGTCCATAACTTCCACCATAGTGACTGCCGTACCCAGGTCCATAGTATGGTTTTGGGTGAGGTACTGGTACTGGTATTGGGCCTGGAAAAGGTTGTACAGGAGGAAGGATTGGTTGTACAGGAGGAAGTATTGGTCGTACAGGAGGAAGGATTGGTCGTCGAAAGTGACGTCTACCTCCACTACTATCACTGCCACTTCGAGCATGGCGATTGAGTATCTTGTTTGATTCTCCACGTTCAGCTGATGTTAGTGCTACTAGCACCAAAGCAATCATGATTATAACGTGAAAGCGGGCCATTCTTCACCAAGTCTGTTATATTTGCTGCAAACTGGATCTGAATAAATGCAATCTACCTTTCTTTATATACTCTCTTTCCCTTTGAATGGACCTTTATCTGTAATTGTATAGCTTGTCTTACTAGTGAGATTATTTGATCGTGTTAAAAGGATTTACTGGAGGCAGGGTAGTTTAGTTAGACACAATTCATGCCATACATTTATGTACACTTTATTCTCCATATTTGTTGTCAATAACTGTGTCCCAAACTTGATTGACACTTGGAATTACTGTTGGGGGAAGAATATATGACCAGGCAATCTTTTAGATGGATTTTGACTTAGATCTGAATTAAATAGATTATGTTTACGTTATCATGACTATCAGACATAAATTGGCTGAGCTAACCACATTGATGCTAACAAAGACAACAATGACTCAGTAATGGTTTTGACTTCATTTGATATGTTTATTCTGTAACAAATGGTCAGGCAATAGACTACATGACTCCATTTCAGAGAGAGAGAAGGAGAAAATATTTCATAAAGTGTGGCCGTGCTTGCATATAAATATGACATCATTTCACAGATTCAGTGCACATTTATAGATCTTGTTCTCCAGTCATTTCTATATTGAGAAATGGTTCGTTTCACTATTGTATTCTTCATTGCTATAGCAGCATTGGCTGTAATAGTCACTGCAGAATATGAAAATAATGATGAAATGAATTTTGAATTAAAAACCAGTAAAAAAAATGGAGATGAAGTAAATGTTCAATTAGCTCTGGATGAGGAGGAAGGTATAAATGAGCTAAGTGATGAGTTAAATGATGAAATTGATCATGAAATATCAGCTCGATCAACTTCATATCGAAGAAAAAAATATGATGATTATAAACCTTATGGACGAGGACGTGGAAACAGACGAGGACGAGGATATGGTCATGAAAAAGGATATGGAGGAAGGAAATATCATTATGGAGGTGGATATGATGATGACAATGATGATTACTATGATTATGGAAAGAAACATGGCAGATATGGCAGTAGATACAGATATGGTGGCTATCGCAGGAAACATGGCCGATATGGTAGTTATGGTAGCTATGGCAGTCAAGGTGGTGGATATGGTAGTCATGGTAGTCATGGTGGATATGGAAAGAAATATGGGCGTTATGGTGATGACTAACAAAGTATAACAAGGACAACTGAACTTTTATTAATTAATTAATCAATTAACTAAAGTCTACCCTTTTTGATTTTTTGAAACCATTTATTGGTAATGAAATTATAAAAGTCAACATTAAGCTGTTATTATAACAAATCTGATTTTCATTTCATAAATTTAATGAACTGCAAAATAAAACAAATGGATAAGTTTCAAAATGACTGTTAATTAGAAATATTGATTATTTGTTAAGAATCAAATACAGTCATTGAAATCAAAAAATCCATTCAAGAAAAAAAATTGAATGACTGATTTGTATGAAAAAATTATGACATTTATTATCAACTGATTAACAAGTTATCATGAAAATTATTATAAAGGTTCTCATTATGACTGACAAAACACTTTTTATCTTATTTAGTAAATATCACACTTCTTTCTGAAGAACTCTTTATCCTCATCAGAGAAGTGCTGGCCAATTTTGTCAAGCTTCTCCTTGGAAATACAAGTCATGTAGATATTCCCACGATTTGAGGATTCCTGGAACGATTGTGCTAAGAAGTAAAGACTAGGAGGAACGTGGTTCTTAACCCTAGGCTCAGCATAGCATACAGCAACCCCATTAGGAAGGTCACTGTTGTCATAGAATTGATTCACAGTAAAACCTTCAGCTAAAGCCAGTGCAGAACTGTCTTCATAATAACGTGCTTTAAGCCTCTGCTCATCAAAACCTTGCCAGCGGCTATAGATGTAATCAATCATAGAGAGATGAAGAATGAAAACGGGATCATTGGCAGCATCAAATGTACACATGGTGCCACCCACAAAACAACGGATATTAATGTGAATGAATAATTGGAGAGAGCGATGGAAACCCTCAAACTCCGATGCTGGATGAGTAAGTACATCCCTTTCAATGAGAGCTCTACTTGGGAATTTACGGTTGTTGTATTCTCGTTTAAGACACCCTCCACCAGCTGAGGGAATGAGGTGATAATTGTTATAATTAAATGGTCCTGTAGTGACACATTGGTCATTCTCATTGGAAGACTTCCCAAATCCTTTTTCATCATCCCAGATAGGATGAATATAAGGATTAGTGTGAAGGACAGTCCAATCATAATAAGGTATTGTGATATGGCAATCTATCTCTCGTAAAAGATTCTCATATTCTAGGAGAAAGAAACGATTCCAGACAAGGAACTGACTAGTATTTGGATCGGTCCCTTGGGCAACAGTGTCAAAAGAATTTTTGTACTTCTCCAGCAGGGCTTCATACTTAATTTTATAAACTGGGTCAGTTGCTATACTAGTCACAGCATTAATATATGTTTCCTTTTCTTTATCATCCAAAGATGCAAAGTCATGACGCAGTCTACAACAGTTGACTAGGTGGCCATTTTCACAGGTACATACTTGTCCACAATCATCTTCTGACTTGTCATTTCCAACACATTCTGTGGAAAATAGCATTAATAAAAATATGTCATCATCTTTTTTGTCTACTTACGTCCATTTCCCACACAAGTTGGCAAATCTTCAGACCAATGTCCATCAAATCGACACAGTCTACTTTTTGTACCCACAAGTTTGAAGCCGGGCTCACACTCATAATAAACAACAGAGCCGACAGAATAATCACTACCTATTTTAACACCATTGGCAGGAGTGCCTGGGTCACCACAGGTTTGTGAAGGAGGAGTAGGAGGAAGAGATGTTGAGGAATCTACAGAAAAATACAACAATATAATTATCCTTTTTATTGAATGTTTTTTTTTTACCTGAAATGCATACAGGGGCTGCTCCAGACCAGTATCCATCACTCTTACAAGTTCGACTGACATCTCCAATCAATTTGTAGCCTGGAAAACAACTATATCTTGCAATAGAACCAAACCCGTTTCCTATAAACCGAATATTCCCATTTTCTGGTGGCTCCAATGGACCACAATCAACAGCTGGTAGAAAGCATGAATAAAATAAGCAATTAATCTATATTTCTAACTCACGTCTGCATTGGGGTTCCTCATCACTCCAAGTACCGTCATCTCTACAAAATCTAATATCAACACCAACAATACCGAAACCGACAAAACAGGTATAAGTTGCTGTGTCACCACTACTCGTGCCAGACAGAAGCACTTCTCCATTTCGAGGGTTATGCAATGGGCCACAGTCTATAACAGTCTCTGTTAGAAGTAAACATTACAATTTATTCTTGTAATGTTTCTCTTACTTTCACAAAGAGGTTCATCTCCTGACCAAAATCCGTTCCTTTGGCAAGTTCTTGAAGCTGTACCAATTAATTTGAAATCAAAACTGCAGCTATAAGTAGCTACAGAGCCATAAAAAGTGCTTGAAAATTCAACGCGTCCATTATCAGGAGCAAACAATTGGCCACAATCCACAACTAAAAGACAATCAGTCATTTGTATTACCCAACATCTGTAGAGATACTTACTTCTGCAGGACGGTTCCCTGCCTGACCACGTGGCGTCACTTTGGCAGGTTCTTTTATCCTCTCCAATCAGTTCATAGCCATCATTGCATTTGTAAGTAGCTGTTGATCCAAGATTACGTCCAGAAAGAGTCACAATACCATTGCTTGGATTAGGAAGATTAGGACATTGACCAGCTGAAAAGAAAGTTGCCAATGACTGTGGTATTATTAGATGCCTTCAGACCAAGCCCCGGATGACACATACATACCTTCACATGTAGGTTCTTGCCCAGACCAAGTACCATCTATTTGACAAACCCTTACTATCAAACCAATCAGATTATAACCTGGAAAACAACTATATCGAGCTGAAGATCCAAAAATAGTACTAGAGACTCGTACATCTCCGTTTTCAGGTTGCCTTAGTGGACCACAATCCACAGCTGCAATTAAAAGACATTACCATCAAATGAGGTATCAGTTATAACTTACCTTTACAAGTAGGATCTTGTCCTGACCATTGTCCACTTGGTAAGCACTCTCGTTGAGCGTTTCCAATCAAGACAAAACCGGGGTCACAAGTGTATGTTGCTGTAGCAGACACTGCTGTTCCTTTAATGACAACACGGCCATTTACAGGGCTTTGGAGAGGACCACAGTCAAGAGCTAAGTAGATAAGTAGCACATTGATGTCATGTACATATGACTTTACCTTTGCAGCTTGGGGCTTGACCACTCCAATCTCCACTTGATTCACAAACACGAAAACGATCACCTTCCAGTATAAATCCAAAATTACACTTGTAAGTAGCAGTATCTCCAACTTCTGTTCCAGTCAAAGTCACATCACCATTGACAGGTGAAAGAAGTGGTCCACATCCACCAGCTGGAGGTAAAAAAGAAGACATCTGTTGGTTTTAAATCTTTTTTTGTCTTACGTTCACAGGTAGGTTCAACTCCTGACCAAAGACCATTGGGTAAGCATTCTCTGATTGAAGGCCCAAATAGTTTAAAGCCTGCATCACATGAGTATGTTGCTGTGGAACCTACAATTGTACCACTTAGAGAAACCTGTCCATAGATGATATCAGGAATATCTCTGCAATCAACAGCTAGAGAACTCTATATAATTATTAGTAAGATTATTAAAGTATTTACCAACACAAGTTGGATCAAATCCGGTCCATTTTCCATTAGATTGACATGTCCTTTCCGTGTTACCTTGTAGTTGATAGCCAGGATTGCAGCTGTATGTAGCTATAGAATTAACAAGGTTTCCTTGGCTCACATGTAGTTGTCCATTTTCAGGAGCAAAGATATTATCACAAATTACACCTGCATGAATTGTTGAGTTTCAAAACTTCACAGATGCATCGTTGTAATTAAACTTACTTTGGCAGATGGGTACTTCTCCTGACCATTGTCCATCAGCTTGACATATACGAGTATGTTCTCCAATAAGTTGGAACCCACTGAAACAAGAGTAAGTTGCAAGAGATTTGAATGATGTTGATTGAAAGTCCACCAGTCCATACTGTGGTGGGTTGAGTTTTCCACAGTCAACAGCTGTAATAAAGTGGCCTAAGTTGAAAAGCTATTTTACTATGTTAAAACATACCAACACATACAGGAGCTTGACCAGACCATACTCCAGTGTCTAAACAGGTTCGAGAACTTTCACCAACTAAAGAGTACCCTGAGATACAACTGTAAGTAGCTGTGTCCCAGTATTTGGTACCACTAGTCTCGACCAAGCCATTAAGAGGGGAATCAAGTTCACCACAATCTGAAGCTGTTAAAATAGTAGTTGATAAATTAATGCAAATAAATAAACAGTTTTACGTTCGCAAATAGGAGCTGACCCAGACCAAGTCCCATCTGGCTGGCACACCCTTGTGCTTATACCAACTAAACCAAATCCTTTATCACATTGGTAATTAGCAGTAGAAAATACTTCTGTTCCTGTCAGTATCACTTTGCCATTTTCTGGGTGTTGTAAGGTTCCACAATCAACAGCTACAATTCAAGAATTAAATCAATAAGGATTATGTCTTTTTATGTGCTTACCTTTACAAAATGGAGCAAGTCCAGACCATTGTCCATTTTGTTCACATGTTCTAGTTGCTTTCCCTACTAATTGATACCCTGGGAAGCATCTGTAAGTTGCCACAGAGTTAATGGTAGTTCCCATAAAACTGATACGACCATTCTTCGGAGAGTCCAAGAAGCCACAATCAACAGCTTAACCAGACAAAAATATAATAAATATATATAAGAGATGCTTACATTGACAGATTGGTGCAACTCCAGACCACTGAGCATTATCTTGACAGGTTCGTACTGGTTCACCAACAAGCTCATAACCTGGACTATCACAACTGTAAGTAGCTGTGTCCCAGAAAGCTGTACCAGATACAACTACTTTACCATTAGCAGGATCATCCAGACCACCACAGTCCTCAGCTGTATGTAAAAACAGGATTAAGATTATACAAAAGAAAGTTCTTACGTTGGCATGTTGGAGCTGTTCTTGACCATTGGCCTGAGGCCAAACAAATCCGATTCACAGTTCCAATAAGTTTAAAGCCTTTATTACATGAATATGTTGCTACAGAACCAGTAGTAGTTCCAGTGATAGTGACTTTTCCATATTCAGGTTCTTCTAATTGCCCACAATCAATAGCTATGTATAAACATATGATAAAATACCAAGACATGCATTATTGTAAGAATATACATTGGCATTCAGGTTTAGTGCCAGACCACTCTCCATTCTCCTGACAAGTCCGTCGTTCCTGTCCAATCAATTGAAAACCAGGATGACAGCTGTAAAATGCTACTGATCCTACAGTTGTGCTGTCTACTCTTACAATGCCATTAACTGGGAAGTCTAATGGACCACAATCAATAGCTAAATAGAAAAAATAAATAATTAATATTTGTTTTTCTACTACTTAATTTACGTCTGCAAAAGGGACTGGTTTCAGACCACTCTCCATTAAGCTGACATGTACGAGTTTTGACACCAACCAGAATGAAACCAAATTTGCAGGAGTAAGTAGCAATGGCTCCAAAGTCAGTTGATGAGAAACTGATTTCTCCATTTGCAGGTGCAACCAGTTCTTGGCATTGGATAACTACAGGAAAAACAACATATCATTTACTTCAGTGCCATTGGACTTACTGCTGCAAGTTGGTTCTCGTCCAGACCAATCTCCACTGGGTTGACATATTCTGTTAGAATCTCCAATTAATGTGAAGCCTTTGTTACAGGCATATGTAGCTGTTGATCCTATAATAGTCCCACCAAACTTCACAATTCCATTCTCGGGATTTCCAAGAGGACCACAGTCAATAACTACAAGAAAAATAAAAATGAGTCCATGATGTTTAATATGCTCAGTAAAGATACCTCTGCAAAATGGTGCAACTCCACTGTATGTTCCATCTTCCTGACAGATACGCTGCTCTGATCCAACCAACTGGAATCCAGGATTACAATGATATGTAGCAACTGCACCAATAGTGTTTCCTTTAACAACTACAATACCATTATCTGGGTTATTTAACCTTTCACAGCTAATAGCTGTTAAAAAAAGAAATATATAGCTTTGATCAAGCAATGCAGGCTTACGTTGACAAACTGGTGCATTGTCAGACCATTGTCCATTTGCTTGGCACACTCGAGTTCTTGTACCAATTAAATCAAAACCATTTTGACATGAGTAGGTAGCTTTAGACAGAAATGTTGTTGAGGAGAAATCAACATTGCCATTTTGAGGGGCAGGCAGTGGGCCACAGTCTATGACTGATGGAATCATAAAACAATGATGCTGTTATGTCTAAAGGTTACTTTTGCATCTTGGCTCTTCTCCAGACCATTGTCCACTCTGCTGACAGGTTCTTTGTCTGTTACCAACAATATTATACCCACTATCACAAAAGTAATTGGCCACTGATCCAAATGTTGTTGAAGAAAACTCAACTCGTCCATTAGCGATATTGCTTAGTGGACCACAATCAATTACTTAAAAAATAAAACAGTTAATAGAAATGTAAAAATATGTTGTACTTACGTCTACAAACTGGAGCTTGTCCTGTGAATGTTCCATCATTCTGACACACTCTACTTTTTTGACCAATAAGACGAAAGCCTGGATTACAACTGTAAGTTGCTATGGAGCCTGGTTGATTATTAGACACAGTGACTTGTCCATTTTCAGGGTCATTTAGTGGTTCACAAAAGATTGCTAAGAGGATTAATAAAACATTATACTATAATGATACAATGGGGTCAGTTGCACAGATTATAGCTAATCACAGAAATATATATAGAATTGTAACAATTTTAATGTATTAAAACTCACGTTTGCATGATGGAGCTTGGCCAGAAAATGACCCATCTTGACCGCATACTCTAGTTTTTAAGCCAACCAATCGGAAACCAGCATTACAGCTGTACTGAGCAACTGACCCAGGCAATGTCCCTAATACTGTGACACGCCCATTTTCTGGGTCTTGTAATATTTCACATGAAACGGCTACAAAGTATACAATTTCTTTAACATTTATACTACATTCTCATGATTTTAGATAAAAGTACTTAGCATTGGCTTACATTCACATCTTGGAATTTGTCCAGACCACTGAGTATTTTGTTGACATACTCTTTGACGTTGTCCCACAAGTTGAAAACCTCTATTACAAATATAAGTGGCCGTGGAACCAATGGTTGTTCCAGACAATCTGACATGCCCATTTTGAGGATTTAATAGTTGGCCACAGTTGTTGGCTGAAAGAAATAATACAAATAAACATTTGATTGCAATTATTTGTCAGTTTATTAATCATACCTTTACAAGTAGGAGCTTCATTAGACCATTCCCCACTGGCTAAGCACCTTCTGACAACATTTCCAACTAATTTGAAACCGTCATTACAGCTGTACTTAGCAATCCCTCCAAGTCGAGTTGTTGTCACTATGACACGTCCATTTTGGGGATTTGATAAGTCTCCACAGTCAACAGCTATTTGTAAAATGTTATAACATTACTTTATATTAGTACATACGTCTGCATATTGGTTCTTGTCCACTCCAACTTCCTGTAGATTGGCAAGTTCGTAGTTGATTACCATCCAGAATGAAGCCACGATTACAGGTATAAGTTGCTTTGTCTCCTACAAAGCTACCTGTCAGTTTGACCTGTCCATTTGGTGGATCTCGTAGGTTTCCGCAGCTAATAGCTGTAAGAGATCAAAAACAATATTCATTCTTTGATTATTTCATGCATCTGTCCGGCTATCTGTTCAGATACCATTCATAGTCCATCCATCACTTCGTCTGTCTCTTCATCTATGTAGCTTCCTCATTTATCCATCCGTCCAATACTGACATTGACATCTTGGTGCTTGTCCAGAGTACCTTCCATCTTGTTGACACACTCTCACACGAGAATCTCCAACAAGACGGAATCCTTTAGAACAACTGTATGTTGCTTTGTCTCCGGGACGCTGAGTTGCAGGAGAAGAGGAAGAGAAAATGATGAAACCATTTGACGGAGGGGAAAGGTTTTCACAATTGATAGCTGAACAAAAGTACATAGCATATCCTTGGATGTTATTTTAATGATTTATTACACATACGTTTACAAGTGGGGGCATTTCCTGACCATTTCCCACTAATTTGACAAGTCCTCTTAAACAAACCAACCAAAATAAAGCCAGGATTACAGCTATATGTAGCAACAGAGCCTGGAGTAGTTCCTGAGATAATGACTTTACCATCTTTAGGGGAGTCCAGGTGTCCACAACTCAATGCTAAACAAAACATGTAATTGTGAACTAGAACTATATCATTTATTGTACTTACGTTTACATACTGGAGCTGTTCCTGACCATTTCTTGTTATTTTGACATGTTCTAACTCTGTTGCCAACCAGTATATATCCAGAGTTGCAGCTGTAATGAGCAGTAGCACCAACATTTGTAGATCTAAAGGTAACTTTTCCATTTTGGGGATTAGCCAAATTTCCACAACTTGACTCTAGAACAGAAAAAAATCATGAAACTTTTGCTGAGAGAGAGAGAGAGAGAGAGAGAATGGAAAGACAAGTACAAGCACATGCAGTCACAACACAAATGACTAATTGGTGTTACTCAATATTTTGCCAACATTTTAGAAAACAACATCTATTATTCTTTTGTTCATTGTATCATGGGAGATCCAAGAAACACATTCATATTATTAATACACATACTATTTTTAGTAGTCTAAACTATGACAACTCTAGCCATTGTAACCTAGTTACAACAATAAGACTGACAAAATAACGGAAATCACACCCTTCTTACCTTGACAACTTGGAGCTATACCAGACCACTTCCCGCCAGACTGACATACTCGAGTTTTAGCACCAATTAGTTTAAAACCAGAATTACAAAAGTATGTGGCTACACCACCAACAGTCCTGTTTGAGATTTTAACTCGACCATTAGCTGGATTTGATAGTTGTCTGCAACCAGTTCCTATGTTATGTTTCAATTTATTAATAATTATGGCAGTAAATAAAATATATAATACAGCTGATTATATCACTGACGTTTACTTACCTAAACACTTTGGGAATACTCCGGACCATTTACCATTTGCAAGACACACTTGATAGGAGCTCCCAATCAGATAATAACCTGGCTTACATTTGTATTTTACGATAGATTTGACAGTTGTTGAAGAGAGAAATCGATAGCCATTTAATAAAGTACCTGGGTCTTTACATGTAGAAGCTAAAAGGTGTAAATTATTCAAATTGATTGCTGTTATGACTAATACTAAGTTATTTGTGAATATTATTAACAATTTTTAATTGTTATTAAAATTATAAAGATAGGATGCTCAGCTATAATAGACTTTGTGTTGTTACATGTCAAGGGTGAAAGGGTTTATAATGCATACTAAGTACTCATTACATTGTAAAATCCTCTTTAAGTAGTGGAGCTGATATACTTACATGAGCATTTGGGTAAGTGAGGTTTCCAATACCCGGTGTGTTTACATATACGAACTCTTGCTCCTACAAGTGCATATCCAGGTTTGCATGAATGTATGACAACAGAGCCAATATTGGTGGACTGAAAATAGCTGTATCCATGGTTAGGAGCACCTGGAGGGATACACTTTTTGATGCCATAATGGTTATTGTACTGGTAGACATAGGTGTATCCAGCTCTACGAACTCTCTTCTCTATTATTAATTTTTGAGAAGAAATAAATGATATTAATGTAATATTGGAGAATTAATATACCTGTAGCAATGGTTTCTTGATCCTTGACTTTATTCTGCAGTGCAGACACTATGGAAAAGATTATTAACACATACACAATGATATGAAGGGACTGCATTTCAGCTTGTATACTGACTGAGCTGACTACAGCCTTGAGCAAAATGACTGATCGACTGGGAGGATTGAGATATTATGCATGCTTTATTAATTGTTATTCTCAACCGTTTTATTGAACAAAGAAAACGAAAGAATCAGAGAAGACACTACTATAAATAATGTAAGACAAAACTGCATATTTCATTTGATTAAAATAAATGTTAATTAAATTCTCAATGGGCGTTACCACGTGGAATTGACCGCCTAGTCATGGCTGATTTCTCTGCCCTTCTCTCTGACATTCTCTCTGAGGACAACGACATAAGAAATCAAGCCGAGGTGAGAATACACGACTAAGTTTCCTAAGTAGATTTTTAAAGGTGTTTTCAGACTGAAGACTATTGTTATTCAAAATATTCTTAATTCTCATTTAATATATTGGTTATTGACTGAATATCACGTGCTACACAGGCTCAATTAAATACACTTGACTTAGCTTTTAAACTACCTCACCTGGTAACGATAATAAGAAATCACGAAACGCCTGTAAATGTAAGTTAAAACTAAAATTAATCACACCCACTTATCATTATTAAATCTCTACAGATAAAAGACCTTGCAGCTGTCCTTTTAAGACGAACTCTACTTCAAAATCCGGATGAGTTAGGTCAGGTTGATATTGGTATCACTGGAGCCTGTCGAGCTGAGTTGTTACAGGCAGTACAGGTAGAGAGAGAGCCCTCCATTAGACGTAAAATATGTGATGTTATTGCTGAACTAGCCAGAGCATCAATAGGTACAGTGTATTAATTAATGTTAAAATATGTGGGTGTGTCCTATTTAGATGATAATGATATCAACCATTGGCCAGAAGTTTTAACTTTCTTGTTTGAGTGTTGTAATTTGGATCATCCTGAACTATATGAGAGTGCTCTACACATATTAAGGTGAATAGATTCCATCACAAAATACTTTAATAATTAACTTGTATAATTATAGAGTAGTCCCAGCTATTTTCGGTAGTCAGTTAGAAGCATTATTGGAGATAGTGAAACAAATGCTTCTGCAAGCATTAATATCACAACATGTATCTGTTAGTGAGGCTGCCTTCACTACTACTTCCTCTTTTATAATTTCTATCGAAGTTCCAGGTGTCAGACAACGACTCATTGACCTTCTTCCACACATGATCACTGTAAGATTGTTTGTCATAAGGTCTATTTAATGAGGTTGTGCCTAGGTTTTGGAGCGTAATTTTGAGTCTCAGTCTGATGAGACAATATTGAAGGCTTTAATTGATTTAGCTGAACATCGTCCCCGTTATTTAAGACCTCAGTTAGTGAGAATATGTGACTTAATGATTAAAGTAAGTTATTATAATGTTAATACACAGTAGAATTTAATATGGTAAATGCTAACATTAGTATGATCCTCTATTGTCATATTATATTAATTGAAAGTTAATGAACTGTAAATATGTTGATTGTAATTGATCTAATTGCATAGTTGAAATTCTAGTCATACCTTAATTTATTGTGTTATGTAGAGAAGGTATTGTTGTACTTCCTTTATTGGTAACAGGTGATGCAGACGGAGGGAATAGATGACAGCTGGAAACAACTGGCTTTAGAAATGGTAGTAACATTATCTGAAAAAGGTAGGATTCTTGCTGATAAACACAGTGATTATAATTTATAATACCAGGATCAGCCATGATGAGAAAACATGAGAAATTTCACCCTCAAATTAGTAAGGGATCATTCTTTAATTTTTTTGTCATTTGTTGTAATGTAACTAGTTGAGCTGTGCCTTAAGTTTATGTTGGAAGTCGATGATGATGAAGATTGGAGTACAACAGATGATATTGTTGAGGATGAAGATTCCTCAAGGTAGAACTAAAATAGACAACTATTTTATTCTCTCTTTCTCTCTCTCTCTTTCGTTGGCTTGCTCTCTTTCTCTTACAGCAATTCAATTGCTGGAGAAACTGCTCTTGACAGACTATCAAATGCCTTAGGAGGGAAAACTGTCCTTCCACATATTATAAAATTAATTCCCTCAATGCTAATGTCAAGTAATTTTATATCAGTCTGACCATTACATCTGTTCTCTGATCTTTAGGTGAATGGCAATGTCGTTATGCAGCTTTAATGGCAATCTCTGCTATTGCTGAAGGATGTGAAAAACAAATGATTGGGATTTTAGAGGAAGTTATTACTTCCATCTTACCTTACTGTCAGGATTCAGTGAGTGTCATGTGATTGTCATGGGACTATTGTTTGGATATCATGTGGTATCTGATCTTGCTTCTTTAGCATCATCGTGTTCGTTATGCAGCTTGTAATGCATTGGGACAATTGTCAACTGATTTCTCTCCAAAGATTCAGGAAAAATTCCATGATAAAATTATTCCAGCACTTCTTCAAGTTTTTGATGACATCCACAATCCCAGAGTACAGACTCATGCTGGTGCTGCCCTGGTGAATTTTTGTGAGTTGTGTCCTAAAGAAATTTTAGCCAAATATTTGGAATCTATTGTACCCAAACTTGAGAGCACATTTAAATTAGGATTAACTGAAGTAAGAATTCTTCTAACCATTTCTTTATCTATCTATAAATCCATTCCCAGCTAATTGACAAAGGCCGGAAGATTATTATTGAACAGATGGTGACTACTCTTGGTACTGTAGCTGATGCATCTGAGGATCATTTTGTGCTTTATTATGATCGCTTTATGCCCAGTCTTAAATATCTCATGGCCAATGCTACAAGTAAAGATCATCGACTTTTAAGAGGGAAAACAATTGAATGTATTAGTTTTATCGGACTGGCTGTGAGTAAAGATAAGGTAGGTATGGTTTGTGTGTTGGTGTCATGTGATTGTCATGTGACATAGTTTATGCAAGATGCACAAGAAATTCTGGATATGTTATTTAAAGTACAAAGTGAACAAGGTGAATGGGAAGCTGATGACCCTCAGGTATGGATAATGAATTAATGGATGGATTAATATGCACATATTCCTTTAGGTTTCCTATATGATTAGTGCTTGGGCCCGTATGTGTAAGATAATTGGTCCCGCCTTTGTTGATTATCTTCCCTATGTGATTGGACCGCTTATACAAGCTGCTAGTATCAAACCAGAAATAGCTATTGTAGATTGTAAGCCACACCCACCTATAATATATTTATTATTGTTTTATTTATTACCAGCTGTAGAAGCTGAACAAAATTATAATGAAGATGATGGCTGGGAATTTATTACATTAGCTGACCAGGTAAATTATAGCTTGGTTGCCTGTCAAATTTGATAAGTCATTCAAAATTTGTGTTCATCCAGCAAAAATTTGGCATCAAGACTGCTGGTTTAGAAGATAAATGTACTGCTATGCAAATGTTAGTTGTTTATGCTAAAGATTTAAAGGAAGGATTTGCGGACTATGCAGAACCAGTGAGTCTCTCTAAGATATGATAATAGACAAAGCTATCTCTTTGTTGCTAGGTCTCTAAAATTATGGTGCCTCATTTGAGGTTCTATTTTCATGAAAATATCCTCTTAAATTAAAGTTAAAATTTATTTTTACACTTAATTTTTTCCTTAATTGATTTTTTGAACTGGTGAGAGCGGCAGCAGCTGAAATATTACCTTATCTGCTGGAGTGTGTACAGGCTAAAGGTCAATATCATAAATTGTGTGTATGACTTTATATGTGATTTCCATATAAGGTTATGCAGCTGTAACTGAAATGTGGCGTTATATCTCGGAGAAACTTCTAGAAGCCATTCCATTGGAGATAGATCCAGAGATAGGAGCCATGATGATGAATTCTCTATGCAAGGTGGAGGGAAGCTTCGTTTATTATTTATTGTTATTCTTTGTGTAGTGCATTGATCTTCTTGGACCAAACTGTTTTTCTGCTGAACAATACTCCAAGATAGTTGACATTTTGAAAGACCAGCTGGATACTTGTTTTGTGAAGTTTAAAAAGAGACATGATAAACGTCAGGATGAAGATTATGATGAAGAAGTCGAGGAAGAACTAGAAGCTGAAGTAAACACATTTAAATGTTCCTTTCTCTGCTTTGTATTTCATGTACCACATCATCCATTACGCCTCATTCATTCATTAATAGAATGAAGATGATGACCAAGCTATGAGAAAAGTTGCAGATCTTATACACTCACTGTTTTCAACACATGGGTCAGCCTTACTTCCACTCTTTGATCAATTGTTACCTACATTCACTAACATGCTAGTATGTTCTTATATTATCATAATTTTTATATGATTGTATTTTACAGAACCAAGAGTGCCCATCTACTTATAAACAGTGGGCACTATGTGTATTTGATGATCTCTTGGATTATGCTAGTCAGGTTAGTGGCAACAGACTCTATTGCTCACTCACTCTCTCTTTCCTTCTTCCTAGAGTGCTATTAAGTATCAAGATTACTTTTTACAACCTATGATCAATTGTATCTGTGATACATATGCACCTACAAGACAGGTTATCTGAACCAGATTTATTTAGTCTTCATTTAAACAATTTTTAGGCAGCTGCTTATGGTGTGGGTGTTATGGCTGAAAAATGCAACAAACACTTCTCTCAAGTTTGTCTTGGTGGGTATGGGCATACCAGTACATAGACACATAGACCTGTGCTTATATGTAGACCTGTGCTTATATAGGAACCCTGAGCTTGTATATAGACCATATATAAATCCCAAGCTTTGATATTTGCTTATTCAATTAGATGCTCTTTCTCCATTGATGATGGCTATCCAAAGTCCTAATGCTAAAGAAGATTTGCCTGCTATTCATGCAACAGAAAATGCTATTTCAGCGGTTGCTAAAATCTGTCGGTATATTGAATCTGGTGTTCCTTATGACACGGTTCTTCCCCTGTGGTTGTCATGGTTACCAGTTGTAGAAGACAAAGAAGAGGCATGTCATGTCTATACATACCTCTGTGATTTAATTGAGAGGTTAGAAGAGAAAGAGTTAATGACAATATTTAAAGCTTTCTCTCTTTTCTTCAGAAATAATACATATATATTGGGTACTAATAATAGCAATGTACCAAACATTCTGAGAATTATTGGAGAAGTGGTTGCTGAAGATGTCCTTAGTGAAAATGATCAGGTCTTTCAAAGATTGTTAGCAATAGCAAGACATGTCCAGGTAATATGTCCATTAATCATTAGTCCATCCATTCTTCTGTGTATCCATTCATCCATCATCTATAATGTCCAATCTACACATACATATACACAAGTACTCAAACAACACAACAATATGTTGTGTATTAATTTTACAGTAATAAACTTGATGATTTATAATTTAGGCTACTGGTGAGGTGTGGGAAACCTGTATGCAGTTTTTATCCAAGAAGCAACAAGTTGCTCTTCTTGCTGCTTTACAATAAGTCACGTGATTGTCACATGATTTACATGTAACTTTATTTAATAAACTACTGTCTTTTAAGGGGGGCTGGGGAGACAAACAATCTAATATATTTAAAATTTGTTTTGAAATTTTTGTTTATATGTCTCAGTGTTTCAAGATTACAACACAGCATTCAGTATTATGACAGCTGATGTATGGTTGATCAGCTTTAGCCATAATACATGCTGGGTTTTATCAAAATAAAATGTCTCATAGTTGACTTGAAGTAGTTCTTGCCATCCTTCAATATCCTTTAATATCTCTCCTTCAACTTTAACTTGAACTACTACAAAAAAAGTGAATCAAATGGACAGGACTCCCCGTCTTACCTTCGTCACCCCATGGTCCTGCTATCTGGATAATATGAGTGTACCCATCAGGAGAACCTTGTATTAACCATTCCAACTGGCTTGGCTGATTGTGACTTAACTTATAGAGGTTAGTGTCCCAGCAATGACCAGTGGCAGTAAAATATTTATCGGCAAATACCCACAGGTGACGGATATGCTAAAGAAGAAGAATGTTAAGTAAGTACATATTTATGAATATTTAAAGTCAAGTTACCTTCATTGCTTCCCAGGTAATGACAGAACTGTTGGAGGCATTGTTAAGGGTCATGATACGTGGGTCAGCAATTGGGATAATACTACCAGCTATTACAAACAAAGGTACTGTGTCCAATGGAGCATTAACTTGTACCACTCTAATGTGAAGTATTAAACAAATAGTACACACCATAAGACAGCCTATCTGTTCATTTGTTCATGTGCTTACTGTCCTCCATTGTGATATCCTCCAAAACCAATTCTAAATCGTCCATCACTTGTATCATATTGAGCATTAGAGCTAACATCTAACCAATCAGGTCCACTGGTTGTTACGTAACTTGGTAAATATACTTCCCACATATCTATGCTTTCATCTACAACTGGAGCTGCTAAAAATGACTCACCAAACATGTACTATAAGAATAAGAAAGAGGAGTTAATGAGATAGAGAGGAGAGTCAAATAACTTGTTGATCTTGAGAAATGGCTTTAGTGTCGTTCCAAAAATGGAGAAGATGATGCCTCATTATTGGCAGACCTGACTGAAAAGTAAAATAAAAGATAGCTATGATATTATCAGACAACAATGAGTATATGTATGATGGAGTCCTACTCATATAATTGGAGAGATTTCCCTGTTACCTTTTGGTCATTGGCAAAACTCTTCCAAAAATATTTACTCTTACCTCATGTGCTATATGTGCCTGTGTATAGAGGTATGGAAACAGCTGCATACGTAGTTTAGCAAATTTACGCCAAATTTCTGTTCCATTTGGGAAATCAAATATATGAGATTTCTTCCCAGTTCCTTTACCACCACCTGTATAAGAAAAACACATCTCATCTCTATCAGTTAGGTTATGTTGAAATCAGTTCATATCTCTGACACCTATCTTTTAATATGTACCTTGTTCATGCATTAGTCCACTTACACATCCAGCTGCTGTCCAACGAGACCACAGCTCTTTATCAGGTACTGGATCAACATACCACTCAAATCCACCTGCATATATTAAATTAAAGAGATGCTTTCGGTTTAAGTATACCTATATCTGAACCAGAAAATGGCATTCCAGACAAACCAATATTAAGACTAGCAGTTATTTGGGCAGGTAGACCACTGGCATAGCTCCTATAAAAATGAGTAAAAAATTCAATTTTACTATTTTATTACCAATCTGATGAAGGGTCCCCTGTCCATTGTGCCCACGTATAACGTTGTGCTCCAGTGTATGATGATCTGTGTGATAAAATGAGTATATCTATTGTGTGCATGTAATGTTACCTGACATAAAAAATATAATCAGGAGCATAGCTATCATTTGGATTAGAGTCAAGTGAAGTGAGATAATCAAATGCTGCTTTCTGATAAAGATGACTAACTTCGTTATGCATTTTAAGACCTATAACATGTCAAGTAGTAGTAAAGTTTTATTAAATGAAATCACCTCCAGTTCCATCATTGGATATTGAGTCATGAGGAGTGTATTCTCCATAATCATACATCCATCCATGAAATGATAATGCAACTGATCTAGCAAGCTGTTCTTGGTACCAGGTGACAGCTTGTGGGTTTATGAAATCCACTTGTGATACAAAGAAGGTTCTAAAATAATGATTAGAACAACTAGTGGGATTACTATTGTACATACGATGCACCAATATAGCTGTAATTATAAGGAAGACCATCTTGAGTTTTGAGGAAAAAATCATGAGAAGCACCATAGTTATAAAGTTCAGAATAATCTGTCTTGATCATAGGATTAAAATATGCAGTAGACTATGAACTATATGAAAATAGCATATATAGTCAGTTGTTGTTACCTTTACTCCTAATGTTAGTAGCTTGTCATTTTCTTGCTGTATTGGAGCAGTAACTATGATCTTGTAGATTAAATGCTTCTTACCTTTAGTTCATCTTCATGACCTCTTTCATCACCACCAGGAAAAAAGTGAACGGTATTAATGGAATGTGAACACGGAATATCATATTTGAAGAAAAAATCTCTAGTTAGAAAAGTGACATACACGTTCTATTATTAACCAGGCTTACTCAATGCGCTGTGAAATAGTTTTTGAAGGGTCTTCATCATGAAGTTGGTTCCATGGACTAAACTGAAGAACCCAACGTTGAAGTGATATTTGTTATAATACTTACTTCCCATGCTGGAGGTATGAGGGACTTCCCATTGTTATCGCTAACCATTTGAAATGCCTCCTATTTGAAAGAACATTATTTTGACAAGCATCATTCATACTAACTCGTGGATTTCTGCTTAGATAAAATATAATATTCAATGTATTTGTCTCTTGTTCCAATAGAATCATGTCTTCATTTGTTTTCGCTAAATCATAGACTGTTCTATAAAGAGACTGAAACAGCCAGCTGTGAAAAGCACTTGTGTCCATACCTATAATATGTGTCCATTTGTAGAGCATAACCAAATGTAGAATAAAGAATTGGCATTGGACAATATGTCGACTCTTCACCAGCTGGAACCTAATATACCATGTATTACATTTTTCTTCTTATTTCTACAAACCCGTAATTTCCAGATAGCAGGATCAAAGACTCCAAGACCCCATGATCCATCTTCTAACCAAGATCCAACTCGGTGTCCTCTTTGATTACATTGTGTAAAACGCTCACCAAAACCATAGAAACCTTCTCCACTGCTAGCCAATGACTCAAAACCTATAGCTATCCGATTACTACAGAATAGTAATTACCAGAATCTTCAAATTGCTTAGCCTACTTTTTAATTTACCTATCATTGTGGTTATTGCCAAGAACAGCTGCATCCAATTGGAACTTCCTTATTTGAAAGTTAGTGAAGTTAACAATTATTTCTCGTCCAGCTTTATCTGAACTTGACACCAAGAAGGTGACAGTGTGACTGGTATTACTCCATCTCTTTACTTCCTGTGATGAATACCACTCTGAGATGAATCCAACTCGAAACAAGTAGCCTTGATAGATGTTAAGGATCTCGCCTTCCCACTTACCAAAACCCTAACAGGAAGACATTACATGAATAGCTTAGGGAGAAAGGAGAACTAAAATATTGTAAAAAATCTCAGCTTTTATAGTGTTAAATAGAGCTAAATCAGATTAATTTACAAAAAAGAATAACAAACTTAGGACAATTAAGAATAATAAACAATATTTTGTGATCTAGTGTTTATTTTCTCATGCACCTACCAATCTATGATCACTTTGTGATACTTCTGTGAGTATTGGTTTATCAGTGGATGTTTCTAGGACTCTCAGTCTCCATGGTGATTTGGTAACCTCTAGTTTAATCTCTCCAAACGTCACATTTACTGTAATGTCACTATCCTACAGAGAGAGGGGAGTGGCTACTTGCAGAATTGTAGATTGTAGTTGCACTTAGCTCACTTTAATAACAAAAGGAGAGGACCCAAAGGTTAGTTGTATACAAGATAGAGAAAGAAAAAGATTACAATACAACATTGGTAATGCCATCAGATTCAGAACAGCCACACCCACTTTCACTTGGTGATGGATGAAGTTGATATGAAAGTGTTGGAGGCAGCTCCTTCTTTGTCTTGCAACCTCAAAGACTTACTTATTCTGGTAACAAAACAACTGAGATTAGAAATAGAGAAGGAGATGGAAGTTAATGGAGAAATATCTGATTTTTTACTTGAAGCACTGTATGCCATATATGGACCTCCTTTAATACAGGCTTTAGATTTTATAGATCGACAAGCAATTACCCATATTACTTGTCCAGCTGGGAGAAGTTTGTATGAAGTCAAAGCATCAAGTGGCTCCAATAAATATCTTTGTCTCTTATCTGTAAACTATTGCAGCTGTCCTTATTTTCTTTATGGCATAGTAGTTCGTGATGAAGCTATGATGTGTAAACACTTACTTGCTATACAGCTGGCTTGTTCTCTTGGACAAGTAGGTGATCCTCAAATAGTATCAGATGAGACATTTGCTAGTATACTCAAAACTAATCGCATTGGTCCATAACTTGTTAACAGTAGAAATATTTTATAACTGTGCCTGTTCATATGACTTGTACAATTATGATTACTCCTCATTATTAATGATAATAATAACTTATTAATATTAGTAATAATAACTAGGCATTAATTTAGTTGTTTATTAGACAATATAGACTAATAAATAACTTAATCTTTCTTTTGGCCTTGACGTTTCATGGAGGAGTTCCAATACCAGATGAATTGGAACACAATGGTGGTATTAAGAAGAAAGGACACAGAGAAAGAAACAAGAAGTAACAAGTCTTGAGTCTCTTGTAGAGTGGTAAAGATTCTAGCAGCTGTTCCTCCAAAATTCATAAAGGCGGTAATGAAGGAAAGTTGACCAGTGGTGCCATTTTTATAAATGGTATAAACAGTTGTTATCTGAACAAGAAAGATTCATGTTACAGTAGAAGGTTAAAGTGAATATACACAATGGCAGTCAAATATGCTATACTATGATTATCTGACTGAGCACTTACCCTGCTAAATGCCATTAGTGGTATTACTGTGCCTTGTAGTGTAGCCAGGAGGTTGAGAGGTGCCATACCAGAGACCAAATACCACACCAATCCAGAATATATTATAAAGAATATTGTTAAAAAAGGTATATTATTATCGATTATACCCATAAGTGCAATAAGGACAACTATTTGTATTGATATGAAGAAACTTTCACCCCATGTACTACAAGAGAGAAGAAATAGTTGAATAATGTTATGTATGTGCGGTAGTAATGTCAGACCTAAAGGGAAATCCCTTGGCAAAATTGTAAGTGGAAGAAAATGTAACAGCTGCTAGCTCTAAAATATATGCCAGGTAACTTAATCCCTCTATTGAGTAGCTTCGTAATACTTTTATAATCTGAGGAATTTTCACTAAATGCAAACATTAAACATTTTATAGCACATAAAATAACAATTACCTGCCAATGCTCCAAGGAGGACAGCTAGACTTAAACATCTTGCAAATGCTAATTTGATACAATGATCTGAAAAGGTATAAAGTATGCTGAACTTAATAATGTGAATGGTCATGAGGACATGTTTGAATTATAGTTAGAAGTGCATGTACATGTTAATTATATGTGTAGTAGTCTAGTATTGTTGGTTGGTCTCTTGTTAGGTGAAGTAAACAACAGGTGCAACGTCAATGAAAAGTATCACTGATATCCACTTGAATTATTGGTCGCTCACCATCAAAGAAGTTAAAGTCCTTAATGACTTTATCGTAACAATCACCAGGAAAGAAATAATTGAAGACTATGTCCATATCTAATAGGTCTTTAAGGGAATTAATAATATGATTAAAATAATACTCCTACTCAAACAATGAATACCTTAGAGACTGTTCACAACTGTCACGTGATTGGCGATTAGTTTGTTTTTGTTTTTGGGGAAAGGATTGCTCAAGTTCTTCGTTTTTTATGAGCAGGCAGGCTAAAGTTGGAACCCAACCCAAATTGTGGCATGTACGAAGCCAGAGAAATGAGACAAGCTGAGTGGGCGAACTTAAGGAAAACTACAAGGGGGTGTGGCACTTCTCTTGATTTGTATTTCTGCAAGACTTTATCGCTTATAATTTTTGTATTGTGTTTATTTCTTCATACCAATACATTGTTTGGCGGTTTTGTCTTTGATGATCACGAAGCCATTGAGACGAACAATGATGTCATGTAAGTAATCTTCAACAATAGGCTAGCTAGTACGTAGCAGATAGTAATAGTGAGTAACAACAATAGTTATTATTATTACTGTAATATTGTCTTATTGTACTAGTTATAAAGTATTGTAGTAATAGTGCTTGTGTTGTGTCATGTGTAAGGAAATAGCCTAGCCATGAATGGCTTTGGTCTACTTTTTTAAGGATTCAAGTTAGAGGTTAATTAATGATGTATTCTTATATGTTGATTACACAATTAAAGAAATAGTAATAAGAACGCACACACAGTCCATACAATAACATATAACTTAATTTGACATCAAATCATTCAATACGGAGAGGAGAATTATTATATTTTCTTTTATATAATTATATTTTGTCAGATTTGATACACCTTTGACGCAACTCTTCAAAAATGATTTTTGGGGGACACCAATATCGGATCCAGAATCACATAAATCATACAGGCCATTAACTATTCTCTCCTTCCGTTTAAACCGACAATTTCATGGCTTGTCTCCTCTTGGTTTTCACCTCGTCAATGTTTTCCTTCATGCGTCTGTTTGTGTGTTGTTACTCCATGTATTTATCCAAGCTGGTATAGAGCAGGATATTGCAGGAATGGCAGCAATGATATTCACAGTACATCCTATACACACTGAAGCTGTTAGTGAGATTATTTGTAATTTATCTTGTCAAAGAATTATATTTTGTGTTGTAATTGTTTAAATATCTATTCCTTTTCTGAGTAAATGTATTTCATTATCGTAGATAATGTAGTTGTGATAATTCCAAGTAACAAGTGCTATCGTGTACTTCAGTAATAAGCTCATTGTATTTCATTGTTTATATCTACAGGTGGCTAATGTTGTCGGACGTGGTGAAATCTTATCAGCACTGTTCTATCTTCTTTCCTTCTTGGCATACTTGAAATATCTTTCATTCAGTTTGACCTTGTATCAAATACAACAATCCAATCATTTGGGAAGACTCTCCATGCTCTGGTTACCAATCAGTATGACCTTAGCTACTATAGCTTTATTATGCAAAGAGCAAGGCATTACTGTACTTGGAGTATGTTTGTTATATGATCTGTTTATTGTTGGCAGAATTCAATTACAGATACAGACTAAGATGCCATGGATAGCCATCAGGTTAGCTCTCAGTTAACATAATATATTTTATTACACTATAAAAAGGTTGGCTACTTTGAAGTGATTGATTTGGAGAATTGTGTGTAGTAGAATTTATTACTAATTCATTATTTACTGGCTATACAAATTGACCTTTGGTTGTGTACTGTTTTGGTTATTTCAATTCAATTGAGAGGATGTTGGTCTCTTTAAGAATGACTTCAATAGGACACACAAATGTACCAATGGACCACATGCAATCAGATTGAGAGAGAGAGAGAGAGATAAAAATACCAATTAAAAGAATTCATTATGTATTGGCTAAGCAGTCTAGTCTTTTTGTCTATTATTGAAATTAAGTAATTCTGGCAGGAACATTTATCGGTATACTGGGCGCTAAGAGTGGGCCTAACTTTATCCCATAAAAGGGCATTATACACCTTTAATATCTTTTAAGAGGTAAAGGTGCTTTCCTCTGCACCTATCATGAAAGAAAGAGTATTAAATTTTTAAAGACTAAATAAAGTAATTATTTCAGTAAACAATAGCTACATTCTATTATCAGCTGCATTGATTTGTCTAGTGAACTACAAAACTTAAACTTTATAATTTAATTAATAGAGGGCGGATATGTCTTTGGTGTGTAGGGCAGCTGTTTATATGATGTGTTTTATTTTGTGTCAAGCATTTGTTGACAAGGTCTGTATTGTCCAAATAAATCTGCAGAATTTGTGAAACCATAATTGTTGCAATGAAATCAACATTTGTCTTCTCTTAATGAATTAATACATGAATGTTTTCAATTGTGGTATAACTCCTTGTTTATACAAACACAAGGAAGTCCCTTCTTTATATATATATCCTCTTCAGTCATACTTGTTTATACTTGTTTTTATCATGTGCAGGTGTGAAGGTCAATTGATGGCTTTTCTTTGGAGAATTTTTGTGGTTACTCTCTATGTGGGGGTTATCATACTTGGTAGAGTCTTAATCAGCCAAGGGTCACCGATGTTTGTTGAATCAGATAATCCCGCTTCTTTCTCTGATGTATTTTTAACCAGAACACTTACTTATTTATATTTAATTGCCTTTAATGTTTGGCTTCTTCTCTGTCCATCTCATCTGTGTTTTGATTGGTCAATGGGTAGTATACCATTAGTGGAATCACTTACTGATTGGAGGAATTTTGAGACAATAGTGTGCTTTATCATTTTAATAACATTAGGAATTAAATGTAAGTAGTAGTTGATTCACTTGCCCTGTTTGTCCACTCATTAATCACTCCATCCACTCAGTGATCATTTCATCCATTCACTGATCACTTCATCCATTTACTAATCACTCTATCCATTTACTGATCACTTTATCCATTTACTAATCACTCCATCCATTCACTGATCACTCCATCCCATTCATTAATCACTCCATCCATTCATTAATTCAATTATTGAATGTTTCGCATATTTATTTCTTAGCAATATTACCAGACATATATAACTACAAAACAACTAAATCAGATTCGAACCACATCAAAATGAACTCCAAAATGACGTCACAGTTGTGGTCACAGCATTCTAAAGTAGGAGGAGAGGCAATTACATTAAGCTTGGGCGCTTTTCTCATAATTATTCCTTTCATCCCAGCCACTAATTTACTATTTCCTGTCGGCTTTGTGGTAGCAGAGAGGGTTCTGTATCTCCCGAGTATGGGTTTCTGTTTGTTGGTTGCCATGGGGATTAAAAAGATTGGAAGGAGGAGCAGAATGACCAAGAACATGAAGAGGGTATGGCCAATAACACACTAGTTAATTAGTTAATTGGTTTTATAGGTCATAGTTCCTGATATAACCAAACCAGTATTAACTGGTTTCTACTTGCTCCTGATAGTCTTCTCATTAAAGACTGTTATAAGGAACTCTGAATGGAAGGACACAGAGAGTTTAGCACTCTCAGCTTTGTACTCTAATCCTAACAATGCTAAAATACATTTCACTTTGGGAAATGTTTTAGCACAACAGGTAAGAAAATAGGAGACATTGTGTCCAGGAAGGGAGAGGGAAGTATAAAACACGATAATGTGTCAGACTATTACCTTAATTTTGAATTAGTCTAAAGTGAGATAACTTGACTTATTAAACATTTCAAACAAACATAGAGACAACAAGTACAATTTGGTTGCCTAGTAACAGCAAGATATCACCTGTTCAATTGGCTGACCTTAATGGTATTACTTTGAATGATATACATGTACAATAGTATGTCATACTTAGGTCACTTACCAAAGATGCATACATCTCATACTTAGTACATATCATATACTAAATACATATAAATATTGACATTTTAGACAGTTTTCAGTGGTCAAGAACTCTTATACCATTAGGAGGAGTTACGTACTTTGATGTAGATGTTATCGACAGTTAAATGGTTTGATAGTCTGAGTCACCACATGTGTTATGCACACACAAACAGGATGATCTATATACTATTGCTTTAGTGGTACTATCAATACCTATTTACTGGTTTATTATGTGAAAAGAATTAGACTTTGTTATAATTATTATTGCCCATTATAACACTGTATGTATTAACAACACAATGAGTATTGTTACTGTTATGTTATCATTAGGTTGTTGTAATTAAAAAACAAAAAAACCTTTGTATCATATTGTTAAGTTGATATTGAATTTGTTTTTACTTAGAAGGCTTGAAGGACCACTTAGAGTCTATCACAAGTGTGGGTAGCATTTAAAAGAGGAGGGAAGGAAATAGTGTGACCACCTGGTATCTTGTTTGTCCCGATCAGTGGTCAAGTTGTTTTGATAATGTTTTGATGTTTTTTTATGTAATATTGTTGCCTCCTTTGGAGTGGTGCTATCTCTGTGTTGTTTATTTTAGTGAAATCAGACACACCTACATTCCTAGACCAGCTTTTCTTACCAAGATGGACATTTCAAGGATTTCTTTGTGTGATCTCATTATAAAACCCTTTTATGTTGCTAGCTATTCTTTTAAACAACTCACAGTTTGGCGTCAATTTTGATTAAATTATGTACTCCAGGTCTCAAACCATAATTAGCGTTAATACAATAGTGGCTGACTATGAGTGGAATAAATTGAATGTATAATGATTCCTCTGTTCATGTCATTGTGGTAACGGGTGAACTATGTATGACATTTGGATCGCATACCATTGGTGTGTGGCCAGACAATAGTAAGAGACAGAGGTCTATTGCATGACAAATAAGGCTTCAGATATTAAATAGGGAATTAATAGTGTTATGAAATGTGTATAATTGTTTTAGATGAGTCTCTATAGTATGTTTATGCTATTTATATTAGTGGAGACACTAATCTATCCTCTAGTGAGGTGATAGTCCATAAGTTTAAGAAGCCCATAGTATTTGATTTGGTTTGATACATGCCTGGCATATATGTCCATCTGTTATTTCTGGAGCCAGTAAGGTGTCTGTTTAAATTATTGAAAAACTATGATGACACTTATGGAAGTGAATATTAATATAAATTAGTGAAAGTGTCAATGATCCTACCAAATATTGTACGATTGTTTGGGTATTAAATGTAAAACAGAATCACTAAAAGATGTTTGTCATCCTTCATTCCTGTTTTTCTCTCCTACACACCATCTGCCTGTTTTGAGCATAGTAGGCAATTATCGCTTTTTTGTGGTTTGAGGGTCAGACTTTCTATATGAATTGTTATATATACATGTCCTTAAGGAATAAATTAACACCTGGAGCCTTTTAATGAATTTTTAGGTCACCTTATGTTATTATTAGTTGATGGTTTGAAGACCTATTACACAGCGGTGGTATAATAGTATTGTCAGGTGGTAGTCTTTTTGTAAGGATGATATGATATATAGTCATTATTATATGGACCTGATGTCATGTGCTGTCATAGCAAATGTCATACTCCAGACTGTTCCCTGATTAAAATATTATTACATAATCTATTATATTATGAGCTTACATCATCTACCAGTTCTAGCTACAACAATAATCATATTATATCACCATATCATGTGAGCTTTACATCATGTACCAGATTCTAGCTACGACAATAATCATATCATATCAAGATATCATATGAATTTACCTACTACCACAAATACACCATGTATCATTTCATATCCAAGATTGTTAAGTAACATTGCTTGTGCATGTCATAATCTTATCACTATGAGTCATAGTATAATAGAGTGTACTCTTATCTATTAAATATATATGTGTGTGTAATTGCTGTACACTTAGATCCATGCTTTCTTTATCACTTTATTGTGCTATTTTTGTCTTGAAATAGCTTATTCTTTTCTTTTTAAAAACATCTTTTGTTTATTATACTATTATTAACTATAGATATCATTGCTTTGTTCTTTCTTTAGGGAAAACGACGCTGTGAACAATATTATCGTGAAGCCATTAAACTTAGACCTAACTACACTCTAGCTTGGACTAACTTGGGTCTTGTATTATTTAATACAGGTAACTATGGCAACCATCATATTCATCAATGTAATGTTATTGGAAATGGAGTGTGTATGACAGTTCATTCCAATGAATATACTTAAGGTGTAAGCATATGACAATGAATGGACAGGATTGATTGTTATGTGTACAAACCAAGTGGGAGGTCAAATGATCATCTAACTAGTTCAATAAGCCATAAAGTTCAACTCTTTTGATATGTGGCAGACAATATATTGTTACTGTTAAAATATTGGAATAGTTGGTAGTGAGGTCATCATGAATTAGTCTGTTTTCAAAGACATATCTTTATGTTATAAAGTAATAGTGTAATCTAAGACTATTTACATTGTTAAATATCATTTGATAAAGGGTCTTTCCTTATTATTAGATTTGTAACAATGTACTTATTTGAACAATAGCTTTACATGACCACTTGTGTGTGGCTTGTTGAACCCATTGTTTTCCAAAAGATTGTGGTTAATATTAACAAAAGAGTTCAGTTATCATAGGAAGGTTTCTAATAAATTGTGGTTAATGATGACACACACATACAGACCATTATAAAATTGCTTTGGCGAGATTGTTATTGACTTATCACTCTCTTAATATTAACAACCTGTTTATTGTATGTCATACCTGTTCATCGTGCACAATAGATGGAATGTACAATCATTAAAATCATATTAAAATACTTCTGAAAACAATGTGTTTTTAAGGTGAAGTTACGTCAGAGTATATGCACACCCACATTGTGTGTATATTGAAGTAAGGGAATATTTATTGCAATTTTAGCGGGTAGCTTTGTAAAGTGATACCTTATAAGCACTTACGTCTTTGGGTCATGAAACAAACAAAAACAAACCATCGTTTGTGGTTTTGTCAAGGGAAACATTGTAGTTTAAAAACAAGTCCAAGAATCTCAAGATCTAGACTTAACAATTATTTTTGGTTTCATTTTCAAACCACTTCAAGGATTTTTGATTAAAATAGTATTCAAACGAAAGCTAGCTACAACAGACGCTATGAAACCTTAGAAGTAGAAACAGTTTTTATATAGATATGCCTTTAATTTAAAGATAATGCTATTATGGAGAATTTCAGAATGTCCTTTGTATGAAATGAGTCTTGATTGTTGACTGTTATTGCTATTTTTGGTGGTCGCCTCTTGTTCAGTTATTATAATTAAAATGCCAGCTGTTGTTAAATAGATATTTAATTACAAGAAAACATACGTTTAGTTGTACCAAAACAGATGCATAATTATTGAAAAGCACATTGCAATGAAATATCTACTTTTTGTAGAACGTCCCATAGAAGCTGAAGAGTGTTATAAAAAAGCTCTTTCTATCAAGCACGATCATGTTAATGCTAATACAAATATGGCACATTTATGTCGACTTCAAAAGAGATGGAAAGATGCTTTAAAACACTATAGAATAGCCAGTCAACGAAGACCAACCAATCCTTTCCATCATTATCATATTGGAATGATGCTACTTAAAATTGGAGGTCATAATAAAGTAAGTAGCATAGAGATACTATATATGTGTGCGTAGGCAGTCTTTGTAAGGAGACATAAATCTTATGAGAAAAGGTGCATATCATAACCTTTACTCCTCACATTATAGTAATTGTATTGTGCTGTCTATTATTGTAGGAGGCAGAGCAGAAACTGACTACAGCTCTGGAATTACATCCCAACTATGGAGAAGCACATATAGTTTTAGGTCAGTTATTGGCTTCTAACAGTCTCTCTGATGGACATGTACCAGATGTTTTTAGGTCAAAGGTGAGCCAAAAATGATGTCTTAAGTGACCACGTTATGTAGGTATGAGTATATCTAATTTCTAGTTCAGTGACCGCACTTACCGTAATAAAAACAAATGACTAAAATTAATCAACTCAATAAGAGAAATGAAGCCACTTATTGTCTTTTGAAAGTACTAGAATTAACAAACATTATGGGATGGTTTCCTCTATAGCTAAACTTCTCAACAATTGTGTATTATATACTATACATGGGTACCCCAAACAGTTGTTGACAAGTCATTCAATACTCCCCATACAACTATGAATACTAATAGCTCTCATATACATACAATGAGAGTTCATAAACCTCAATGTAGTCTAAATAGCTATAGTTCAACCTTTTCTATGGGGATAATCTGATAATCTAGCCTATGTATATTGTTGTTATAAGGTTGGGCTATCTGTGAATTGAGAAGGTTGTAAAGTTGTTTATTGGCATGTGCACTCTCTCAACAATCTAATGTGTATTGTTATGTATGAGCTGGTTTAGTGAGTGTACATGAACTCTGGTGCTGTCATAATATGTCACGAGTAGTGGGTGATGTGTACAGCACATGCCTTCTCTGTGGGAAGGTGGCTTATACACTGTGTGGGCTATTCAACACATAACAACTGTTAACAAACATCTAATCATATAACTGTGAACTGTGATGATAATATAGATAAACTATAATAGTTGTTAAGGTAACTTTCAGTTGGGAAGCAAAATAGATATCAAAGCCTTTAGTCTTATCAATGTCCTGTGTTACGATCATTAGTGTTGTTTCAAAATCCTACTAGAGTCAACTACTAATTAAAAACGCAAACAATGGAACATGTTTTTGATTTGCTTTTTATAGGTAGCTTCATAAATTATATAAACTAATTTAATTGAAATACCCATTATAGGTAAAAAGCATATCTTATATAACAACAGGTGATCCATCCATCAATCAATCAATAGTGGCTACAGTTTCAATTTGATCAACAAAACCAATACATTCTTGTTAATGCATCATTAATTTATCAGTGTATCAGGTTCAATTCTCTATGGCTTTGAGGTATTAGCATGTTTGTGTTAAGAGCCACAACAGAGACATATTTCAATTGGCAACACTCCACTTCTAGTTAAAGTAAACTTTTTTGTCTAGTGAGGAATCCAATAGCTATTGGTAATATTCTGTGAATGTCATTTAAACTCACATAAATATACAAAATATTTATGAGAAACATTAAAAGTGGGTTGGTTTTGTTTCAATTCCAGTCTGGTTGTAGTTTACATTGAGTGGTCTAATTTTTTTGTAACAAATTCTTTTCCTACCATGTGATTGATTGAATAACATTGTGTCATATTGATAATACACAACAATACTCTTGATAATGGTTAGGGCTCATTACAATAGATCTCAATTGTACTCATAGACTATCTGTTTCACACAATCTCTCTATTGTATGTTATTGGCAGCTGTTATATTGTGTTATTAAGTCTCTTTTGTTCTTGTTGTCACTGTCAATAAGGCTGGAATGACTATTGTAGTGTGTAAATTTAGCTTCAAAGGGAGCCTTCCTTTCACTACTATCAGCAGTCTCTAACTAGTAACAAGATTTCTATTGTTGTCTAAGTTAGACAACTATGTAGTCCATGATGTGTTAATGAATTGATAGACAGTTATTGAAGAAACCTGTACAATACTTACCACACACACTAGGACTATTGTATTTCATACAATAGTTTATAAGGGAGTAATTTAATATGATGACTTGTTTTTATCTAAAACTGGTTTTATATCATATGTTTTACACTACACAAAATTCATGTGATTGTCATCATATGGATCTCTCCCTGCATCCTGTGTAATTATAAATATTTAAGTCGTGGTAGCTTTGAAGTATATTCTGGCAACAATCCTAGGTGGTATTGTCTTCATGACATTGAAAGTAGCCGATTTGCTATCACAAACAACCACTCTCCCTTTCAAGTTTTCAAGAATAATTCATTACCTAATAGTTCATAATCGGTCACCGTATAATGTCAGTATAATATTGTATAAACAAATGGGATTACCCCATTAAGCTCTGTGTCGACCAACGTGTTTTTGTTTTCTTTATCGGGTTGTTTTACGACTCGGAGTACTTTGCCAACTCCAACAGAAACTCTTATAAAGTTATATAATCATTTAGGTTATATGTCCCACATAAACAATACACACATGTACACACACACATATATACACACACGTACACACGGGCATAGAATTAAAGAATCTCAATTATACCACTATTTTATGTTTATTAGAGTAGATCATCATGTATTCAAACATAAGTACATGAACTTTTAATAACTCTATACCATATCATCACACTTACTATATTTAACCTCTTTTTGTAGGCAATTTATCATTTAAGAAAAGGTTTATCACTAGTAGAAGCAAACAAGAAGAGCAAAGAGATATATTATCTGCTGGGAAAACTATTGGCTATTGATGTTGGTTATATTACTATTTAACACACTTGTAATAATGGGGTGTTGATTAGTTTATCTGTGTATTGTTGTCTTATCAATATATCACTTTAGACAAATATAATTCTTATTCTATTATCTTGTGACTAGGAACATCAATTAGAAGAAGCCAAGTTTTATTTAGAGAGAGCACTTCAACTCTCTCCTGGTCATGATAAGGCTCACCAAGAATTGGCTCAAGTCCGTGAAAAGTTGTTAATGAAAACCAAACAAGCAGATCATCTGTAATAAGAAATTCTACTAAAAATCGCAAGAAACAATAAAGATGTTCTTTCAGCTCTTTTCAATATTTATGAAATTATGTATGTTTAAAACACACAAAACAGTTGTATTATGAAAGTAATGTAGAAATTGTTAAGATAACTAACTCTATGTGCAGCAGTGATATTAATTCAAACAAAATTTAGGTAATAATCTGAAAAAAGTTTGATTGACATGTATTAATAACAGTGATATATGGAATATAATAATAACATGTGTAATTAATTCATGAAGAAACACACAATAATTAGTAAATATTAGTTTCAAAGGGTTTAATAATATAATATAACTCTGTGGAGGTGAGAGAATCGTATTGTTATCTTGCAAGAAAACTCGAGATGACATGTAGCATGTATAAACAGGAGAGAGAAACAAAACTAAATACAATTAAAAAGGACTATGAAGAGGAAGAAAGAGTTGTAGAGGTAAGAGAGTGAGGAGCAGGGAGAAGAACAATAGTGGGTGAAGGTGTTGTAGGTTCCTTACATCTAGTTGAAGTTGGTGTGCTTTGGATAACTTGAGCTGCTTGCCGCATCCACAACTGACATGAGACACACTGGCATGCTGGATAGGTTTGGAGATAGCCTGCAGGGGACTGAGCATTATGTTGATGATGTACAGTACTAAGTTCAGGCATACTCTCTGCAGAGCGTAACCCACCGAGATGAGATGGTTGCATCAGCAGACTGACTCCATGCTGACTTCCTCCTATTCCTCCTGCATGACCTGAGAACTGGATGGGCAAAAGAGGCTGCACATTTGAAGAATTGACCTGTGGAATGGAATGACTTTTGATTTCTGTAGCTGTAACAACTACAGGTGTTGTTTTAGAAGTTGGAGTTGAGTTAACTGATGGAGGAGATGATGAGGATGATGACTCTGTAAGTGTATCTGGATCTATTACAGCTGGTCTTGAAGTGATCAAGGTCTGGTGTGGTTCAATATGATGTGATGCGGTGGTGGTATAGTTGACAGTTGGAGCACTGTCCATTTTAATGAAAATAGCCTGTGGCTTCCCATCAGTGGTTGGTACAAATGGTAGAAGATGAGGTGAGAGAGGTGATGTAATAGTCGGAGCTGCTGCAAGTTGAATAACTGGTGTTGTTTGCAAGATTGTTGGAGTTCCTTGTAGTCCGGCTGGTAACATTGGTCTTTGAAGTAATAACGTCCCTGGTGATCCTGCTGTTGTACCTGCTGTCTGTATAAAACTTGCTGCTGGAATAGAGTTAGTAGCAGCAACTACAGGTTGATGGTGTTGATGTAAGATATGAACTTGGTGAGCTGTTGTTTCCTGAGTGCTACTACTAGAACTTGGTGTAACAGAGCCACTAGAAAGGCTTGGTAAAGAATAGGCAGAGCCTACAGTCATTCTGCCACTTTTGAAAGGATTTTTTGGCTTTCTTCTTGGTCTATATCGGTAATGAGGATATTCCACCATGTGTTGTTCTCGTATCTTTTTCGCTTCTTCGATGTAAGGACGTTTTTCTGCATCAGATAGAGCTTTCCATTCACTCCCTAGTTTTTTGCTCAACTCAGAGTTGTGCATTCTTGGATTTTCTTGAGCAAGTTGTTTTCGTCTCTCTTTGGACCAGACCATGAAGGCGTTCATAGGTCGTTTGATATGATCAGGAGATCTGGACATGACGGTCATTGGTTGTCTAGAAAGAGAAGAAAATCAACTTACAAGCAACTACGAGTTTTTTTAGAACCTGTTGCAACTGTTGCAGTAGTATTTATTGTTATGCAAGCCACTAAGAAGCTTTCTGCAAATATGTCAACGGCTGGCTACAACCAATGAGTCTAGTTGCATCATTAATAAACTACAATAATACTAGACAACTGTAATACGACTCACCGAAAGAATAGTGATCCACAGTCAGAGAGAAACAAGAATTTTGTAAGTGGTATGTGGTCGAAGATCTTTTGCAGTTGATGTTAAATGCGTACAACTATTATATGAACACTATAATGTACTCTTTATTAAAATTGTTTTTAATCGAGAGGAAGTACATGCTCACAATTGACCTTTATGAAAACAAGCCATTATCTCAACCATTGTTACAATAGGAATATGAATATCGTTAATACAGCGAAGACTATAAATACGTGTGACTTCATTCTTTCCCAGACGGGAGATTTATCAAAGGAGTAGGTCTCCAAATTGGATCAGTACATCTCCACAAGAATTTAATTACAGATTTATCAACGAATAATTAAAATTATTAGAGTTTCATTTTTTTAAGAAGAGAATTATGTGCAAGAAAATAAGGTTCAGATCAAATTAAGGGAGAAATGGTGCACCAATGCAAAAGTACTTTTATGATTTCTATAATAACAAATACACACTATACTACTTTAGACTTTATTTCAAAACTAAGCTTAGCTCGACTGTTTCCTTTCCTATTTAATATAGCTTCTTGTTGCAATTTCTCTGCTTTTTTCTGTGCCCTTTCTAAAGCCCTTCTCTCCTCTTCCATCTTCCTTTTCTGCTCAATCATTAACAAACGTTCCTCATCCTAACAAAAAAAGACACACACAGACATGATTACATAGTAACATACCAAGAAGTCAAGTCAAGAGTGTCACAAGGTTAGAACAACTTGTAAAACAAGACACTTTTTGATGATTATATAACACTTCTTATTTATTGTCACATTGAACAAAAAGCACAAGGGGTTAATTAAACACCATGCGAGAACAAACAAGCATAAAACCAGAAACAGCTGGAAGGTATTGTACTCCATTCAAACTGTTGTACAGATGTCAACATCAAAGAAACTACAATGGGATAGGGTCATGCATAGTCTAGACTAATAATTACTACAACAAGTTAACAACAACAACACATTATAACTGGCCTACCTAGGTAGAGTGTGCACACGTTACATTTAGAGTATTGCAACAACCACGCCTTCTTATGCTTTGCTTACCACATCACATGACCAACATGTGACAGTCATCATGACACCACCAGGATAAGTACAGTCGTTAGCTTGAGGCTAGGCTGGGGTTGATAAAGTACAACATACACAAGTAATTGAGAGCTGTTGTGGTAGTCATAGCAAATATATACACACACACACATTTAAACTATCTGAAAGCTTGATAGCAGTGAATCTGATTAAAGTTGGAGTCTCAAGTCAGTGAACAAACCGTTTTAGAACATGACAGTTAGTGGTCAAAATCATGTCATTATTATAGCTTGGTTAGTGTTAAGAATTGGCTTTCATACCACTTGAATAAACAATATAGTACTAAGATGATTCCTTTGGTTTGTGGCCATTGTGACAGCCGAGAGAGTGTCTTTAACATATTGGTTGTGTTGATGGGTATCCCTACCAATTTTTGTTGTGCTTCTAGGATCTTGCGATTGTTCTCTTCCATTATCTCCTCAAGTCTTTTTTGTTCCCTCTCTTGTTCCTCCTGAATCAACAAGATGAAACATAGTTGAATGGATGGATGGACATAAAGGATATTGATAAGACAACTGTACACACAGATAAAGGCATTGTTTTGTCTAATGGTTATTATCTAAGCACCTTAATTGGTAAATTCTATAGACCATATTATAATAGGGATTGTGGGTGATGTAGCAATGATCATAGTAACAAAATGACAATGTACATCTAGTGACAGGTGGCATAATATCTTGTGTTTATCTGTAAACATCCTTGCTATCAGTCAACACTCCATATGAATTCACATTGTCCTTAACTAATTATTGCATATTGTCAACATATAAAACAACTAACAAGTGACAACACTTTGAATCAGCAAGCATTGAAAATATTCATAGCTAGTCAACAGAGAAGAACAATGATTAGACAATAAGCACAATAACATGATAATAGTAAACAATGCATTGGTCTTTTGTAAAAAAAATAAAAATGTTTTACGTTGTACTACATTGTAGTACACAATACATTCAAAGTAACTATCCCTTATTGTCTACTAGGATATATGATAACCTTTTACAATACAATAAAAACACTGATTACATATCCACTGTTGTCTACTAGGATGCATTATAACCAAGAACTATGTTAACTGTAGTACTACTCAGTTATCATGTCACATAATGTGACATAATCTTATAAGCTATAACTTGTGTCATAATACTGTCAAGGTGATTCAAACCCACAGTAAAGGTAACAGTTTAATGTTGTCATGACAACCGATAAACCAACCCACAATTACACTGGGTCTTTCAGTTCTTATTATCAGACCACAATATCAATTTTGAACACAGAGGAAACAGTAGAAATCCATTCACTAGCTTACTCTATATAGTTTAATGAACTATTCAGGAAACTAAGTACAAAGTCCACTAGTCATAGACAAGCAGGTGTCCACATGTAGACCTTTGATCTGTTAGTACAAATACAACTATAAAGTCTAATATAGTACAACTTTAACATTAAGACTGTATGTATGCAGATATAGTATATAATATTAAGACAATTATAATAAAATATATTAAAGATAGTAAGGCTGTAGAATATAATTGGTCATGTGAGTGTAATATAATGGAATGATATTGTTTACAGTATTCAAAATTATTTTATTTTTGTACTCAACAAAGTTATCTACCACTAGACTAATGAACATCAATAATTTGATATTTAACACAGCAAGTTAGGATAGTTACAAATTAACACTAGTAGATTATCAAATTTGAACAAATGAATAACAGTCACTGTCAAAATCTTTTATCATTAAAATGAACTATATCAATTTAACAACGTGAGTGATAACCTCTAAATATTCAACAGTTCACTGCACACATGCTTATAATATGAACTCACATGCACAAACATAACCATATTTGAGAAGATTAAAGACTTTTACAAATTGGATTAAAAGAGTACAGTTCAAAAAAATAAATTTTATTGCCTAGCAACTTAAGAGAGAGGGTGGGAGTTCATTATATCTAATGAGAAACTAAAAATGATTTCTTACACACTAACTTAAAATAACAATTGTGGAAATCACAGTAATAGCTATGGTTGCTATAATACTGAATATTACCCAATAGGTCTGAAATAAAATTTACTAAGAAATGATGCTGCCTGTTACAGAGCTACCAAGTTAACAGAATTTTATAATTCTACATTGTTTGATAGGAATTCTTATTCCTTATTGTCCATCTGGTATAAGCTTGTACTGAATAAACTATAGAATACTATAGAATAATCCCCCTTACAAATGAGAGCAACAATAACAAGGTCAGAGGTCAACACAACTCACATGTCTAAAAATACTTTCTTTTTGTTAAGGTATTACTAAGAAACATGATAAGTGATGATAATGCCCAGTGTGTGGTAAATCAAACTAGTAAATCAAGTTACTAAAACAGGTTTCTTTATTGAGGGATTAAACTATCAATGTAGTGTGGTTAATCAAGCTTTGCAAGTATGTCTAATAGGTTTGTCTTGTTTTAAGTGTCCAGGTTGAACTGCATACCTTTTAATTGTGTAACAATTTGTAGATAGCTTGTAATAGCAAAATTCTATGATTCTCTTAACAATACCTAACACTTAAACTTTAAACTCTCAAAACCTGTACAAATTCTATCAAATAATTTACATGTAACATGTTGTTGATAAAACAGTTAGACATTGATTAATCCAATTTTTTATTAGACAGACCAATATATACATTATAATAATATAATCTTATGATATAGTTATAAATATTTGATTGCTATCTTTCGGAAATAATAGCCATTACAATAACTCATTATTTTAATTATGATATCAAACATTATCATTAAGTAACCATGGAAACATAGTATACAATGATATCCAAAAATATCCTATCCATGCATAAATGACATGCTAACCTTTTTTCTTCTTTCTTCTTCTTCTTGTACTTGTCTTTTTCTCTCCATTTCTTCCAACATTTGATGTTCCATATTTTTCTTAACTTCTTCCACACGACATAACACTTCAGCTTCTATTTCATCTTTTCTCTTTTCAAGCTCTTCTTCAACTCTTTTTGCAACTAATTCTTCAACTCTTTTGGCTGTTTCTTCCTCTACTAACTTGGACTCCAATTCCTCTTGACGTCTAAGCACAAACATAGACACACATGATTGTCATGAGACACAGTCGCAATGTACATATAACAGCTGGTCTATGATATATACTTAACCTCATCCCTCAATGAAAAGATCATTATCAACAAACTAGATTTACTAACTTACTTTCGTCTCTGTTTTTCTTCTTCTAGTCGTTTTTCTTCCTCTTCTTTTTTCTTTCTCTCGTCATCTTCTCTTTTCTCTCGCTCTCGTTCACTTCGACGACTGATATGCCTTCCAAATCTAATTTCAAAAGGGGTGTAACAGTGGGTGTGGCCAATATTATGTATGTTTTTATACATATTAAAGGGATATTTAATAGCTTATCTCAAGCTCACCTGTCTCTGCTTCTACTTCGAGATCTGGATCTACTTTTCTCTCTCTCTTTCCCTCTTCTTCTAACAGGTGATCTCTCTCGAGATCTTCTTCTGTTGGAATCTCGAGGAGATCCAGGAGATCTTGATCGTCTCCTTCTTGATCTACTTGGAGAACAACTTCTAGATCGAGACTTTCGAGATGGAGATCTAGGCATCACTATGAGCTGAACCTACTTAATTTATTGTGTGTACTGCGCATGCTCGTCAAACCTCTGTAATATTTTACTAATTAGCTATTGTTATTATTATTCCGGGAAAGACCGCCAAAGAGGAAGCGATTAAGGTAGTTAGCTGAGACTCGGGAACTGTTTACTTTAAGCTGTCTGACAGTTTCTCTACAGTGCTATGACCTCACCAGAGAATTTGATAGACTACATATTCATTGTGGGGCCCTCTACCAAACTCCCTGAACCTCACTTACCTACAGATATTCCATCAATTGCTACTTGTTCCCCTCCTCTCTCACCTGATAAAGATGGATGGTACTCTATCTGTCAGACCACACCTGCTGTTCTATGGCGATATCCCAAAGTAGACCTATCCGATCAGCCCTTACCTACTAATATAGTGTACTTCTGCCAGCCTGAGAGCTGTTGTAATGTCATGGAGACCAGCAAAACTCATTCTTTTATGCTCACCAATACAGAAACTAATGTACGGACATATGGTCTATGTGTCTCGTTTCCATATTTGGTCAATCCACTGGCTCAGTCTCAGTCTCCAAAATGGCAGCATGAAAGTCAGGACTCAATAGCTATTCAGGAATGGAGTGTCTTAACTGTCTGTATTCTTTCCCGATATGATTTATATCGGTTTTTTGAACGAGTTGTTAAGACATTTATTCACTTTGTCGATCATTTTTGTGGCTCACAATTAACATGGGACCTTCTAATCCACTCTCAGTTTGTTACCCCAAACAGCCTCATCTATAAAGCCGTTTGGGAATTAGAAAAATGGGTGGAGTCACTTATCTCTCTCCCTGCACCAAGGAGAGGCATCGAAGTGATGGAAGTAGAACTAGAAGTTGATCCAGCTTTTGTTGTTGGCTATCCACCTTCTTCTCGTTTACCATTTGTTGACTTACCAGTTCATAGTATATTTCAGCTGTTGGACATTAGCCTGGTTATTGAAATTTACAAGTTGTTACTATTAGAACACAAGGTATTATTATAATACATTATTACTATGATTGTAACATAATGTTATCGTCATGTTCATTGTTCATAGAGAATTTAGCAGGTTATTGTGTCTAAAGAATACACATTGTTCATTGTATACAGTGTATATTATCTGTCATTACTTTGTGATAACTATATATATTATGTAGTTCATTGTGATAGTCACACGTCCATTGATTCATGTACCATTTGGTTTTTGGATTAGCCTGTCATGTTTAGATCTAAGGAATTCCATTTCTCTTTTTGAAAAATTCCAATCTGTTTGTGTTTGAGCCAGTGACTGTTTTTTAAAGACTTTGAATCATATCATTTAATGGCTAAGCTAACAAAATTTGTTTACAAAACAACCAGTCTGTTTAGATGAATCCACATGATTACAATGACAGAACTAAGGGAATATACATGTAAATAAATAAATATTTTGGATGTACAGATATTGTACCCCCCCCACTCACTATTGACTATTGACTGTATGTCTGGATAGGCTATTAGATTATAAAATTTTCCCTTTTCCTCTAAATTACCGACACATCAATGACAGTAACTCATAATGTATCATTAATAGGTAATATTACATGCAAAAAATTACGGATTTGCCTCTCAGTGTGTATTAACTATCCTGACTTTACTCTATCCTCTTCAATATCTCTTTCCTGTTATACCACTATTACCTACCTGTCTACCAAATGCTGAAAATGTAAGTATACTATTATTGTAGATTTAAAGATGTCTCTCCTTTCCAGCTGTTACTAGTTCCTACTCCATATCTTATTGGTGTGCCATCATCTTTTTTAAAGAAAATCAATGAATTACATCGAGCGGAAGTATGGATAGTTGACCTCGATAAGAAAAAGGTGACCTTAAATAATTATAACATAATGTTAATATACTTTATTTATAGATTGATCCACCTGCTGAACAAGATGATGAATTTTTTAATAAATTTCCTACAACTTTACTCCAATTAGAAGCTGATGTTAGACAAACTTTGGACAGAATGGAAGAGGTAGATTGAATTGATATCTAAAACATATTTTGACATGACATATTCGTATGTGTTTTCTTTTTAGGAAAAAGAATCTATTGAATGTGCTGCAGAAATTACATCTATTGAAGTCAAAGCAGATGTTATGATTCGAATTGCTTTCGCTGAGTTTTTGATGGGACCTGAAATGTTGGGTCATTTGACAAATCATCTGTCTATTTATCGTCTTTTTACACGTCCTGTGGTCTCATTGCGGTTAACATCATTTTTGAGTGATTATTTGAAGGGAAAACCTAACTTAGATCCTGAATTTATCAAACACTTTGTTCGTACACAGGTACAACCTACTCTTTTTGTCTCTCTCTTGTATTCTTAGTTATTATTTTAGAGTGTTGAATATTACATGGAATGGATTCTAAACCCAACTAACAGGGCTTTTGAAGAGATAAAGAGAGGTAAAAACTACATGATAACAATCAATATATCACATGACTATCATTGTATTTTGTGCAATATATATCACATGACTTTGTAGGGTACTGTGAAGTTGAGAGGGTAGGAGATAAGTTATGTTGGTGGACGAATCGTGTGAAACCACATCATCTTCAATATACCTTATATACACCAGATCCAGAATCCATACTCTATCAAGAAATGCTTAATCACAAGGCTCGTCAAACTCCCGAAAACAGCCTTCACAGTTCTTTATCTAGTATTAGTAGTGAGAGTGATTTTGAATTTGTAGTACAGGAGGATAACCCTTCTGATTTATCATCTTATTACTCTGATGAAGGGAGTCTTCGATACTCATCATCCTCTACTGGTTGCATTGCTCCTGAAACAACTTCTGTTGCTATTGAATTTCATACGCATTCATCCATTGCCACTAGTCCTCTTCCATTGTTTACAGCCAATGAAACATTCCTTTCCTTTCAAGAACCTACTCACGAGGAATCTCTTTCTCCTCCTGAACATCAGCCGTTACCCTCTATTTCAATAGAGATTGAAGGAGAAACAAGACAAAATGGAAATGAGAGTGAGAATGTGAAGTTTACAGATGACAAAGAAATACAACAGCAGGAAGAGATGGATCATCCTAACGTTATGTTTGCTCCGAAATTGGAATTGGATCATCATTTGAATACTGATCCACTTCTAAAGACTCCTCAAATAGAGTACAAGACTCCAACATCAAGTTTAGATTCTACTCATTATCTCACTCCATCTCCTGATAAACCTCATCTCCACTTGCCATCAGGCACGAACAGTTTTGATCGTTTTAGTCCAGTTCCTCCTGGATCAAGCATCCCCAGAGTAGGGTCATGGATGAATCTTAGAGGACCACTTGTAGAAATGTTGGAATTTTCCACACCAGTTGGTAGTGGAGATCATAATGAAGAGAAGAATAAAGAAAGTGAAGATTCTTCACTTTCTGCATCAAGTGTTGTCCGAACTGTACCTTGGTCTGCAGTATCAAGTCTACAGTAAGTAATATTATCTACAGTAGCTTTTCTAATTTTATTTATTAGTGAATTAGAGACTCAAATAAAAGAATTAGTTGGTCGTATTGGAGCTGGTCAGGGCCTGCCTTGGCCTAAAACTGCAGCACTCAAGTTAATAGTTTCTGATGAACGAAGTCGAGTGGCTTTGCTTCGACTCCTTGAGTTACGACTGGGTATCAGACGACAAACAAACTTACTGCTGTCAGCAAATGGAGAGATAAGGCCAGTGGTAAGTATAGCATCAACATTAACTACAGTACTAAGTTGCAAGCATGTTTCTGCTACTACTAAAAGTGATTTACTTTATTTAGGTTGTTAGCAAGGCAGTTTATAAAGGTGTCTTGGAGCTATTAAAATATTTACTACAACCTATTGAAACTATTCTACAGAATGATTTGGAAACTCCACTCTTTTCTCCTTTTCTTATGCTTCGTTTAGCTCTCTGTGTTTGTACAAAAATTGTAAATAAAAAGTTGCAGCCAAAAACTCCATCACTTGAGAAACAAGAGGTGGAAAATTCCGAAAGTGACTCGAGTTTAAAAACAAATGGATCGACTTCCACTCCTATTACTCCACACTCAGAACCTGTGTATGATTATAATGGTCCTTTATTGCCAGTGGAAATAGAACTTCAAGAGATAGATCTGGAGTCTGTGGTCACGCCCACTTGCAAGAGAGTACGAATATGTGAGCCTGTCTCTCAAAGTGGAAAAATTCAGGTTGACGTAGGACAGAATGATGATTATTCACATCAGTATCTTCACACTGAATTGTTGAAGGGTCTTAGCAATGCTATGAAAGGAATAGTTGTGAAGCGACACTTTTGGAACAGTATGTTTTCTGCTGTAGTTCAAGCAGATAGAAAATATTTAGGTTGGAATGAGAGAACATTTGAACTATATGAAAGGTGCATAATCAGTTGCTATAGTGATATTAATGCTGTTATGTCACTCACAGTAGTTTTTATTACTGTTTGTGATTTCAATGTTTATGTTATTAGTTATTTTTGTTGTCAAATCCTTGTTAAGATCAGTTGCTGTAACCTCTCTCTCTCTCTCTCATGCACACACACACACAGATATGACTCACTTGGTTCATCACAGCGTCAGTTGTTTGGTTATGAAGAAGACACTCTTCTCAGTATAGTTCTTCATAATATACTCATCTTCCTTTTGATGATAGGGATCAGCCCAGAAGAGACATTGGATGTTTGCCAACGTTTATCAGCTCGTACTCGACTGGCAACAGCTGAAGAGAAACTTCTACAACAGACATTATCAGAGTTGAAGAATGCTGTAAGTATTAAGTGTATGTGTTTTGTAACAGAATGTCTTTACATTGAAACATTTCATACTTGTTGTTGTGGTTATTGATCTCTCTCTCTCTCTAGAACATTAAAGGTAGTCTTGACATCAAGAATTTAGCAGTGTTATCATTGTATAGTGAGAGACATCCAGTTGTTACATACATTGTCCACCATGGTATCAGTGTGACTGCACCCATTTTTAAACTTCAGGTAACATGAATTTATTTTGTTAATGTAAACACTTTAAATACAATATAACTATTATCAGTTCAGTAGATTTTGTGTTGTTGGGTTTATTAGTACAATAGTGTTATTGTTTTCAGTTAGATATTTGTTTATTAGTACAATTGTGTTATTGATAAGATATATTCCTTGGTACAATAGTGTTATTTTCAGTTAGATATTTGTTTATTAGTACAATTGGTTTGTTGATAAGATATATTCCTTGGTACAATAGTGTTATGTTAAGTTAAATATTTGTTTATTAGTATAATTGTGTTGTTGGGTTCATTAGTACAATGGTATTATTGTTTTCAGTTAGAAATTTGTTTATAGTACAATTGTGTTATTGATAAAATTATATTCATTAGTACAATTGTGTTATTGGGTTCAATAGTTTCAGTTAGATATTTGTTTTTTAGTACAATTGTGTTATTGGGTTCAATCGTTTCAGTTAGAAATTTGTTTATTAGTACAATTGTGTTATTGATAAAATTATATTCATTAGTACAATTGTGTTTTTGGTTTTTTGGTACAATGGTCATTGATAAACAATGGAATTATTTTGTATTTATTACTTCTCACTTGATTTAGGTTACAGATGAGGTCTGCATATTGCGAAGGTTCCCAGATGAAAGAATCACTTCTCGATTTTGGAATGATTGTATTTCAGATGTTACAACTAACGAAGTACGACAGACAGTTAGTTTTAGATACTTTGAAAATTCTGGAGAATATTACCATCACTTCCACTCAAAACAGGTTTGTCTAGTTTAACTGGTTATTATAATATGACTATCTCAATTTACTTTAGTATCATGAGGTCTGTATGTGTCTCAAGACATTAGTTTATAAACAACAAAATCAGTAATATAATAAATTCCATCATTCATTTTTAAACCCTTCATGTAATGCATAATACCAGCTTTGTTTTTTTCCCCATAATTTAGTAGTCAAGATTGTATCTTGACTTAAACTTCTTAATTATTGTAATAATTTTGTATACAAGATGTCTTCAAAATAACAACATGTATCAATGTAACAATAATAGTATGTGTATTGGTAAAAAAGGAAACAAAAAGAAAAACCTTGGCGCCAAAAAATTATGTAAAATAATAATACAGTATTGTGACTAATGCTATTGTTAATTTTTTAAAAAAAGAGACAATTGTTAATTTAGGCCTACAGTTTCTTCATTTGCTGGAGTTCATCACATAAAAGGATTACTAGGTTGCTGCTGGGAGGAGCCGGAAGGTTTCTAGAAAAAGAGTACATATTATTACTACTATAACAGTAATACTCCACTCACAGAAAATGGATTTGGTTGTACACTGACTCCCCATCCACCCATACTAGACTGGGCACCCCATCCACTAGTATTGGACTGAGGTTGTGTAGCTCCCCATCCTCCCATACTAGTAGTCTGATTACCCCAGCCTCCTGTTGGCTGTTGTGTCTGTGTACCAAATTGTGTTCCTGTCCCTGTCATTAAACCAGTGCTCCAACCAGTAGGAACAGTAGATACTTGTGGTTGTGAATTGATGGTTGGTTTAGATAGATCAGAACTCCATCCCATGTTAGTATTAAATGATGTAGCTGCCGTTGTGGTGGGTGTGGTTTGTCCAGTACTCCAGTTGAGTTGTCGGCCTGTTGCTAATGTTGGTGTATTATCTGGTGATGCTGATACAAATCCACCAAATTGTGTTCCTGCTTTATTGGTCTGATTACCACCAAAACCACTAAACTGCTGAGGTGTACTGAACTGCTGAGGAGGTGTACTAGGTGCCACACCCATGCCACCTGGCATTTGCATCATACCCCATTGTACCTGTTGTTGTGGTTGTTGCCATTGAGCACCTCCTTGTGGCATCATCATTCCTTGGCCACCAGGCATCATACTGCCTACGGGTCCTCCCATCATCATTCCTTGTTGACCAGGAAAACCACCAAATTGTTGGGGTTGTTGCATAGGCATTCCTCCCATCATACCAGGAGCATATCCTCCAACCATGTTGGCTCCAAATGCACCTCCTTGCAGTTTTGTTGGACCAGTAACAGGTGGTGCTGTGCCTAAGAGAAATGGATTGGAATCTTGCTTTTGGATGGGAGGTGTGGCTCCAAATGGATTAGGCCTGCCCCCCATCATTCCAGCTCGTTGTTGCTGCAATAATTGTTGTTGCATCATTTGTTGTTGTTGCTGCATTAATTGTTGTTGTTGCTGTTGTTGTTGTTGTTGTAAGAGTTGTTGTTGTTGTTGTTGTTGTTGTAAGAGTTGTTGTTGCTTTTCCTGTTGTTCTTTTTCTTCCTCTTTTAGTCGTATATCTTTCAATGTTTGGTCTAAACTAGCCAATGCAGCATATCTATCACGGCCACTACCGAGAGGTATGGTCTGAGGGCTTGAGACAGGAGGTTGGGGACCAGATGGTTGAAATAGCAACTGAGATGTACCCCCTGATGTATTAGAGGGCTGAAGTAACCCTATAAAGAGAGAGAAAGCCATATTGATCAATATAATAACGTTTATTTTGACTCAATGTACAGAGACATTACCTCCTCCTGATGTGGTAGCACTTGTAAAAGCACCAAAATCATTATTGGTTCCACCTAATAGATAATAGTTGATTTATAATAATTACAAAGAGTGTACTTTACCTTGTTGTTGGCTAACAACAGGTATCGGTGAAGTTGAAATCAGAGGGGTAGGACCAGGGGGCATTGATGGGAGGACAGCCACACCCCCTGTGGGTACTTTAGGAGCTGTGAAGACAAAGATACAACATATTTGAACTAATAAAGTATTTCCATTGTAGTTCATATATCATTAGTGTTATAATCTATAATACAATGTACAGGAAGACATATAGATAACATCTGATTTGTATTGTTCTTCCTTTTACGAAAGAAAGTTGAGAGATTCCACATGTACATACCATCACTTTAACAGATTGTTATTGTAAAATAACTACACAAGTTGTAAACATGAAACATGTACAGCTTATAAATTTAACCATCCATAAATGGGTGTGGTCTATTGTACATCTGCTTACCAAATGGATCATCACCAAAATCGTCTATTAAATTTTGTTGTTTTGAAGTAGGTGGTGGGGCTTGCTGTGTAGTTGGTTTTGAAGGAGGTGTAGAGGATGTTGTTGTGGCTACTGGACGGGAATTACTCTAAAAGATAAGAAATAATAATGCTATTATCTAAACATTATAATTTTAAACAGATGATTCATGTAACAGTCCAGTCAAAGCAGTTCATTGTATTACTACTTTTACCTATAACAATAAACAGTTTTAACAGAGGTTTCATGTATCCATATACTTAAATGTGTTGTTCATTTCTGTGTCTGCTGGTTAATTACCTGTGTAGGTGGGGTAGGTAAACTAGTGGGTGGAGGAGTAGGTGTGACATCGGGACTTTTAGATGCAATGTCTTTTTTGACTTCGCTAGGATCTCGATACCATTTTTTCCTATCATATTTATCACGTAAAAACTCTTTGAAGGCCTGCTCATCTTTCTTAGTAGGTTCACGATCTCGTTTAGGATCCCAACGTCCCATCCAAATCATACGAGCCATCTAGACAAGAAACAAAGATATTATAAAGATCACACACAAGAAATCAAATATTACCTCATTTCCGCCATTTCTTAGTTTTTCTATCTCTTCGCTAGAGAAAGTCGTCATGGATACCGATTTGACTCGGTGAGGTGGATTAACTCCTCGTCTACATTAGATATAAATGATAGCATAGATTTGAATTACATTATCAACTTACAAAAACCCACTGCATTGTGTGCAAATAAAAGCAACAGTAGTCATATCAACGTAAGTGGGACCTTTCTGTTGGCATTCAAAGCATTGTTTGTTGTGAGGTAAAGAGATAAGCTCTCTTAACAGCTTTAAACTGTTCTCTTCTTTCTTTTTCCCAGCTGGTGACGCCATGACTGTGGGTATCGTATACTACCGGATACTTCTTTCTGATCAAAAGAGGTGGGGCTGGATTTGTTTGCAGGAAATGACTAGGGGCAAACTGATACTCACTCATTTACATCAGTAAGAATGTCCAAGGTTCAAGGAAGGCAATTAGACGAAGAGGATTTACGACAATGGATGACAGAGCTTGGAATTGAAGTGAATTTAAATTCAGAAGAGGAAGGAGAAATAGACTTTCGTAACTGGTTAAGAGATGGTGTAGCCCTCTGCCAGTTAATCAACTGTATCCGCCCAGGCAGTGTGGAGGAGGTGAGACGTTTTGGCTGGGACCTTGTACCAGCTGTTTATTATTTAGTCTAGTATCCTCTAGCGAATAGTTTAAGTTCATAAATCCAATATATATGATGTTCATTTACAATATTGGTTTGAATGCTGATTTGAGTTGAAAAGACATTTTAATAGTGCTTTATCTTCATTGTCTTTAGATCAAAACTACTCGAAACTCCTCTTCAGCAGAAGACAATATTTTACATTTTTTACAAGCTTGTAATTCACTTGGTATTGAGAAAGTTAGTTTTTATCTGTATATATATGATATAATATGATATGAATTATTATATTATCTATATATGGTATTATATGAATTGTTATTTATCATTTTAGATATTTCGATTAGCCGATTTAACAGATGATAAGAGAGACTTTGATCCTATTTTGATTACACTGCAAGAAGTTTATGGAATAGCAGAAGGTTTGTTTGTTACATACAATTAATTTGTTTACCTGTTCATTGTTTATTGATTAATTCACTATCCATTTGTTTGTTGTTTATTTATTAATTCACTATCCATTTGTTTGTTGTTTATTGATTAATTCACTATCCATTTGTTTGTTGTTTATTGATTAATTCACTATCCATTTGTTCATTCTACCAGGTCTTGGAATGGGCCTAAAGCCATCAGGCAATAAAGTGGACATGGGTGTGGTCAGTGAGGAAGAGGCCAATCCTACTCACTCTGCCTCCTCCATTGACTTGGATCTTGAGGGTGGAGAAGGGGAAACTGAGGGAACGGGGGGAACAGAACGAGACCCACAGGATTCTCCTGAACTACTTGTTCGAGGAAAATTTGCTTTTACAGGAGAGGGAGAAGATGAAGTCAGACATCTAACTTGTTTGTAAGACAGGTTATAAAAATATTTCAATTATTTAGTTGGTGTTTGAAAAAGGAGACATAATTACAGTAACTAAGGTCATTGAAGGTGGTTGGTGGGAGGGGTTTTGCAATGGACGTGTTGGGTGGTTCCCTGGCAATTATGTAGAGGAAATACCAGCTGGTAAGTACGAGTTAATTTTATTGTAGTTAGTCATGTTGTGTTTGTTGCAGAGGTTCTATCTACTTTAATGACATCATCAGTAGATGATAAACGAAGCAGTTTACAACAGTTTTATGATCTGGTATGTTATATATGTCCATATTTGGTATGTCTTTGTCAATAAGTGATAATCAACTATGTCTGTATTAATAACTCATGCAAGAGATTTATCTTGTTGTTTATAACATAGTTGATTTTATGGTCTTTCTTTTACAAAGGTAATGAATGACATTATGGAAACAGAGAGAGCATACACAAATGACCTACAGGTCCGTAATGATGTAAATAGTCATGCGAGTGTCATGTGATTTTTTATATTTGTTAGACTCTTTTATCTGTTTATCTGATTCCTTTAAAACATGCAAATGTGTAAGTATAACCACACCTCTTTTGTCAATATCCTTGTCATCCTTTGTCTAGTTTACAACCCAATGAAGTTGATACTCTTACTGGCAATTTGCCAGATGTTAGTAAATGGCAGCAAAGTTTTTATCGCTCAATTCAAGAATGTTGTAGACTACCAATTAGTCAGCAGACTATGGGTACTATTTTTTTAAAAATGGCTAATGAGGTAGATTTATGACTAGTTAAACAAGTTAAACAAGTTTCATTAACTAGTTGGAGATGCTGTATTCTGCTTATTGTGCTAACCATCCTAAAGCTGTTGCTGTTCTTACTGATAACTCGTATGTAAATCATGTGATGGTCACATGATTTGTATGATGTCATGTACTTTAGGGATAAACTCTCTTTATTTATGGAGTCTAGGGGTGCAGCTAGTCCTGGTATTCTTACTTTGACAACTAGTCTAAGCAAGGTAAGATATCATATATACTCTAATTGTGGAAATAAACTGATACTACTTTTTAAAGCCATTCAAAAGACTAGAGAAATATCCTACTCTATTGAAAGAATTACAAAGAAATCTTGGGGTATGCTTATCACATGACTGTATATACCATCATGTGACTTTCATATGACTTTCTTGTAGGAGGAACACAGTGACGCTGACAATGTAGCTAAAGCTATTGAAATGTATACAGCTATATCAGTGAGTGGGTGTGGTATAAGTAGTAATCTTTTATTAATTATGCTAGTCTCGAACCCAAGAAATCAGAAAAAAGAAAGAAGCTGAATATGAAATGTTGTCAAATCCTGTACAAGGATTTAGTGGACAGGTAAGAATAGATGTGACTAGAGAGAGAGAGAGAGAGAGAGAGATTTTATTATAATTTCCTTGTAGTCTTTAATAGAGCTTGGACAATGCTTTTGTATTATACAAGGCAACGAAGCTGTTAATGCTGAGGTATGTTATTTTATAGTTAACATAGTTATCATGTTATGCATACATTGTAGGAAGTGGAGGAACGCTTTTACCTTGTGTTTCCTGATAGATTCATCATATTAGCTGTTGGAGCTAGTTTAAGCGGTTATGAACTAAAGGTCAGTTCCGTCTGTCTGTCTACTATTGACCACTCCCATTATATAGTATGATGTTAGGCTGGACTCTGTATCCATAAAACGTGGGCAACATTCTGAGTCTTGGCCATATCCAGTGGAGATTATAATTGGTAAAGAAACACTTCATTCCTCACTCCTCTCAGATAAGGATCAGAACACTTTACTAGAGTGTGCTCATCAACAATTTGGTGGTCACTCACAGGTATGTTTATGTGAGGGCTTACAATGTCATAGTAAATAGTCAACAGCTGTCATACCCACATAAACCTTATTAGTATGTAAGCATGATCTTGTTAATGCCTTATCTGATACTAATAACAAGTATTGTTATTGTCAGTTGTTTTGTAATAATAACAACTATTGTTATATAAAACAGTGATAAGATCTTGTTTACAAAATAGAGATACTTTTGTACTTTTTTGTAGATGCCACATCGTTCTAATTCAGTGACTGCCTCTAAAATATCTCTTAATCGTTCTTCTTCTACATTTCGTTCTGGTTATAATTCAAGGATGGTACGGAAGACATCAGGTCCTATCATGAGGGTCCACCACTGGGGGTTCATGTCATTACGTCCTGCTCCACCTCTTAAGACACAACAATTACTTAGTTTAAGAGATGTAAGTGTTATCTGATGCCTTTATTTTTAAATCATTACATCCATTTGTAGAGGGATCTCAAAAGTCCGAAATCAGGAAAGAAATTTATTTATCCTGCCTCTAAGAAAAGCAAGTTATATTATATTTGTATTGTGTGACTGTGTGACAACTATTTGTTATATAATCATTTAGAGCTTGCTTTTGCAGGGCGATCAAAATCTGTTGAGGATGGAGTCAGTATAAATGTTGGAAATGTCAGCAAACCTCTTGGTTTAATAGGCATGGATCAAGGTATAATGTTACCATGGGAACACCGCCACACCCCAATTCCCCTCATTTTTAGATAAGGCTAGTGATGCTGCTATATTGAAAGTAATAGAAGCCTATTGTGCGTCTGGGAAGTCTCGAGCTTTGATACGTAAGTTGTTATGTCAATTATTCCTACACATATAACATGTACATGTGGTGTAATAGCCAGAGGTGCAATATAGATTAAGCATTGACATTGCAAATCGTGTGCCACGAACTCCACACATCACATGACTTGATCACATGACCATCACGTGGTGAGTCTCACTATTAAACTTAAGCTGTAACTGTAAAAGTAGTTGCACCTCTGGCATACTAACATACGTTTATTATTAAATTCATTTCTTTAACAGCTGATAGGCACAGTCTTCCTGTACGCCATTCTGTGGGACCTGTCTCACCATCTAAACTAAGTGTACCACTTCCCACATTGCCTGCAGCTGACAGTGATGCTTATGATGTTATCAATGAATCATATGCTGATTTGGAATCACCCAAAAGGACATCTACACTACCAGACTCTCGTCGTGGGAAACTTAGCTTTTCATCAACTCGTTCTCCATCTCCTAAAGCAGAGAAAAAAATGCTATTGCGAAAGAGATCTGGCAGTTTTGATTCACATACAAGTTTAAGTACAAAACATCATTAACCAAATGAACAAAGGCTTTCTAACTTCCAATTATTTTTGTTTTATGATATTATCTTCGTTATCCTCTTATATCTCCAGCCAAAGGACTGGGTGTGTCATTGATGATGTCATTATGATGTCAAAACCATTTTGTCATTTTTAATATGTGTTTTTGAAAATTCTATAACCCTGGCTATTACAAAAATTAATGATTATAACAAAATTAATGATTATAATATTAAATGTGACTTTTGTTTCGTTTCCATAGCAACAACCTCTCCTGTGAAGCTGAAAGAACCTGCAGTGTAAGTGGACTTATGCAATGATTAGTGTTAAAAACTGTCTTGTTTTCTAGTTTTTCCAAAGTTGTTAGTCAGATGGACAAAAAAATCAAGCAACTGACAAATGTAAGGTGGTCTCACTACTAAAAAATTAAATTAACCTTTTCAACATAATTATGTAGGAGGTTGAAAAACTACAAGAGTGTTTGGGAAAGGAAATTGAAGCAAGAAAGAAAATTGAATCACAATTAAAGGAAGTTATTAGCAATTACCCCAACCCATTGTAATAATAACTAGTTAATAATCAAGGTCAAAACAATCTCTATTAGAAGACCATAGCAAATTTTAACTCTTATTATTCTCCTTAGTTTTATTGTTAATAGAAAAATCACTCTGAATTTAAGGAAAACCTTAAGACAACCCATTACATCATCATTAAATGTATCATGTGATATTCGGTAAGAGTTAAGAGTTAGTGATGAAAAAACAGAAAAAAATTAATAACGAAAAAAACTACATAATAATTATAAATATTAGAAAACAATATTTGTGTGATAATACTGATTAATAAAACAATAAAAGTGAAATGAAATGATTAATAAATTTTATTATCGTTTGAGTAAAAAAGGCAATCTAGCTGTGATTTGTGTATAAGAGATGATGTAATAATGATGTAACCAGCACATCATCAAAATGAGCTGAAAACTTTTAAAAGCTAAATTTAAAAGAGAAAGAGATATTAATAACTACTACATGCACTAGTCTAGAGTTTACTAATGGTAGCTATCCTAAGTCACTGTGGTAAGTACTAATGTTCACTAGTCTAGAGCTTACTAATGGTAGCTATCCTAAGTCACTGTGGTAAGTACTGATATTCACTAATCTAGAGCTTACTAATGGTAGCTATCCTAGGTCACTGTGGTAAGTAGTACTGGTACCTTTTACCTTAGCTCTATCTCTTTCATCTATTACTCCTATCTCTAGCAACTCATCATTACTGATGTCCTTTATATATCGTATATCATCAAATCCATTATCAACCATTGTTGAAGTATACTTCTGTAAACCATTTGATGTTAGCAAATCTTGTATAGTACTAGGAGTCTTGTGTGTGTGTGTGTGTGTGTGTGTGAGAGAGAGAAATATATCTTCTTTACAATCAACATTACTATATACTAACTGAAGGTGTTTGGACATTTGGTCTAGTTAGTGGTGGAGAGTCCCCTGATAGTTTAGTCCTTTTTGTGGGTACAGGAGGGTTATTTTTACCACGTTGAGTATCAATCTACAACAGTAATTGGATATATAGTAAACAGATGATGAGATGAAACTCACTGAACTCAACGAACATCCTTTTGGTTTTTCACTTACTGGTGGTCTACTGTGAAAACAACACAATACAACATAGAATATATTTATTACAATATAGTCCCTTATTTGGATATAACATACTATATTATGTTAGTAATGATATTATAATATATATATTGTAGTATATCAGTACTGTATTAGTACAATATATTGTAGTATATCAGTACTGTGCTAGTACAATATATTGTAGTATATCAGCACTGTACTAGTACAATATATTGTAGTATTGTACTAGTACAATATATTGCAGTACTAGTACAATATATTGTAGTATATCAGCACTGTACTAGTACAATATATTGTAGCATATCAGTACTGTGCTAATACAATATATTGTAGCATATCAGTACTGTGCTAGTACAATATATTATAGCGTATCAGTACTGTGCTAGTACAATATATTGTAGTATATCAGTACTGTGCTAGTATAATATATTGTAGCGTATCAGTACTGTGCTAGTACAATATATTGTAGTATATCAGTACTGTACTAGTATATATATTATCTTACATCAGTACTATACTGTATTATGATATAGTATTGTGCTAGTATTGTATTAGTATTGCACTAATGTTGTACTAATGTATTGTGTTAGTATTGTACTAATGTATTATAATTTACTTAGCATGAGCGCTGTTTTGTCTTCTTGGAACTGGTGGTAAAGGAAGTGTGGTAGCTGAGGTTGGTGAAGTAGGGATGGCCTCAGGATAAGTAGGTAATGGTGGTGACCCTCCAGAATATGATCGTGAAGATGTTGATGTGGCTAATGTAGATGACATTGTTCTTGAAGTTGGAATATCCCTACGTTTGGGAACTGGAGGTAGGGTGTCACTTCCTTGTCGTCCAGGAGGGAGAGGCATTGGTGGGCGGTGGAAGCCATCATTGTCAGGAACAGAGGTACTAAAGTTAGATGAGGGTAGAGGCATAGGTGGACGGTGGCAAGAAGCACTACCCGAACGTGGAATTGGTAAAGGAGGTCGATATTCAGTTGCTTCCCCTCCACTTTGAGGACGAGAATGGAAAGAACCAGTTGAGCTAACTCCACCTCCTACATAAAATGTTGACCTAGAGCCGACAGAAGTAACTAAAAAGATAAAAATAATTTGTGAGTACTTAAACATGAATTACATACTTTCCTCAACTTCTGATCTAATAAAGTCCAAGTTTCCTAAGAGACAACATTAAAATACACTAATAACACTTGTTTACAAGACTTACCATAAAGGTCTTTCTCTGTGTCACCATTAGAGTGACTATAATGATCCATTGTGACATGTATCATACATCTATAGAGGACATGTAGATATTCTTAGTTTGTTCATGAAACTTACTCAAATTCTCCTACAGAAAGTCCTTGATGGATTAGTTCACGAGTTACAGATTGTGGATAAGGGTTTATAACACTTCCAAGAGCAACACAGCACTCAGCTAAGAATAGAGACAATGGATCAATGAATAAATTAATAAGAGTATATACCGTAAGGCTCATCACTATCTGTAGATTTCAACATCAATAAAATATGTTGTTGCTCCAAATATTCCTGTTCTAGTATCACAGGAGCAATCTGTGGATGGAGTCAGTAGTGTCATGTGATTAGCAGCACTATCTAAATTTACCTTAGCTACAGGTTCATTATTGTTCCATTCAGGTCGTAAGTACCTTCCATCAACTAATTCTGTAAATGTTTTGTTAGGATCTGTTTTAACAACACCTGAAATGAAAATGTAATTTTTAGATAGAAAACAAAATTTTGTATAGACAACCTTCAAAACAAACTGAATGTATTTCAATATAAAAGTGAGTCCTGCTGTTTGTCAGGATCTAGAAAGAAATATAAAAGCAGTGTTAACTTGTATCATATTACAGTACAAACTAATGCCAAATAGAAATCAAATGTGTGCTAAGAATTATCAAACATATACCTTAGCTGAGCATCGTTGGAGGATAATAAAAGTGCTATTATGTCCACCGTGAGCTGTACATTGATGACACTATAAGATAGGGGTTAAAAATAATTATACCTTTATTTGAAGCATGCTGTTTGAAACCACCAATTTGAAATGTTGAAAAAACAGGACAATGATCACTGGTCATTATATTATTGGAACAACCTATATAACAATTGTCTTTGTAATTGTTGTAACACAATCTATATATTATAGTTTTATTTATTCATCAATCCTTCCATACCATATGATGTATTATGTATCCTTGATCCGGGATATGATTTCCACAAGACTCGGTCGCAAAAAGATGGTTCATTAATACGGTCACCTGACCTTTTCTTTTTAATATATACATAACTACCCATAGTTCGTTCTCCTTTACGAAAACGATATGTGGGAGGGAACAAAATTGGAGGTTCCTCTGAGATAGAGAAAAGAACAAAGTATTAACTTTTGCATTCAGATCAGCAGATTTAGGTGCCTTACCAAAACCAACAAAAACTTTCTTTTTCTCCATTTCTCCTCTCAATTGGTCAGCACAATAAATTGGATTGATATCAGCATTTTGCGCATGCTTTATTATGTCCTGAAAATGGATGAATGAAACAGATTAATGGACAGACATTTATTTACATACCTTTGGATCTAGTTCAACACGATAGTTGAGATCACCAAAGAAGAAAAGATGATTAAATTGGTGAGTCAAATCAAATTGGCTCATGTGCTTATGTTTCATTGTTGCCATTCCTTTTAAGATATCATGATAATTTTGGTTACGCCTAAAGTTGAACAGGTAAATTGACACTAGATGGACGGACATATTGAACAGACCTGTGACATTTCTCAGTGCCTGATGTTAAATGAGCAGCAATAAATCCCAAAGAAATATTGTTAATAAAAAACGATATTCCAACACCACCTTTATTACCCAATGTGTTACCTATACCAGTTCGTACCTAAAGACAATGGCATAACAATATACTAATATAATTATTGAGATACCAACACTAGATAACAAATTATAACTAATTATAACAAATATAATAATGATAACAAACAATGAACAATCACAAGATAGATAACAATAGATATAACAATAGACAAACAATAGAAAACAAACCTGAGTGTGTTCTACATGACTGATTTTCTTGGTATGTTCTGGTTTGACCAGTATGACAAGTCGTATACCCCAGAGAGTCTGTGATGTCACACGTTCATATTCAATATCAACAAGGTTCTTCAAAACAGACTTCACTTTAGCTATCCATTCCCTTTCTCCCATTCCCGACTCCTAAATATATAACATGCTAAATGTAATCGTTTACAAGACATTTACATGTAAGTAAGTAAGAGATTAGATGTAGGACCACTTGCCTGAGTACCAATAGCATAAATATCATGTGCAGGAGCAATTCCTTTGTCCATTGTTCTGCCCCATCCATCAGATTTAAACCAAGAGTCAATATCAGTGGGTGGTGCACTGTCACCTTAAAAACAAAGAAGATAACACATGTCCTATTTAATACAACGTAATTGCAGGGACATACCCATATTCCAAGTACCGATAAAAACTGAAATGGAATCAGGATCTTCATGAGTATGTAGTTTGTTGCGAATCATTTGAATTAGTTGACAGAAATGTTCTCTCGCCTACAACAAGTTTATATAACCAGTTTATCAAACCAGTTATATAGATGAGGGAACGTACCTGCATACTATTAAAGACGTAGTCCTTTCTGTTGTGCCCTTCAAACAACACACCTAACTTCTGTTCTTTTGATCGAGATTTAATAAGTTGAGTCACTAAGAAAGAAAAATAGAGAAGTGGACAAACAACAACTAACTTACCTTGATTATGGTAGAATGTTTGTCCTCCTCCTAACTCTCCTTGTTTGCTGATAGTAAGCTTACCATCTTTTATATGAACTGATAAACACATATTCTTTTTGGCTCCAAGTTGTTCCAACTTCACCTGCAGAGGGTGAAGGCAGCAGTCTATTCTTTAGTCCATCCATCAATCCATCCATCCATTTGTCCATCCATTCTTTCATCCATTGATCCATTTTACATACATCAAAGGAGACTTCATTCATCAAAGAATCAGAAGCACCTTGAAAGGATGCAGGTTGTGATAAAGACCCTTTATTAGATCCTATTAAACTAGCACCTAAATCCTTATAGGTAGAGAATGCCTATATACAAAAGCAAAGCTATTTTTAGTAACATGACATCATAAGACTGACAGTAGTCTCTAGTTTCTGCACAGCTGCTGCACCATCACTTAATTTATAATGAACAGAGTCAAATGAGTTGTCTTGAGGTGATGAACGACGAGTTTTAGTGGACTGTGTGGCTTGCTTAGCTCCACCCACTCGATCTAAAAGAGTCTGAAGAACTTCTATTTGAGCTATAAGTGCATCCAGTTGCCTAGGTAACAAAATATAATATAAGTTCAATAGATATTATACTAACTTGTGAGTCTTCTCTACTTCTTTGCTTAGCAGCTGTTTAAGACGAGCAGGTTCAGGAGCTAAAGAGCTCATGGTATCAATATCAATAGCAACATCTTCAGTAAGATATTTTTTGAGATTATCCTGAAAGTCAGTATCCACTCTATACAATAAATAATTAATGGAATGCACAAATGGAAGTAACTAATATTAAGTTAGAGGCGATGAACTTACTGACTAAGATCCACTTTAGCTAATGCAGCTAAAAGATATTTAGTGATAGCAGAGTCTGAACGATCATTAGATTGTTCATCGTCTTCTTGCTCATCATAATCTATAAGAGAAGATAGGGTTAAAAATAAAGCGAGACATTATTAAAACAAACCGTCATCATCGTCATCATCGTCATCATTTTCTTGTTGATCCAAATCCTCGTAAGACGGGTGTGGCTCTATGGGTGTGGTCAAACCACAAACTATACCTCTCTTGGGTTGGCTATAAAACTCAACTAATTCATCCAGTGACAGAAACCTTTTTTGCTGGACACCTTCTTGAGCCTATAGAATAGTAAACCAAGCAATAAAATCTATTATACAAAGAACAATGGTTCTAACTTGTACAGAGAGAGAACAGTCATCATTAGGTAGAATACGATAATGATGAATTCTTTGCTGGTGACTAGTGATAAAAGATACAATGAAAGTTTTGACAAGAGCTTACAATATAAACTGCTACCATTACATTAGAAGCTATTATATCTATAAATAATACCTTTGTAATTTGATATATAATAATAATGTGATATAGCATATAATTAACTATATTGTGTTGTTTATATTATCTTTCCATTATTAGTAAAACAATATCTTTATCTATCTCATTATTATATCATTTATACAGGAGTATAATAACCATTTTATTCTGAAGATAATAGTGTTATCTAAACAAATAACTACTTCTTATCTACTATGTCACTATTGAATAACGCACACACAATAGTCTCTAATACTTTTGAACACCAATTAACTATATTATTAAAATTAGCAGTTAAGTTTATTAACAAGAAACATATACTATATCTTCCAGTGACAGATTGTCCATTCATTAGTAAATTGGTTATCTTTTTTAGCTGTCATCCATAAATGGTAAAAAGCAATGTACTAAAACAACACTATCATTTAAATGGGAACTTAACTAACAGTTAATTTTGTGTTGACTGTTACACACACGCACGCACATGTAAAGCTAAATATACAAGATATGGTTTACAAAACTACTTCTGTGGGAAGACATTACCTGTTATATATATATACTGACATAGTTTGTATATTGTCGCCATTAATGTATACAATGTATAGTCTTTGTATGCATATGAGTGTGTGTATCTATGTGTTATGATATTAAAGGAACCAGAACTGAAAAGACAAAGCTTGAATAAAATAATAAATACAGAAATGGAACAATCTAAATAAGCTATAGAGTCATTTGACAATATTGGTACATGCAAACGCCTATGAAACAATTGTTAATTCAGTCTAAAACACAAGAAATGTCAATATGAGGTCAAGAATATAAAGATTGCCAATTAACACATCCTATTTAGGATTCTCATAGATACAGTAGCTTTACAACTACCATTAACCTAATTATACTTACATCAGAGACAGTACGTATGCTCCTTTCATGGATTCTGATGGACGAATTAAGAATGAGCCATCTTTTCCGCGACTGTCTACCAGCAAACGTTCCGTTTCCATACGTCCAAGATTGCCATGGAACCATGGCCTGTTAGCTTCTGACATTATGATGACCAAAAGATGCGTGTAATTCTAAGAGAGAAGGGCTCCTTGGCTTGAAAAATAAATAAAACTAAGTTATGATTAAAGGGGGGAACTTAGGGCCAGTAATTTTAACTTTAAATATGCCACGCCTTCCACGAGAATAATTAATTGACCTGTCCGAGACTCGACCAAATCAAACAATTATGACTCAAGTTTTTCTACCTTGTGAGAGCGAACACTGGCAAGAAGACAAACGCTATTTCATTCTTCTTTCTCATATCAAATCACCAAATGAATTCAGAAAGCTAGTCAATGAGCATACCTCAATATTATCACAGCAAAAAGCTGACACTCAACTGGTTTCTTTGTCCCAGAGACTCTCCTGTCTACAAGGCCTAGCAGTATTTCTCACAGAAATTGCTACAGATGACGAGAAGAATATGTTTTTTCAGACAACTTTGCCTTTTATATGTCGAAGTGCATCATGTCTTGACGTTCTAGTGCCAGAGGACGGGATCCCTTTTCTTCGTCAACAAGAAGGTAGCATACCACAAGATATGTAATAACTTATCCTTTTACTAATTTAGGGGCTACAGTTTCTTTAGGTTGTAAACTTATTGTTTCATTAAATGCTAATGCTTTCTTATGTACATTTCCTCATGTTCATCCTTTGGGAAAAGAACAGGGATTTAAACCATTTACCTTTCAGAGGTTCTTTAAAATTTTTACTTCTGGAGAGTAAGATAAAGAATGCATACTTTTATTTAGTCTTCATTTGCTAATCATGTGTCTATTGTGCTCTCTATGTGTCCATTTTACTGAAGCCATTTTGTTATCCATTCATTTGTATATCATCCATGTGTCCATTATACCATCTATGCGGCCATTTTGTACTTCCTTCATTCGTTTGTTTTTTTTGTGAAGTAAATCAAGACAATCATCACAGACAGCTAAGTTACGTTGTATACTTAACTATTTTCACCGACTGTCTGCTCGAGAGGAAGATGGTGTACCAGGAATTGTTACCTTTACTAGACAAGTAGGTATAACAGAACAGCTGTGATTTATACAGTCCTTTAAGACTACATTTAAATCTCATTGGAGCACTACATACATAGTGATTATAGTGATTTGTAAAGTAATTGAATAATTGTTAAAATTCAATAACACTCTAAATAAATTATTAATAAAATAATGTGTCTATGACATCACTAGTGCTAAACAACAGCTGCATTTTTCATTGAATACATATCAGATTATATTACAGATCAAATTGTTTGATGTTTGACAAATATACAATATTTATAATGTTTATTATTGTATATTATTAGATGATAAATTATTGATTATTAATGGATGTTGAATTATTGTATAATTTTTATTATCAGGTGGTGGACTATGATCAGATGCCATCCATACAAGACTGGAGAATGTCTGAGTATCCTTTGTGTTCTGTCTCAGTAGACAATACCAAAGTCATCGAAGACGCTGGTAGCAGGAGTCTACAGGTTGTATATTTCGTAAATTATGTTATTTTTTATATGTTTGTCCCTTTTTAGGTGGATTTTGCAGCAGCTCATATTGGAGGTGGGGTTTTGGGTGGAGGGCGTGTACAAGAGGAGATTCGTTTCTCAATATGTCCAGAGTTATTGGTCTCAATGTTAATAATGGATGCAATGGATTCTAATGAAGCAATTATAATAAATGGTTTTGAAAGATTTTCTTATTATGAAGGCTACGCTGCTACTCTGAAATATGGAGGAAACTTTGAAGACGCTTCAGAGGTATACATATGGGTATTATAAAGCCTTATCTAAATAACAATAATAAGTTTTATTAACTATTCATAACTTGTGTACAAAGCCACACCCAAATAATAGTAATAGTTTATTAATTATTATTTATGTGTTTTGTGTAAATATTTCAGAGAGATGTCTATGGTAATCTCAATACCAGTTTAGTGGCTATTAATGCAGTCAATTTTCAAGGGAAGTTCAAACCTGAGGAACAGTACCATGAAGGAATGGTCCTCCGAGAATTAAACAAGGCATTTGTTGGTTTTTTATGTAAGGATGAACGTGGAGATTTAATGATGGATCAAGTGGCTTTGCATCAAGGAGAGTATGAAGAGATGGAACCAGAGTTAAATCTGACAGAGACAGGTTCTCAGGTTACTGATCCTGATGAAGAAGAGGAGGAAGGTGCACTTGATGAGTCGGGTCTGGTGGAATATGCCACTATATTGTCTAGTGATATACTTACTGATGCTATGAAGGACCTATCAACAGTTAGGGACAATGGTTTGTATATATAGTACATGGGCATGACATATCTTGTTGTTTCAGACAAGAAAGCGATTGAGTCCTATGCCAGTGACTTAGTCAGTGATATATTTTCTAGTGTTAAAACGTCTCTAGCACATGATCACTCACCAGCTGGTACTAATAGAACTGAAGTACAAACACATGCTACCTCTACCTCAGAATTACTTGTAAGTATTATCTCTAGTTGTGTGGTTGCTATGGTTACTACACATTATTGTAGGAGGAGCCAAGTAGTCGTTCATCCAATTATACTGGTCAGCCAATGTTGCCTATTGAATTTGTCGAAAGTGTAGTAGAAGATGCTGTCAAATCTGGTGTCAAGGAGAGTATTGAGAACCCCCCATCTCCTTTGGCTATAGGGTTAGTTCAACCAACTGTCATTGATGTGCTAGCTGAACAGTTAACTACCGATGTGTTAGAAGGTATCACAATGCAAACATCTAAAAAGACTAAAGCTGGAAAGAGCTCAACTGGATTGAGTACCAGCAGAAAGGGAGGACCTCATAAAGGAGGACCTGTTCAAAAGATCAAAGGCCACTCTCGGCAGCTCTCTGGTGGACGTCATTTCAAGCCAGTCTCCATGACAGATGGCTCAGATTTGTTGGATCCAATGTCCCTACAGCCTCCTACATCTCGGATGAGTATAGCTTGGTCTACTACTTCTACTCGAGATGATGATTCTTTACCACCATCGCCAACAGAACTGGACAGCTTAGCTCTCCGAATGGTTGGAACAATTGATGAGTTCAGCTCAATGTTAGCAGACATTGTTCTTAGAGATGCTATAGCTTTGGCAAAACAACCAGAGGATTTGGGACCACATTTAGATTCACATAAAGATGAGACATGTGAAGATAAAGGCTTGTCTAAGATTGATACTTTTCTTCACAGCTTACGAGAGGCTGGTTCACAGTATTCTCTGGATATTGTAAATGAAGGATTATTACCTTTTTCACCACGATGGCACAATATTCAAAAAAATGTGCTTAGACCTGTTGCTACGGGTAACTGGGGGTGTGGTGCTTTTAAAGGTGATCCACAGTTGAAGGCATTACTCCAATGGATGGCTGTCTCTTCTTGCGGTCGACCAGAACTCAAATATTATCCTTTTAAAGACGCTAGAGTTGAACAAGTAAGTAAAAACATTTTATACACAATTTAGTAAACTCAATCCTTTAGCTAACAGAGGTTGTAAATAAAATTACAGCTGCCTCTACCACTGTGGGACAACTGTGTTGTCTCATTCTAGACTATTGTTCTAAGAGGACCACAGGAGATACAAGGGAAACACTTTTTGATTATCTCCTCAAAAACTAGTTGTACTTTTTGTTGTTTGAGAATTTTGATTTTTTTTTCTAAATAAAATTACCAAAAATGAAAAATTGCAAACTTGACAGTAAATTATTCAATTTAAGAACACATGTGTCATTCCTTTTTCCTTTTATCAGAAGGATCTCGGAAGTGTAGAAATACACACGAAAACAAGACCACACCCACCATCATTGAAAAAGCACTCAGATAATAAGGATAAGCGGAGTTAATAAATCTTTCATATTGAGTATGTTCGTATGGCCTCACAGATACTTGTGTAAAACTTTGAAGATGAGTATACCCAAGTCGACTGTAGTCCACCTTGAACTGGAACACACCGTAAACATCAGGTAACTCAAATTTCACATAAAATGTCCCATCTTTTGTTTTGTTGAGAAAGGTACGAACAAAAGGATCAATTCGAAAAAATTCTAGCTGTACGTCAGAACCCTTATAAGGGATCCACTTATCATCGACTAGTTCTTCAATCTCAATAAAGTAGTAGACAATATCTCGAACAGTGTAAGACGAAGGTGGTTCCTCTTCTCCGTCTCTGTGATGACGTACCTTTCCACTTCGGAGGACACCCTTCTCTTTAAAGACCCACTCAGAAAGGGACCTTGCCATGGCTTCATTCCCACTCTGAGCATATCCTTTGGAACCAGTAAGGGATTTTTGAACTGGGGCTGCAAAATATTCATTGCTAAAAAAGTCTATGGAACCACAGAATACAACACGTGCATTATTTCTAGCTTGAAGACCAGCAATTAACAAGGTACTTTTACCAACAGCATGAGGATATTCTGTAATCTCTCGAGAAGGGCTATATGAATAGGATGTAGTGTATCCATTCATTATTTCTAGGACTAAGGGATTGTCTGTATCAGCTATGAGACCCAGCCCACGGTATAGTATTGGATTGGTGTTACTACCAACAATAAGATGTGAATTAATAATGTTGGATTTATCTACTACTAAACGAGTGTGGTCTCCCTGGTCGTTAATGTCGTAATTAAGATGATCAATGACAGCTGTTTCTCGTTCATCGGGTTCAATGCCGATTTCTATTGCAAAATCCCTCAAGATATCACCAACTTGTGAGCTAGCAGCTACTAAAATATTGCCTCCCTGGTCTACAAATCCAGTTAGTGATGGTACATCAATGGTTCCTCCGAACTCTTCGACTGATGGTGCAAATATGATCAAATGATCATATAAGTATTCCCCATATTTGGAAAGAGCAAGGCTTGAATCATCAGCCATCTTGAAAACCAATTGAAACCCTCTAGAAGTCAGATCGTCAAAAAATATTGAATGTGTGTCTTTAATTGAAAGGTTTTCTAAAAGGACTAAAGTTTTCTTGCCACTTTTAGTGGCCACGGACATGGAAACGACAGCCATTATGACTGCAACCCATTTGAACAGCGCCATTTTTCTTATTGTTGGACAACTTGTACATGAGGGTGGTAGTAGGTGTAACTGCACATGCGCACAATAACCAACTCCTCGTGACATACCATATTTGGTTATAAAAGGAAATGATGTAATGGTTAATCAGCAAATGGGTATATAAGGCGAGCAGTTACGGCAACAAAAGCAGAACGGCCTTGTGGGCTAAAAGAGGTGGTGAGAAATACCGAAGAGAAGTAATCTCGCTGCCTGTCTCAGTCCACATTGTCACCAGAAGCGCGAAATCTAGTTTAATATTGATGAATTAGCAAACTACAGAAAAGATTCGAATAGTGGTGTATTGAAAAGAAAGGTAGGTGAGGACTTAATTCTCAGTCTTCGATTTTGAAGAAGACAAGATGGCGTCACACACCATAGAATCATCGGCACCTTTACGATCTGTAAAACGAGTTCAGTTTGGCATACTTTCTCCTGAAGAAATAGTAAGTTGTTGTATATGAACAAAGCCATTTAAGAAGAGACATCAATTAAAAAACTAAACTTAATCATTTGTAATCATATATGATAAAAACACTGCAGATACATAATTACAATCCACTATTTATACAGAAACGAATGTCAGTCACAGTCCCGGATGGAATCCAGTATCCATACACTATGGAAGGGGGGCGACCAAAATTAGGAGGGCTAATGGACCCTCGTCAGGGAGTAGTAGACCGACTCTCGCGATGTCAGACCTGTGCTGGAAATATGACCACCTGTCCAGGACACTTTGGGCATATTGATCTTGCAAAACCAGTTTTTCATGTTTGTTTCATGACAAAAGTTTTGAAATTAATGCGATGTGTATGTTTTTATTGTTCACGCCTACTTATTGACCCGGTAGGTTTGTGATCACATGACCATCATATGATAATCATGATACATGCATTTATATGTACATGAATTACAGTGACATGAGATTAGTATTTTAAAAGTGGTAAATGTATATAGCATGTGGTTGTTATATTAAGATCCATTTCACTTCTGTATAGATATAATACATTATCTAAATGGTATTGTAATCACATGTTCATCTAATAATGTAGGATGATGAGAAAGTGAAGGAGATATTGACAAAGACAAGAATGTTTCCTCATAAAAGACTTCAGTACATATATACGTTAGCTAAAGTGAAAAAAGTATGTGATGGAGGAGATGTGGTAGACAAAAAGTTTGATACAACAGTTACTGAAGAGGAACCCAAATTGGTAACTAATAAATTACTTAATTATTAATAATTATTTAATTAACAAGTGAGTATTGCTATTTTGTAAACAGAGTCGTGGTGGGTGTGGTCGTTTTCAACCTAAACTTCGTAAAACTGGACTGGAGATTACAGCAGAATGGAAAGAAGTCAATGAAGACTCACAAGAGAGAAAACTTGTTGTGTCTGCAGAAAGGGTGCTAGAGATTTTCAAGAACATGTCAAATGAAGACTGTCGTATACTTGGGATGGATCCTGTCTTTGCCCGTCCTGATTTTATGATAGTGACTGTGTTGCCAGTTCCACCATTACCAGTCCGACCAGCTGTAGTCATGCATGGGTCAATGCGTAATAATGTGGGTGAAGCTTCTATTGTATTGTGTACTTTATCTTTTGTGCTATACTTTAGGACGACTTGACACATAAATTGGCAGACATTGTTAAGGCCAACGAGCAGCTGAAGAGAAATGAAATAAATGGTGCTGCTTCACACATCATTGAAGAGGACATTAAAATGCTACAATTTCATGTGGCAACATTAGTTGATAATGAGTTACCAGGCATGCCAAAGGTATGTAAATTCCTTTAATAGTGTTTTGTACAACAATAATTACAAATTTATTTTATATATTAGGCTGTTCAACGAGGTGGACGACCTTTGAAATCAATCAAACAACGTCTTAAAAGCAAAGAAGGTCGTATCCGTGGTAACCTTATGGGAAAACGAGTGGATTTCTCAGCTCGAGCTGTCATTACTCCTGATTCTAATCTAAGTATTGATCAAGTGGGTGTTCCACGTACTATTGCACAGAATTTGACATTTCCTGAAATTGTTACCCCTTTCAATATTGACAGGTAAAACATGTGATAAGACATGTGATATCATGTGATTATCATGTGTTGCGTGCTGTTTGTTAGGATGCAGGAGTTGGTAGCTAGAGGTCATAATCAGTATCCAGGTGCAAAGTACATCATACGAGAGAATGGAGAGAGAATAGATCTTCGTTATCATCCAAAACCAAGTGACTTACATTTACAATTCGGCTACAAAGTAAGCTGGCTAGTACAGACAAGTATATGTATCCTTCTCTTTGTCTCTCTGTTAGGTGGAACGTCACATTGTTGATGATGATTTGGTAATATTTAATCGTCAACCTACTTTACATAAGATGTCTATGATGGGACATAGAGTTAAAATATTACCTTGGTCTACCTTTAGACTTAATTTAAGGTAAATTAATAACTCAGATATCTTATAATGCTGGTATCGTTCTTCTGTAGTGTGACCACACCTTATAATGCTGATTTTGATGGTGATGAAATGAATCTTCACGTCCCCCAGAGTATGGAAACACGAGCAGAGATTCAGGAATTAATGATGGTCCATCGTAATATTCTCACACCGCAGTCAAATCGTCCAGTCATGGGAATTGTTCAAGATTCTATGACGGCTGCCACAAAGTTCACCAAAAGAGATGTTTTCCTTGAGAAAGTAAGTTATTATAGTAAGTGTATCTATTTATTATAAATCACACTAGGAGTCTATGATGAATCTTTTGATGTGGTTGCCAACATGGGATGGAAAAATGCCTCAACCTGCTATTTTAAAACCCAAACCACTCTGGACTGGGAAACAGCTGTTCTCTCTTATTATCCCTGGTAACGTGAATCTCATCAAGACTCACTCCACCCATCCAGATGACGAAGATAGTGGTCCTTACAAATGGATCTCTCCTGGTGATACAAAGGTCAGTTTAGAGTTTAAGGGAAATTAAGAAGAAAGATGGTAGATGGCAATATCTTATATGTTTTGTGTTTTCTGTAGGTTCTAGTTGAACATGGAGAATTGTTGTCGGGCATTTTATCCAAGGATACATTGGGTAACAAAGGTGGTTCTCTGATGCATGTGGTATGTATGGAGTTGGGTAACGATGTGGCCCGAGAGTTCTATGGCAATATCCAAACTGTTGTTAATAATTTCCTCATGTTAGAGGGGCACAGTATTGGTATCGGAGATACTATTGCTGATAACTTGACGTATAATGATATACAGAAGACAATCAGAGCAGCTAAGGTAGGAGGTACCACCTGTACAACTACTACTACTACTACTTGTATAGTAACTAGTATATCTATATATATTGGTATGTTTTCTTTTTAAGAATGATGTTGTAGAAGTTATCAAGAAGGCACACAATAACGAACTAGAACCCACTCCTGGAAATACTCTGCGTCAAACGTTTGAGAACCAAGTCAATCGTATACTCAATGAAGCTCGTGACAAGACTGGTAGTTCAGCACAACGTAGTCTCTCTGACTTTAACAATTTCAAGATTATGGTTACTGCTGGATCCAAGGGTTCCAAGATTAATATTTCACAGGTAAAGGGTCTGGACATCATTTGTGGGGTCTATTTAAATTCACCTAAATAGGTTATTGCTTGTGTGGGTCAACAAAATGTGGAAGGAAAACGAATTCCCTTTGGTTTCCGTCACCGGACCCTCCCACATTTTATCAAAGATGACTATGGGCCTGAAAGTAAAGGATTTGTTGAAAACTCATATCTGGCTGGTCTAACACCGAATGAATTCTTCTTTCATGCTATGGGAGGGAGAGAAGGTCTCATTGATACTGCAGTAAAGACATCAGAGACAGGTAGGAATGATAGTCTTGTAAACGTCGCACAAGTAGTGTAAGTAGTGTTATGTGATCATGTGATATATAGCTGTCTATATTATAGTTAATATTACATCATAGGTAATGATATCATGTGATTGTCATGCCACTTCTATCCTCTCAGGTTATATTCAGCGCCGTCTTATAAAGGCTATGGAAGGACTTATGGCACATTATGATGGCACTGTGAGAAACTCTAACTCTCAATTGATCCAGCTGTGTTATGGAGAGGATGGTATGGATGGCATGTGGATGGAATTCCAACAATTACCAACTATTAAACCATCTAATACTGCCTTTAAGAGAAGATTTTATTTTGACTGTACCAATCAGAGGTAAGTGTTCTTATAGGTAGTGAAATGTTTTCATATTTTCTCCCTTTATAGACAATTACGACATTGTCTGAAAGAGGAGGTTGTCCGTGATCTTATGAAATCTACTAATGCTCAATCTAAAATGGAAGAAGAGTTTCAACAACTCAAGGAAGATCGTGAGACCTTACGATCCATTTTTCCTACAGGCAACAGCAAGGTATAATATAGTATTACTCTATATAAAGTATGGTCAGATAAATAAATAGAATATTGTGCTCTTTGATATTATTCTTTATAATGATAGGTTGCTCTTCCTGTAAATATAACTCGATTAATATGGGATGCACAGAAAATTTTCCATGTTGACACTCGGGCTCCTGTTGATCTTCATCCATTGAAAGTAATTGAGGGTATGTGATTGTTGTGACAAACATATGTACATCATATGATGTTGTTGTAGGTGTTCAAGATCTAAGTAAAAAGCTCATTGTTGTCAAAGGAGATGATCCATTATCAAAACAGGCGCAAATTAATGCTACACTTCTTTTCTCTATTTTCCTGCGCTCTACTTTATGCTCTAAAAGAATGGCAGAAGAGCACAAACTTTCCTTGGAAGCTTTTGAATGGTTGCTAGGTGAAATAGAGTCCAGATTTCAACGAGCCCAGGTCCAGCCAGGAGAAATGATAGGGGCATTGGCAGCTCAGTCATTGGGAGAGCCAGCCACACAGATGACCTTGAATACATTTCATTATGCTGGAGTTTCAGCTAAGAATGTCACACTTGGTGTGCCTCGTCTCAAAGAGATTATCAATGTCAGTAAGAAACCAAAGACTCCGTCTCTTACTGTTTTCTTACTTGGACAAGCTGCAAAAGATGCTGAAAAATGCAAGGTGGTCATATAATATACTGTTATCATGTGATAGTTTAGTCTTATCATGTGATTGTAGCAGTGTTATCATGTGATATCATAGTGTTATCATGTGATATTGTAGTTTTATCATGTGGTATTGTAGTCTTACATTATGATTGTAGCAGTGTTATCATGTGATATTGTAGTCTTATCATGTGATTTGGCTGTGATGCTCAGTTAGAAACTTGAAGTATGATCAAGTTATGATTTCATTCTTATCCTGAGCCAATTTTATTCTACAATCATGATGTATTGTACTTAATTTCTTAGGATGTTCTCTGTCGTATTGAGCATACTACTCTCCACAAAGTGACCGCTAATACGGCCATTTTTTATGATCCTGATCCTCAAAACTCAGTCATTGTGGAAGATCAAGAGTTTGTCAATGTTTACTATGAAATGCCCGACTTTGATCCAACAAGAATATCACCATGGTTACTACGACTTGAACTTGACAGAAAGAGAATGACAGATAAAAAACTGACTATGGAACAAATTGCTGAGAAAATCAGTGCAACATTTGGTGATGATCTTCACTGTATTTTTAATGATGACAATGCTGAGAAATTAGTACTTCGTATACGATTAATGAACAGCGAAGACCAGAAATATCAATCTGAGGTGGGTGTGACTTTTATTAGTCATATGACATGTCTTTTGTAGGCAGATGAGGAGCAACTTGATAAAATGGAGGATGAAACTTTCTTGCGCTGTCTTGAAGCTAATCTTCTGTCTGACATGACTCTTCAAGGCATTGAGCAAATATCAAAAGTATATTTTAAAAAGAAACTAATGTCACTTGTTTACATTTATGTCATACAGGTATATATGCATTATCCTACACAAGACTCAAAGAAACGTATAGTTATAAATGAACAAGGTGAATTCAAAGCTATTCAAGAGTGGATTTTGGAGACAGATGGTGTTAACCTTCTCCGTGTTTTAAGTGAACCTTCTGTGGATCCAGTGAGGACGACCTCTAATCACATTGTGGAAATATTTCAGGTTAGCTCTGCCTGTAATGTAATGTCATTGACAAAGGGTGGATATTGGATGTGATATTAGTAAGATCACCTGCTGTTGTTGTTGTTTAGGTTTTGGGTATTGAAGCTGTTCGTAAAGCTCTTGAAAAGGAGATCAATCATGTGATCTCATTCGATGGTTCTTACGTTAATTATCGTCACTTGGCTCTTCTTTGTGATATTATGACCTGTCGTGGTCACTTAATGGCTGTCACACGTCATGGTGTCAATAGACAAGAAGTGGGAGCACTTATGAGATGTTCCTTTGAGGAAACTGTAAGTGATGAAGTTAAAGATATAGTGTATTTCCTTCATTCTCTAGGTTGATATTCTCATGGAAGCTGCTGCTCATGCTGAGGTTGACAAAATGCAAGGTGTGAGCGAGTGTATTATGCTAGGTCAGCTGCCAAAAGGAGGAACAGGTGCATTCGATTTGATGCTGGATGCTGAGAAATGCAAGGTGGCCATGGAAATATCGACAACATCTGGTATGATGATGCCAGGACTAATGTTTGATAGAATGTCACCTGGTGGTCAAACGCCTGCTATGACACCATGGCAGAGTGGAGCTACTCCAAATTACATGATGGAGGCATGGACTCCAGGTGGTATGACACCAGGAATGGGTGCAGTTTTTTCACCAGCTGCTCAATCTGAAGGGTTCAGTCCAATGTACAGCCCAGGGTGGAGTCCTGCACCAGCATCTCCATTTAATACTGGAGGTGGATACTCACCTGCTAGTCCTACATATTCACCGGCATCTCCAGGTGGTCCACCCAGTCCCAATTATAGTCCAGCATCTCCTGGATACTCTCCAGCATCACCAAAGTACTCTCCCACCTCACCAGGATACTCTCCAGCTAGCCCTAGCTATTCTCCAGCTAGTCCTTCATACAGTCCAGCTAGCCCCTCCTATAGCCCTGCTTCTCCTAGCTATAGTCCAGCGAGTCCATCATACTCACCATCTTCACCTTCATATTCACCTACATCACCCAGCTATTCACCAACATCACCAAGTTATAGTCCTTCATCACCAAGCTATAGCCCCTCAAGCCCATCTTACTCACCATCTTCTCCAAGTTACAGCCCATCTTCTCCAAGCTATAGCCCCTCGTCACCAAGTTATAGTCCTTCCTCTCCCAGCTATAGCCCTTCGAGTCCTTCATACTCACCATCTTCTCCCAGCTATAGCCCGTCGTCACCATCATATTCACCATCGTCTCCAAGTTATAGTCCTTCGTCACCATCCTATTCCCCTTCAAGTCCTCGGTACAGTCCATCAAGTCCAACTTACTCACCATCAAGTCCTCAATACTCGCCCTCGAGTCCACAGTATTCACCCTCGAGTCCTCAGTATTCACCCTCGAGTCCACAGTATTCACCCTCGAGTCCACAGTACTCTCCCTCAAGCCCAAAGTATTCTCCCTCAAGTCCAAAGTATTCTCCCTCAAGTCCCAAATACTCTCCTTCTTCTCCCCCTTATACACCTAGCTCGCCAAAGTACAGCCCATCATCGCCTCAGTACACACCCAGTTCACCTCAGTATACTCCAACATCTCCTCAGTATACTCCTAGTTCACCTCAGTACACTCCTAGTGATGGTCATAGTGAAAACTATTCCCCTTCACGCCCTACTTCTAGTATGACACCAGACTTCTCATACTCTCCCCCTTCGCCCACATATAGTCCCAAAACCCCTGAGAGTGAAGATGAGTCAGATTAAAGACTGTGTCAGAAAGACACAAGTGACTTTTTTGTTCCATATAATAATTGTCTTTTAATCATTTTGTTTGTTTTTTTGTATTGGTTTATTGTTCTCTCTAATCACTCGAGTCATTTATTTGCAGTACATGCAAAGAATTGTGTTTATTATTATAGATATTATCATTTATTGTAAACAGTTGTTTTATAAAGCAATATTTGTTTTTGAAACTTGTAAACAGTTGTTTTATAAAACAATATTTGTTTATAGCTCCAGTCAACAATAAAAATAGAGAGACCTCTATCAATGAATAAATTAAATATTATAACTATCAATTGTTATTTTACTATTATATATAAATAATAAAGTAAAATAACTAAAAGATAGTTATATCAATATTTTATTGTGAGAGTACCTTATATAACTATAATATTGTTCCAGTTAGTAATGTTGTGTTTGATATCTATCTCACTGTATTTTATCACGTTCTGCTGATACTTTAGTTTGTATTTTCTCCCAATCAATAGTAATCTGATGAGAGACAAAATATATTTACTTCTCGTTTGTTTATCAATAACCTTTTCGTTGTATTGTTGGAATTTTTTAATTATTTCTTCACATCCTAATTCCTCTAAGTATTTCTGGCGATATGCCAAGACAGTATCGACATGAGTCTTATACTGGATGGCTAATTCAAGAGCTCTAGAGTTAGAGTACAAAGAATTAAGTAATAGCACGAGATCAGAAGATACCTTTCCCATTGAAATAACTGGATATTTATTTCAATAGCTCTGAAAACCAATCCAGACTGGATGTATATGGTCTCTGCGATATGAGGTTGATGACAAAACAATGCCAGCTCAGCATTACGAACTTCAGTATTGTGTAGACTTTGAATATCAATCAAATAACGAACTTTGTCAATCTATAAAGAAAATAAAACTTAGTTCACTCAAAAGTGTAGTAAGTGTGGTATAAAGTGTAGTAGATATTATAATGCACATATTATCATTGGTAGTATATATAATATCAGTAGTACTACTGATATTATATATAATACCAATTATAATATGTGTATTATACTGATTTTAGTTATAATATTGAACCATTTGGTTAATCTAAGCTTACCTCATCAATTGCTGAGTATGCAGTTATAGCTGTTGATAATTCTCGAGCTCCTGTAGCCATACCTGCTAAACAAGCCCACAATGCAGGATTCTATGAGGTATACAATCACATCATGACCATATGTCCATCCATCTATCTAATTCATCCAATCAGATAACAATCTTTGCAAGTACCTTTGCAACTCGGCACAACTTAACAGTGTTAGCCCATTGATGTGCAAGGAAATGTTGATGAAGGACAGCAGGAAAGGGAGATAAACTATAGAAAATCTCAATATGACAATACATACAGACTGAGTGATATGTGTACCGAGCCATAATTATAGCACCATCAGATCGACGAAGGGTCACATGACTTCCCAAAAATGTCACAATTTGAGGATTCTTTGAATACCCACTGTATATAAGAGGTTAATTAAACCACACCCCTTTTAATAACAATAGCCTAACCTTTTTACTTCCACAGTGGTTAATGGTAAAAGGTCTTGATCTGTAAATACAATGGCTGGATGATACCAAACTATGAGACGAGTATCCTGCATTCCTACTAGTATATTGTATTGATCATTCCATGTTAATGATGTCACCATAGAACCTAAATGAATATTATAATTAATGAAAAGCTAATGAATAAATAATTAGTATTAGTTAATAGATAATTATTTATTTTATGGGTGTGGTATTTATAGTTATTAACCTATTGCAGTAGGTGTGGTCTCTGCTGTTCTATCTCTTGCTTGTACCACAAACAGGTCATGGTTCTTATCAGTAAATGCCAAGAGTCTTTGAGTCCCAGATCGACTCAAATGTAATTGATCCACTTCAAGTTTATGATGTAAGGACTCACTAAGTTCACGCCCACTCAGAGCATCAAAGAAATAGATGCCTACAAAAATGAAAACAATATACATTTATATATATACCACACTGTCTGTGCTTAATTACTAGATAGGAAATGTTATATATATATACACACACACATATATAATATAATATAATAAATATACTCCTAATACAAACAATATATAATAAATGTACACAAACTGAGTAGTATATACAAGTAGCTAGCTAGTCATAACATCATAAGTTGAGTACATATATATGTGTATTTCCTTGGCAGACATTGAGATATGATAGATCTTCCTTTACACTTTGCTCTATTTACTATAAAAGTTGTATGATGTATACTACTGTACTTTTAGGATCTCTCTTGTCTCTAATGGCAATTGTATCGTTGGAAACAGCTACAGTCTGTGAATTAAGAGTGTCTGGTTGGAGTGCTGGGTGCTTGATTGTGCATATTGTACGACCCTATAATGTCATATGATGTATTATTACGTCATTATTTTAGTACCTCATATGATATGATTTGAACTCCAATAAAACTTTCCACAAGCATGAAAAACCTAGACATGTATTGTGTAATAAATGATATATGTACTATAATAACCTTTCTGCCTGTTTAATAAGACTGACTGCTCCACTTTTGAGATCAAAAATAACTGGTGTAGTCCAATTACGTTCCCTAAAAGTGATGAATGGAATAAGAGGGTGGTTGTTGGACTTCCATAAATGGTTATAATAAGAGTTTATTTACATAGATGGGGTGAGATAAGTGGTCATGTGGTCTGGCAGTCCACCCACTCTTGTTAGTAATACCAAACTTATAACATATTACATAACGTATTATGAATATATTATAATATAAACACAGGTGTAGTGGTATGTGCTCAAATAGTATATTCATTAGTTGATATCAGATGATTGAATGGACTCTTCATGAATATAGAACTAGTTTCCTTTTACTGATGATTGTAAATATTGTTTTCTCTAATTCCTATTTACCTATAGATAAAACATTGTGTAGATGTTGTCACAATAAGGTGATCCCAATCTAATGATATCTTGATAATTCTCTCATTTAAGACTAGAGAGTAATAGATCAACATGAAGTGAAGTCACATAATCCATCCATCCATTTAACTCTTTATCAATCCATTCATCCATTGTAAGCCATCTATCAATTCATCCATCCATCCATTCATCTATTCACTCAAAGGGTGTATCAACTTACCTAAGTACTCTTTGGAATCATTAATAGCATTCCTGACAGTAATACTATTATCATCAGTCACTATAGCCTCCAAATGTTTCCATTCTATTCTTCTAATCATGTGATAAACATATTATATAATGGCATTTCAACTAGTCACATGAAGCATTTATTGTGCTTAATATGGTATGTATTTATTGTGTGGTATCTGGTCACCTTCCTAATACTTGTCCGATGACAATGTGACCACTTCCACTTGCCCCACCCACTTGAATTCCATCATTTGACCAGGCAAGTTTGAAAATAGTACCGCATTGAGGTTTGTCAAGGCTATGTGACCACTGGAGGGAGAGAGAGAGAGATAAGAGTCTTCTATCTATTTTGCTTTACCCCAGCTTTGTCACATAGTCTAAGAGTATTAAATCCCCCTACAGCAAACAGTTCACCTAAAAAGATGACCATTCTGATACTCTATTAGTTGTCATTCAAATCACTTACCATCTGGTGCCCAGGCTACTGAAGTAACAGGAGAGTCATGTGGTAAAGATGTATAGAGTGCTCTACCATAACAATCCCATACCTTAACAAAATATTATATTAAAATTGTATTGTTATAACAGTTGTTAACAATCCCATACCTTAACAAAATAATTATTATATTAAAATTGTATTGTTATAACAGTTGTTAAGTATACATAACAAAAGTCTACATGTCTATAACCATACCTTATATTTCCTGTCTTCGCCCCCAGATATAATTAGCCCTCCTGTTATATTCCAATCTACAGCAAGTATGATCCCATCGTGTGCCTTCCATTGACTGGGTTTTGTGGAGGGTTGAAGTGGTTTAATGACGAGGGATTTACCACTTGCGTACAAGACTTGGTTACTGTCTGGAGACCACGAGGCTCCATACACTGGAATAGCTAATGTTGGACATATAAATAAAATGGAAGACATATTATATTTATAATAAATGAATGTATTTAATCTTACCATTTTGAGCTAACACACTTCTCAGCATACCAGTTCTGGACCAGATTTTTACAGCACCATCTTCACCATCTAAATAAAACAGTTAATGTTAGTAAATTCTGACACAATTGATACTAGACTGTACATGTTAAAATAGCTGTGCCATCATGAATCCATTTAATTCCTAACACAGCACCTTTATGACCCTCTACTGTCTTCTCAACCCGTCCAGACTTAGACACCAACAAGAACCGACCTATAAATTAAATAGATACTTAGAGGATTACAAAATGGATAGTCAAAACAGACAGTTATATACATGACAAATGAATGTATGGGATAAAGTTCAATGGACATTAGCATACCATCAGTACAAGCAAGGGCAAATAGCTCTGACTGTGTGACTTGTTTCTTTCCTGTATTAGCTGGAAACCAGTGGATATCTGTACAATATATGTCTTTAGGCAATTTGGCAACCTAAATTATAATACTTAATAATATTCATAGAGTACAATATGGACCTCTGTGGTTTCGTTGGTTTTTAGGTTCCATTTCATAATCATGTGATCATCTCTGTAGTAGAGAAAGAATGCGGTGCATGAGTTTATTGGAAGTACTTACCCAATGGAGTAGAGTTCACAGGGACTGGCCCAACCTACACAGCTTGTTACATCAGAATGTATTCCTAAAGTTAAAGATTATAACAAGAGACATTCATTATATTATTTTAATAACAAAAGGATATGTTTAAAGTCTTTGGAAATGGTTAATTTCAATCTCATCTTTTCTCCAAATCCCGCCAATAACAAGAAAACCTCAAGATTTGGTTTTGTAAAGTTGTATATTATTATTTGTTGCTATGGATACACGTATATTTACGATGAATAATTCATTTACGGTATATCTCGTGGATTTATATAATCTCAAGTTTTGAATTTTACAACACAGCACTGAAGTGGAGAAGGACAGTGGAGAAAGAGTTAGAGCATATCAAACTGGAGTCATATTGCTGACCACCATTAACTAGTAGCTGGCCAGTAAGAACTATGGACTCAGAGCAAGTGACTGACTCTGCCATCAGTGCTGGTGATGTTTCTACTAGTACTACTACTACTGTAGTAACTAGTGATGAAGAAATGCAACACATCACAACAATCGTAACATCGACAATTCCTGCTGATGAAACTTCAGAGTCAGCAGATACACCAGTTAATAGTATCGACAGTGGTACAGCTAGTATTGTCTCGACTTCATCCACGAAACATACGAGGGACTCGTCTTGGCTCGAGCTGGAAGTCTGCAGAGAGTTTGTGCGAGGAGACTGCAGCAGGACTGCAGAGGAATGTCGCTATGCTCATCCTACAGGCTCAGTGATTGTCAAAGATGGTAAAGTCACTTGTTGTTTTGACTACCTCAAGGTAAGGCTAATATATATTTATTTATAGTGAATCAATTGCATGTTATCAATACATGTGTAATAAAATAATACCAGCAATGCATAAACTTAGACACTGCTTATCAGTTTATCACTTTATCTGTTATGTTATTTTTTATTCATAATGCATGTATATGGCTGTGATTGTTAAGAGTATAAAACAAATCTTTTGTCAGTCATGTGAGTTTGTGGTTAAATTGAAGTCCAGAGTGATCATTGCATCACTATTGTAGCATTGTAGTATAGTTCCATATTTTATCAGTGTTATTACATAATCTATAGTAACATAACTGCATTTTTTTTAGGATCGATGCTCTCGAGAGCATTGCAAATATCTCCATCCTCCTAACATCATTAAGGATCGACTTGTCATGGCAGGCAAGCAATATGGCCAGGCAATGGCTGTGTCATCGAAACCAATGTTGGTATCACCTCTTAGCCCTACACTCCAGCCAGTAAGATACCATTCTATTCATGTATAAATCCTTTTATATTCTCATCTAACCTGTGTCTCTTCATTTATTTAGCTACCTGTATCAGGGACTTACTCAGTCTCTCTTCCCTATGTGACAACTTCGACCTCCACAGTCGGACACATGGCTCATCCTGACACACCCACCTTTACTTTCCCACCTAACCCAAACTTTTCTTACATATCTTCTCAAGTAGAGGTATGTAGAGAGTTTGACGAGGCACGATGTACTCATGGAGAGACCTGCTACTACGCTCATCCTGGTAAGAGGGTGATTATAACTAGATAAGGCTTCAGGGCTACTTGTGATGCCAAATACTAGTATATGTTGTAATGTTATGTCATCAATGTGTGAGTGTGTGAGTGTATAGGCATTGCCCCTATGATAATTATAATAAATATCAATAATAATCAATGAACAAAACTATGATTACATAATATTATGTGTGTGTATGTGTATTGACACTTTGATCTGGGAAGGGGATAGTCCTGTGTGGGATAATGTAATGTCTATAATAAATTTAATAGTATTAAGTTTTATTAATCTTCTGGACTCTTTTCTAAGTTTTCTCCTTAATTTTAATAACTAACTAACATGTCCCATGGCCTGAACATAATTATGCATTTCTTAATGTTGTACATAATTTTTCTTATACATACAATTATATTTTATAAGTTAGCTTATGTATTGTTCTATATAATGAACTATTTTAGCACGAAGATGTTATTACAAACAATATATGATATATAGTATATAAGGTTATTATATCTAACATATTGAAATGCCACAAAAGGGTAGTTCTTTACCTTATAAGGCATTGTAGACCCATTGATTAAGTCACTCATGACTACCATTGCTACTATGGTCTACCAAGATAATCACAGCCTACTAAAAATTGGAGGAGTGGTATATTCATTGATATAAAAACATTGTATTTGCCCTTTGTCACTTATGAATATCTTTAATAGGCTACTCAGCAATTTTTTAAATTGTTTTCATGTGCTATGCATGTGTCATAGTAATTGATAGTAATTGTTACTTGAGTAAAGAGGGCTATGGAATTTGAGTCTCATGACCACCAACCCAACCCACTCCACCCCATAACTGTTAACTTAGAGTATATCATGGCCTATGAATTTGATTGATAGAAAGTAAAATGAAGAAAAGAAGAGACCCCTTTTACAATAAAACTAGACTTGCTTGTTATCAGTTTGTTAAGAAGAATGATTCTTATATGTCTATGGAAGCACTTATACTGTCTTAGTGATACTCATTACATTAATACCATATATGATTGCTGTCATTTTTATTACCATGATAACCCAATTATAATTTATCATAAAGACATAATTTAAAGTGGTCATTATTTTATTTGTTTGAGATTTTAAGATCATTAGTCTTATTATCTTTCAGAACCTTACGTCAGAAGAAACAATAACAATACAGTTAGTGTTTGTTGGAATTTCATGAAAGGGTTCTGTCGACATCAACAATGTTGGTTTTATCATCCTCCTCCTCACATTATGGCAGCCATGTCATTACTAGCTGGTGGGTCCTTAGTCCCTCAGCCTTTTCTTGATCCTATGTTGATACCTTCCTTCACTTCTAAACCTTCATATTCCACTCAAGTTGGACTAGGAGGACCATTCCCATATTGTAAGTGGGAGTAAATCATTTTAATTTTATTCATTGGATGTTCCCAGTAATTGTAATTCATAAACTGGTATATAATAATATTTATAGGTATGTGTTATTATAGTCTATTTATTAATGACTATTAAGTGTATTAATTATTAAGTACAAAATTTAAATTTTAAATTGTTTACTTATAGTTACTTATGACATACCTCCTATGATGAACCATTACTCTCCATCATCTGTTCCCATAACAACCATACCTGTCCCCATTTCTCCACCCATGGGTTCGCGTGTGTCTACTCTCCCCCAGGCCATTGTCAATTAAACAAATCTCCTCTAGTTATTGTAAAATATATGATGATAACTTTAATTTTCTGAATGATATTTTCTCTTTTGTTTAATTGTCTATGTGATGCATGTTGAGGTATATAGTTCCTCAAATCTATGTGGATTTTGAATTTTCATGTATTTTAGATTGTCACATGATGTTCATGTGTTTTAGTCAACAGGTGTCTTTTATTCTCTCTCATTGCATAGCATGTGATGTTCATGTGACCTTATCATGTACATATGTAATATGAGGCATATGGTTCCTCTATTAATATTATTGTATTATTTTTTAAAATTTTGTCATTTGTTTTTTGTGATTTACTTATTGGTTATATGTATATACTTATTAAAATTTATTAGTAAATGGAAAATCATATAAGTAAGTGATATTCTGCTTATAATTCCATCGATATAATAATAGTGGCTCAGTCTTTAATCTGTTGAGTAAGAAAGGTGGATGAAAATTCCATCGATTCTGCTTCCTTGTCTCCTTGAATTGGTGATGTCTGTAATCTTCTTCGGCGAGAAATCTCTTTTTGCAGCTGCAACTTATTCATGAAGAAGACTCGTTTCCATGTTAATTCCTGAGCTAGAGACTTTATTTCCAGACTTGGTTGACCTTGATGGATAATGTAGAGTTTTTCCCAAAGAAGATTTGAATTACAAATTTCTTGGAAATGCTGGTTAACTTGTGAGAGGTGCATTATCGATTGGAGGTCTAGATACAGTGCTACCGTGATCATTAGAGACTCGGGGAGACTGCTCAAGTGATCATTACAGCCTTGCAAAATGCGTTTAATCTGCTTGAGTACATGAGCACCAAATATATACTCAATTTCTGATTGTAATGATTTATCATATTTGAAATCCTCATATGACATGATATTTTCTGTTGGTATCGAAGGAGGACCTTGAGAGTTTCTTAAAGTGATTTTCCACTTTCTCCAGACCACTCCCCTTTCTGTGACTAAAATTTGGCAGAAATCTTTCGAGGGAGATGGTACTTGAGCAGTAGCTTCAAATAGTTTTTGAGCACGTGTGACTGTCTTTTTCCATAATAAAACATCTGTAATTGGCTGGGAGTCATTGGTAGAGTCATGATGCAGGGAGCTAGCCATTTTGCTGAGCTGCAGGCATCAGCTGGGGGGCGAAGTAGACGAGTTCCAAGAATCCAAACCCAACCCGTTTCTAATTTTGGAATAGTAAATTTGAAAGAGTTTTACGCATGCTCGCGAAAATTAAAAAGGAGGGCGTGTAAAACCAACTGTGGGCGTGACACAGGGCGGTGTTTGCTAGGTTACAGTGTTCGTCAGTTATATTGTAACCACAACAACAGAAATAGTCACACGAAGTTAAGCACTATCCTAGTGTGAAAGACGCAAATTAGGTCACTATAGTTAGCTAAGTGTGTGTAATCTTCGTGTTCAAAGCTGTGAGCGGATGGCTAATGGACAAGGCCTGTTTTGAATTGGGAACTGAAGAGGGGTCCCCCCAGCTAACGAAGTATGATATTATAAGAATTACTTCTTTCATATTTATTTGTTGTTTGATTTACTTTATTGAATGGGGTGGAAATTACTCGAGAGAGAGATAGAGAGAGAGACTAGAGTCATCAAATTGTTATTGATATATATATACATAAGGTATTATGTATTGAAAAAGCATCTTGTGGGTCAGTTTTGTTTATTTCTTATGGCTGCCAAATTAAGTAAACTATGAGTATACTGACAATTATCCTAAGGTATACTGACGAAACCTGAAATATACTATAACTTGTTAGAGTATAATATGTATATTCCAACCACTTCCTTGTTTTTGTTTCTTTCTCTCCTTATGTCTCACTCTTCTAGTTCAATTGTGACCTTTGAATGGCTTTGATATATGATATAATGTTATAGTACTACCTAGATATTGTAGGATAAAATATTTAAGTTCAATTAGTTCATAGGTTTATTCTAACAGTTCTAAATTTTTCTTATTAACAGAGATAGTTCATATACTCCTATTTTACGTCGATCAGCTCGTCTTATTGCAAAGAAACAATCCCTTGAATCCTTGCCCAAACCGTCACTGTCAGCATCAAACTCCTCACTTGAAAGAGTTAGCAAAAAATCCAGAACTCACTCAGAAAGAAGTTTGGCAGAAGAAGAGGAAGAATCAACTACTATACAAGAGAAATCTAACAAAGCTAAGAGAAAGAAGATATCTATCAAGTCACCAAAACAAGAGTTAAGTGCTGAGTCTCCAGCATCTTGTGATTCTACTGGTAAACAGCAGAAAACTTCAAAAGGAAAGCAGCCAATTAGAAAACGTAGCAGGTCACATTCCTCTTCTGCTGGTTTAGAAGAAGTCTGCCTCGATCATAAGAAATATCTTCAGTCATATCAGGAAGACAAGTGTGAAAAGAAACACAAGAAAAGAGTAAAAAAACTCTCAGATAGATCTTTAATTAGTGGGAGTGGCTCAGAAAACGATTCTACAAGTGTAACTGATCTTGGAGATAGGCAGAAAAACAAGAAAAGAAAACGTGTTGATCAAGATCCACCTCCATTAATTACTAAATCTCCTAAATTACAGTCTAAGGTCAAAGACGACAACGAAGACTGTACTATAGTGACTAAAGAGACTACAACTAAAGGAAAAAGTAGAAGAAAACGAAAGAACAAACAAGAGGAAATTCCACAACAAGAAAGGTATTGTTATTAAATTCATATCTAATGTACTGTAGTCACTACTCTTAACTATAATTATGTTGCTATACATGTACACATGTTGCTATCATTGATGTGTAATTATTGTGTGTGTGAATCAGCTGTTGATTGATAGTAGCTTCCTTACTACCATATGTTACACACATACACTATAGGCTTTCATGAGTCTGATATGTACAACACTAGTACACTGGTACAATGGTAGAGCATTTTTTATCAATGTTTATTTATTAGTGTAATACTTCCATTGACAATATTCTCATTGTAACACTTGTTTTGTGTGAATATGCCAATATTGTTTGCATTTTATCAGTTTTGTTTGTTCTCTATTCTTCTGTTTGTGTATTGGAGCTAGTGTTTATTATTGCTATTTTGTTTCCATTATAGAGTTGTACGTAAATCTGTTATTCAATACGCAATGTCTAATAAAGAGTAAGTCATGTTGATTGTACTACTGTAAATCTCTCTCTCTCTCTCTCTCTCTCTCTCTCTCTCTCTCTCTCTCTCTCTCTCTCTCTCTCTCTCTCTCTCTCTCTCTCTCTCTCTCTCTCTCTCTCTCTCTCTCTCTCTCTCTCTCTCTCTCTCTCTCTCTCTCTCTCTCTCTAGTCATAATCAGCCTGGTCCATCAGGTGAAGGTCAGATCTATCATTGATACTTAACTTGATTGTATATTTAATTATATTAGGAAATGAAGGATCCAATGATCTTCCAGGGGAGCAGGCCACAGGGAGTCCCTTTGGGGATGGTTCTGATCCTGTGGACCCATTTTTGGCTTTGATGAATGAGGAGAGTAAAAGACTACAAAGTAAGGATATGATGAAATGGTATTGGAATGAAATATTATAGGAATGAGATGGTATTGGAATGAGATTGGGGACTGGAATGATTTATGTGTGATTTCATTTCATTAGTGATGCTGGAGTCTCGTGGTCTACCTCCTCATCTCCTGGGCTCATTAGGTCCAAGAATTCCTCACTTTTTTCACAAACATATGAGCTCCTCTAACAGTAAGAAGTATTTTATCTGTTCATTAGGTTTAATCTAAACTAGATACAAAGGCTCATCAATTACTTGAAGGTCTCCAATGTGTTGAAGACGAGAGTGTCCAATTACAGTCATGTATTGAGATAGGACAACTACTAGTTATGGGAAATGAGGATACTTTAAGTGGATTTCCAGTCAAAGAGGCAGTACCTGCATTAGTAAGTGATGAGAGAGAGAGAATACTTGTATCATTATGTTACTGTTTTATCTTAATATTAGATTCACTTGCTTTCAATGGAACACAATTTTGATATGGTAAGTATAATTTAGTCTCCTATACCTACTATTGTATTATTTTTTAGATGATGAATGCTTGTCGTGCACTCACCTATATGATGGAAGCTCTCCCTCGATCAACTGTTGTGGTATCTGATGCCATTCCTGTTTTGCTAGAGAAACTGCAGATCATACAATGTATGGATGTTGCAGAGCAGGCATTGTCAGCACTGGATATTCTCTCTTTAAAACATAGCAAGTCAATTTTGCAAGCTGTAAGTCCAGATATCAATACTTATGCCTGCCTTGTTTACACAATGTAGGGTGGAGTCAACGCTTGTCTGTTGTATTTGGATTTTTTCTCATTGAACACACAAGTTAGTTTTTTATGGCAAAATGTACACGCACACATTCTTTCTTTCTCAAACAGCGTTCAGCTCTTAGTGTAGCTGCAAACTGTTGTCTGTCAGTGGCAGAAGAAGACTTCCAACTTGTGACAGACAGTATCCCTATCCTTTCTAATCGTCTCCAACATCAGGTAATCGAACTCTTCTATTAAAAACTATTAATAACCATGTTATTACCATTACATTTTAGGATAAAAAGTCTGTTGAAAGCTGTTGTCTATCTTTCTCAAGACTAGTAGATAATCTTCATAATCATCCAGTAAGTGAATATATTATAATTGTATTAATGAATGATGTGCCTTTTATAATTAGAAATTATTGCAAGAAATAGCATCACAAGGTCTACTACCCAATATTCAAAATTTGGTATGAGAATGAAATATGAATGTTTAAAGAATGAAATAATGATAAGAAAGAGATCAAAATAAAAATGAAGTAGTATTACTTTTTTTATTTTTCACTAGTTGATGATGTCACCGTCAATAATAACATCGCACATGTTTGTTGTGGTCATAAGAATGCTCTCAACATTATGTTCAGTATGTCCTATATTAGCTGTAGACATGTTGAAACTAAGTTAGTTTGTGAAATCATTGAATAAAAATAAAGACATTGGTTACCTATTATAGACATGGGAGAAACTTTGAAATATCTTCTTGTTGGCCCTGAAGAGATCACACTTGAAACTATTGAGGTACATGTGTTTATAAAAACATTACACAATAGATTAATAATTTTAATTATACTATTTACATGTACTTATATCATGATACATGTATTTTATTATGTGCAGATCAACAGCCGTTCATCAAATGAATTTTATGAGATTGTCTCATTAATTAGGTATGTATATCAGCTGTATAATATTTTATTATAATTTTATTTATCTGGTAACCTTTTAGTGAATTGATGCCTCCTCTGCCTAAAGATGGTAAGTGATAGCATTTATGATAAACTAAGATAATTTAGTATGAATCATTACAGGTATTTTTGAAGTAGACAAGTTGTTGATTACAAGTAGAAGACATATGCCTACTTCAGTGAGTCTAAATTATCTGTTTGATGATCATGTGATGTTCATGTGATATTTAGGTGCAGTGGGAGTGGCAGGATGACAATGGATCATGGCAGCCATATACTAAAGTAGAAAACAGAATTATTGAAGTGAGGATTTTTGAAGTTTATGTCTAGAAGACTTATCCTTTATAGGCAGCTCATATGGCTGGAGAAGAAGATATAGCTGTTGATATACATGGTCGGACATATATAATAGAGTTTGGTGTCATGCATCAGGTCTGTTTTGTGTGTCCATTTAATTGTTATATCTGTCCATCAATGAACTAATGTACATCCATTTTTCATACAGATCAATGAAGAAACTGGTAACACACGAGCTATTAGAAGGAGTACAGTCGATTCTATTGCCAACAAAGACTCTGAAGTATTATACAATTATTAGCTATATATATATATATACTATAATATATATATTGTATATAGTACTGTACTATATTGTAAGTATGTTCCTTTAATTATTTGTTTAATTTTTTAGGAGAAGGCTGCTGATGAAGATCCTAGATTACTTGCGTTATGTGCTGAACCTTCACTTTCCATTGGGTTTCTACAATCACTAGTAGCAGTACTTTATGAAGTGTTCAGTAATATGGTATGATCAATTTGTTTATCACTATGTTTCATCTGTTTTTTGTCTTATAGGCTGCTCCCTCTATAAAATACAAATGTCTTAAGGCTCTATTGAGAATGTTAAACTGTACAATGTGAGTACAATTATAACATTATCACACCAATATGCATGTACATGTGCAAATAGGTCAGAAGTACTCACAGATATTCTCAGTAATATATCTGTTTCAAGGTAATATTTTGACTATTTGATTTTTATCATCTTCCTTTCTCTCTCTCTTCATAGTTACATTGCTACAATGTTGAAGTCACAAGATTATAGAATAGTTGTTGGTGCCATACAAATGGCTGTCATTCTCATTGATAAAATGCCAAATATATTTATTGAGTATTTTCATCGTGAAGGTGTCATGCATGCAATGGAAAATCTCAAGACTTTACCACTCAAAGTAATAGTACTAAGCTACTATAATCATATTGTATTATAATATGTAATAATGTCCCATAGGCTATGGTCACTCCTAAGAAACCTGAACAAACCAAACCATCTGTACCACCACCTTCAGCAGTAATATCACCTCCTCTACCTATCCCTCCTCTGGCCATGTCAATGCCACACCCATCTTCTAGTGCTCCTATACCTCTTACTACTGATAGTGGTATTGTGTCTGTAGACTCACCCAGCACTGCACGAAGGTTAGATGACATATATATGAAGTGATGAATGGATAAGGATTCAATACTTTTCTTTCATAATTTTAGATTTGTGGACATGTTCCGTAAAAGTAGACGTCACCTTCGAAAATCACTAAGCCGAGCTCGCAGTGAAGATGTTTCAGAAACACCTTCAATTTTCATGTCTGGACGTCCCATGCCCTCCATGCCCCTCCTTCCACCACCCACGTTAGCTGTATCACCTCCTTATTTATCTTCAATTACTGGGGCTATGGGAGGTACCTCAAAGAAGTTGGAGTCGGCTACAAAGTCGGAAGAAAGCTCAACAAATAAAGAAAAAATCAGAGAATGGATTGTTCAGCAGGTTAGTATTGTTACTATTGATGTTGGCATTAAGATTATGTTAAAATCATTGATACTGATATTGATGTTTAGGTGTTAAAATCATTGATACTGATATATTGATGTTTAGGTGTTAAAATCATTGATACTGATATTGATGTTTAGGTCACTCTGTTTCTTGATAAATGGTCAGTAAAGTCTGGTTCATCTGATATGAATCCAGCACTGGAAGTAATGAAGATATTACAGGCAATATCAGACCAATTAGATCCTGCCAATATATCTTGCTTGAAGGCACTTAATGTCAGTATATCATCTGCTGTTAATGATCTATTATTAATATAATTATAGGATCTCTGTCAGGTATTGTGCAATCCTAAAAGTAATGCAACGGCTTTTGAATTTTTGCATTGTGATATTCCTAAAAAATTGACCCGGTAAGAGAGAAAATGACATAATTATTAAAATTATTATTTAAATTATGCTACTTTATTCTTTATTTTTCAGTGTCATATCATTAGACGATAGTCAATATAGTATTACACTTAATGCTAGACTACGTCATTTTGTACATATCTTTATGGGATTACCTGTATGTGTTGTTATTTTAGTATTTTACAATAATTAAATTGATTTTTTATTAGGAACAGGATGCTGAGCTCTCATCATGGGTAAGACCCTGTCATTAACTACAACAAGTTTGATAATTTATTCAAATCTAATTCTTAGACTCCCCAAGAGCGTCCAGGTTTGACCATGTTGCTACAAAAACTACATGCTTGTATAAGTCAAACGGAACAGCTGCCAGTGAAAGTTCATGACATGCCAGGAAAGAGGTGTGTACATTTACATTATAATCAATTTATTTTCATATTATTTTACAGAGGATCACAAGCTCTAAAGTTTTTTAACACACATCAAATTAAAGTACTATTCTCTTTTTTAATGCTATATTACATAAGTTTGTTTTGTAGTGTAACCTAGAATGTCATCCCTCAGCCTCAGGTCTCCAGTCCTGGAAAGGTGGGATAGTACGAGTTGATCCCCTTGCTACTCTTCAGGTAAATCTATTTCAGTCATAAAGGGTTAAATATTATACACATGTACATTTCTGTGCAGGCTGTTGAAAGGTATCTTCTAATGAAGGGAGTGACTAGACCAGAACAAACTCCACTAGAGGATACAGAAGGGTTAATTATATATTATTGAGTTAGTTCATTATGTAATGTATTATTTTATTACTATAGCTCTGATGACAGTGAGTCTGAAGATGCTATGGTAAGTCTATCAATTTACATATAAGGTTTTTCTTTTCATTATTGTAAAGATATTTATCATGTAAATGTATATTATAATTTTTCGATCTCCCTCCATCTCTCTCTGCTTTAGTTGCCAAGTTTACCAACTGGACCAATGAAGTAAGTATCATAGGATTATTATTTTGTTAATACTATTAATACTCTTCTTTAGGCAACAGTTGGAGTTTTTAATTAATGATAATGTTATTCCACATCACACGACAGTGTTTCAAGCAATAAAACAGTTTGGATTGGTGAGTTAATAGATTATGATTCATGTACCATGATGTAATGATGTTACTATTAATAGACTGGTGGCTCTGAGAATGAAGATGATACCAGTATGTCAGCATTAGGTCATCCTGATATCTGGATTAAATCGCATCTTATACAGTAAGTAAACATTGTCAATTTTTAATGATTTTTTACAGATTTTGACCTCAATTACAACAATGACCTGCCAGATATTTATAGTTAATTAATTATTAATTATATTCTAATTATATTAGATATCGACTAATTGGTCAGGGGCAATCTTCTATGTTAGCTTCACGACCAAAGCGTTCCTACTCTCTTCCAGCCACACCTCTAGATACCACACCCACTCAACTAAAGAGACTTCACACAGCCAATGCTGGAAGCTCTGGACCTAAAGCACGCCGCAATCTTGTATCAAGTAAACTAACCACACCTTCTTTGACTTCAACGGAAGTACAGGAAGGTGTTCGTGTAACACGCTCAATGAGTCGTGAACAACAGAGGGAAGAAATTAGTAAGTCACCAGATAATATGGAAACAGGTACACAGAGAGAGAATTGTAGCATGTGTAGTACATGTGTTTATATAACACTACAGATATTGAATGTGTGATGGGTACTTCTAAATTATCTCCATTATTACTAGCTATAGAGAAGTCAAAGACACCATTGAGTAAGTGATGATTGTAGTAACAATATTATGTACTACTGCTATCTGTAGATATCAAAGATCCAGCTCGTCCAGTTATTAACTTGCTGAGGATTTTGTGGTCACTTAATAACCACTGGAATGATCTTTATAATGTAATGTAGTGATTTATTGATCTATCCATCTGTGTACATGTATCCACTTATCATTTTCTTCATACATGTAGGGTTTCCCGGGTAATCCCATTGTTGCCTCATCAGAATTTATTAGCAGTAAATTGACTGCCAAAGCAACTCGTCAAATACAAGGTACAATACACATGGATTGAAGTGGGCGTGGTAATATATGTACCTCTCTTATAGATCCTCTTAACGTCATGACAGGCAACTTTCCTGACTGGCTCAAACATTTATCCAAACATTGGTAATTAATAATAATTGTTATTTTATTATTATTATTTTTGTTTTTTTAGTCCATTTCTCTTTCCATTTGAATGTCGTCAAACTCTCTTTTACTTCACAACATTTGATCGTGATAGAGGAATTACACGACTCCAGGTAACTGCTAACTGACTATGAATTTACTTAATAACATTCTCTCTCTAATTTGTCTTAAAGGAACAACAACCAGAACTATCAACTGATACATCAGAACAAATAAAACCTAAATTAGAAAAGAAAAAGGTATAAAACAATATATTAAGTTTCTAATTTTATATTGTATTCCTTAATTTAGAGATGTGTCTCTAGGGAGGGTCTCTTAATGCAAGCTGAGAAAATTATGGAAGAGGTAGCTTCTAGTAGAGCTCTTCTGGAGGTCCAGTATCAGGATGAGGTTGGAATAGGTCTGGGTCCTACATTAGAGTTCTATACATTAGTATCTCGTGAGTTACAACAAGCTGACCTTCATATGTGGCGTGGAGATCCTTGTCCTCTACCTGGAATCTCCTCCATTCCTCATGGTACAGCTGGATGGATGGATGAATAGATACTCTTTGATGGATGGTCAGACAGACCTATAGATGCCTGTTAATTCTTTCTTAGCATCTGATAGTAATGGTGTCACTCAGTATGTTTATAGTCCTGTTGGTCTCTTTCCTGGTTAGTACCCTCTAACTATAATAATTACTATTGGATCAATGTCTAATTTTAGCTCCATTAAGTGCTAATACAAATTTCAGTATTGTTGAAGAAGTTTGCAACAAATTTCGATTCCTTGGTCGTTTTATGGCAAAGGCCATAATGGACTCAAGAATGGTCAGTTACTATGTACATAATTTAATAATTTTCATGTTTATATTGTCTCTTGTAGCTTGATCTTCCACTTAGTAATGCATTCTATAAATGGATGCTTGGTCAAGAGGACTCTTTTACTGCACAAGATCTCCAGTATGTTGATCCTGTAATTGCACGTTCATTTGCTCAGATAGCTGATGTTGCTGTAAAGAAACATCAACTAGAGAACGATCCACTATTGGTAAGAGTTCCCTCTCACTCTCTATCTTATTATAATTACTATTATTTCTATCATACATAGACTGGTACAGCTTTACAATTAGGTATCCAGTCATTAACTCTTGAAGGAGGAGGTAGTATCGAAGACCTTGAACTAGACTTTACACTACCGGGATACCCTGACATTGAATTGAAGGTGGTACATCTTGACTTCAATTCTTCTATACTACATTAATTTATATCTTCATACCACATTAATTCATATCTTCATACCACATTCATTCATATCTTCATACCACATTCATTCATGCGTTCAATATCTTTTTTAATAGCCAAATGGTAAAGATATTCCAGTGACTATTCATAATGTAGATGAATACCTGAAGGTAACATGATTGTTATAACATTGGTATGATACTTTACATGTGTTGTTGTCATTCTCTAGTTGGTACTTGACTGGACTCTTGTAACAGGCGTGGCTCGACAAATGGAAGCATTCCGTGATGGATTCAATAGTGTATTTCCTATGTCATCACTACAACAGTTCTACTCACACGAGGTAAAGTTTCAGTACATGTGCACAGAGTAGTAATCCATTTATATATATAATAGCCATATAATGCAAGATGATACTTTAGTCTACATGTCTACTGTCTATTTAGTTAGTTATGTTGAAATTAATGATGTACTGATGTTATGAATGCTTCTTTAATCAATTATTAATAGTATAATCTTTAAAAGGAGTATGATGATAAGCAAACAGTCATATCTTATATAATTATAATAATACAAAACAAATAAATACAATGAGCAATGACAGACAAGTGGCCTAAGAATCTCTCCTACACAAAATATTTTTTATGAAATGAGACAATTGTGAACCACTTCAAAAAGACTTAGTCATCAAAACTAATCATTGTTTGACTATATTGAATATGAGCATAATCAAGGCACAACCAGAGAGAGTAATAATGTATGTTACCTTATTAGGATCTAGGAGTGTATAATTATGTCTTATTTTGTGTTAGTATGTGTTATGTGCTTTTTGTTGCTAGTCTATGTATGTGTGTGTTTACAAACTTTGTTTCTTGGAGATGATAGTTATTGATCTCCTACACTTTGTATGATGTCATATGATGCAATTATTGAGAGAGGATATTATCTTACTGTAAAAGGATTTATTTGTGTAATCATTGGACATACTTCTCATCAGAAATCACCTTGTGTTGCAATTATCACACGACATTTTTATAGACAATGGTGTGGTTATATGATAATACTTCTTTTCTCTCTCTCCCTCCCTCTCTCTAGATGGACATGTTTTTATGTGGTGCAAACAATCAAAAGTGGGACATTAAAGGTATTATATTATAAATAATTATTAATACAGTTATACTGGAAGTCAATAATGACTTCAGGTCCACATTGAAAGTTTTGATTTAAGAATTCATAGTTGAACTTGTTAGAAGGAAACACTGAGTCACTTCAAAGCTACATACACTTATTATAACATAATATTACTTTATTACAGAATTAATGGAGTATTGTAGACCAGATCATGGATATACTCATGACAGGTTAGGGAAATAGTTTCTGTATGAATTGTTGATCTTGCCTCTCTCTCTCTCTCTCTCTCTCTCTAGCCAAGCTATTCAATTTCTCTTTCGGGTGTTAAGTTCTTATAGTACAACAGAACAACGTCAGTTTGTTCAATTTGTTACTGGTAGTCCTCGTTTACCTGTTGGAGGTAAGTCATTGATAGCATAATGGTCACTAATGGTGTACTGTAGAGATACTTTACAGTTATTATAAAATGTCTTTGGATACTTGCTAGTCATTTTAGACAGCCCATGGTTGGTAGTCAATAGTAACACCAATATTTAAATATTTTACTATTACTCTAACAAGAATGACTTTGTTATTAGAAGAACTAAAGTCTGTTATGACTATAGTAAATGACAGTATCTTCAAACTACAAAGTACCTAACATTACCATTTAAAACTAAATATCCTGCAATGCCCACTTGATAGTCTCCATGTCTCCAATCTAAATTATAACTCAAACTTTAACTATTGTGTAATCTTTTTATCTTCCACACAAGTAACCAGACTCTAATCACCACTATAATTTGTAATGAGGAGCTTGTAACTAGAAGCTCTGGTTATACTTACAATATTTGACAATCATTATACTGCTCTTAACTAAGAACATGACTAGACAACATCAATAAAAACCAGTACAGTGTATATTGGTTTTTATTGACATTATCTAGTAAGGCTTTTTGCTAAGAGCAACAACAATGTCAATACAAATACATTATTAGACAAAGCTCCTCTTTAAGTAGTCTATATTATTACTGTGAGTAGTCAACAACAATAATATATACCAGTTTAAATTTATATGCAAAAATTCCCTTTTTAGTTTACATTTATGTCTATCTCTACTAGGTACTAAGTCATAGGTTGATACTGAATGTATAAATACAACGTAATTGTAGTATAAATAATCAGTTTATGGAAACTTGTTTTCCTAATTATTCATTTTTAAATCTGGGCCTCCACCATTCCAAGAACTAGACCACACATTACTTTATTAGTGGCCATAATTGTCAACTATGATTTCAGTAATAGATCTTTCTATATTTACTAGTATTGATAATGTAATACTAGTCTGACCACTAACTAGCACTTGTGTTTACTAGCTAGCATCATTTATAGGTTATTTGTCCATATCAGGTTAAGGAATACAGTCATCTAGGTCAGGTATATAGTCATCCTGACAACTAACTAACCAAAAGAATGCAATGTAGACAGACAAGACAGACAGAGGAAGCAGTTACCCAGTGTGACTCTTTGATGTTTTAATTATAGTGTTCACCCAACTGATAAACATATGGTTATTATTACACCAATTTCTTGGTGTCCAAGAGTCTGTGACTGATACTAACTACACTTTGGTGCATCCCATAGCAACCATTTGTATAGCAACAATTACATAATACTAGCAGAAATCAAGTAGATAACATGACCATTGTTAATAAATAAAGCAAGGAAGGGTGTATCCTCAGAGTCTATTTGATGTCACTAAAATTTAATATTGTGTCTAATGACATCATCATCATCATCATTATGGTCTTTTTATCTACAAGCCATTATATCATTCATTCATCATTTCAGGTTTCAAAGCACTCAATCCTCCATTAACAATTGTCCGTAAAACAGTCGAATTCTCTCAATCACCTGACAACTTTCTTCCCTCTGTCATGACTTGTGTTAATTATCTTAAATTACCAGATTACACAAGTGAAGAAGTTATGAGAGAGAAAGTTAGCTTAGCACTAAGAGAGGGTAAGCAATCATTTCATCTCTCATAGTTGGAGCAGTTCATATATCATCCTACATGTCACATAAAACAGTGCTTGTTGAGAGTGTAATTGCACTATTAAAATTATACTTAATGATTATGTTAATTGTTATTTTAATAATAAAAATGTCTTATTTTCTGAGCCTTCAATTGACTCTAATAATCACTATAAATTAATTATTATTGACATTTGTGTTTTTGAGTCAGAGTTAATTGTTTTAATATCACATTATATAATCTCCAGTATTATATTCTTATTAGAATTGTACAAAAACAGTTATCATAAATGGATTAAATTTGTGTTGTGTTTAACATTGTTTTGTAACTAATGCAACCATAATTTTTGTTGTTTCAGAAATAAAATTAATTCTAAAATAAATTGTTAATCTCTTTCTCGACCTCGTTGAAGTCGGAAAACCATTTCATAAGGATATGGTAAATTCTCAGCACTTTTATCATTTAGTTGTTTTAACTACATAACAAACAATAAACATAATATTTTTGTTGTCATACTAAGATCCATATACATACAAGCTATTCTAGTTAACAAACAATAAACATAATATTTTTGTTGTCATACTAAGATCCATATACATACAAGCTATTCTAGTTACCAGCCTGCTCTAGATGCCATTGATAAACATAGTGACTACTGTCATAACACTGACAGCTGTGTATGTCTAGAAGCCATTTGTAATTGTCATTGTCATTGTCACTTATAGTGATGCTACCCATATAAATAAAACATTGATATCATTGCATCTTCAGCAAATCTACACTCATATCTGTATTATTATTATGAGTTTATCTACACTCATAACTGTATTATTATAACAATGCATTGTTCTACAGTCATAGCTGTATTGTTCTACAGTCATAGCTGTATTAATAAGCTTATCTACACTCATTATAATACCTATATTCATTACTCATATTACACTAGTCTGATGCACTAACTAATATGTATTATGTATATCAATGGTATTATATTTTTACTTGATCAACATGCTATATTATACCATGCTATGTGCTGGAAATCAATCTATTTTGGAGGACATTATGAGGATATATTGCTCCAAGTATTAACACTTGAAGCAAGCACCCATAAACCTACCAAATGATTATATCACCATGCAACCAGACACGGAAAGAAGCATGTTGAAGCAAGTTGTTACCATGATATAGTCAATACACACCATTTTAGTACAATAGACAATGATGACTTAATAAGTATGCTTACAACTTTTACTTACCTCATCATCAGAGAGCTCAATAAAGGCAGCTTTAATATTGTCTTCTAATTGAGCTACAGTACGTGCTCCTATGACTACAGATGATACAGTTGGTTGATGAAGAAGCCAAGCTATTGCTATTTGAGCGACACTAGCATCTAATGGAATAAAACCTAAATGAACATGTGTGTGAAATTATACTGAACTGTGGCTAGTAGCAATCTCCCTCATAGTTTGTAATAACTCCCAGAACTGTTCATTATCAGAATAAAGGGCAAGAGATGGATGAGACTGGTTGCTACGAGATCGATCTGCTTCTACCCATGCTATGCGAGAGCTAGTGGGATCTCCAGGAGTAACTCCACGCTCAAATTTTCCAGACAGTAGTCCTCTAGAAGAGGATTAGCATTATGAAGTGATAAATTAATAGAGTACCCTTTTAATGGACTCCATGGTAACATAGCAATACCTTCACGCTTACAGACCTCTAGTAATTCCCACTCTGTTGAACGACAAAGAAGACTATACTGAGCCTAAAGGGAGAGAGAGAGAGATTACATGAAGTATAATCTATGTCTATTTAAAATGATAAAGTAGGTAACCAGAGACAGCTGTTTATTAACAAATTTGCTTACTAAGTGTAGCTATAGTTCCAGGAATTACAACACTTGTATGAGTAATTATTTAACAATTTGTTTTACATCATTCTCAATAATGTAGTTTACTGGTATATAGTTACATTTGTATGTTAATACATTACAGAAGAATGATAGTTGGTGCACTCCACCTTAAATACCTACCATTTTAATAGTATTATTGTTCAAAACAAACATAACTGTAATTACAATCATTTTCTGAATATATTATTTTCTTGTTTGTATAGCAAGACAAGAATTTATGACCTTTCCTTTATTAGCATTTCTTTCCATTGTATTCCCTACCTGATTGCTAACTATCTGGTTAAGTCCAAGATGACGACATGTATCAATGATTTTTTGAAACTGCCATCCTGTGACATTACTCACGCCAATGTAGTGAATTTTACCACATACTATTAGGTCATTAAGAACTCTTAATGTTTCCTCAATTGGTGTACCATCATCCCAGCAGTGAATCTAAAAGAGAGAAACAGAAAGGAAAACTTTATCATGGTACTAGTATTCAAAATGTTGAATGTATTTAGTTTTCCAAGATTCTGTCTGATCTAATTGAACAGTAACATAATCTGTAATTGTAGAGACAGACTGTCTGTCTTATATAAACACTTATATAAGCACACAAGCTAAATTATATGCACAGAATCTTGTGTCTTCATTATAGTAATGTATGCACTACTAATGTGGCATATCATTTTACTCTAGTAATGTTATCAGAACTCAAATGTCAAGTGTAGTAAAGAAACTATAGAGTGTTCCTCTACCATAATGACTACTACTGTGGCTTGACCACAAGGAGTGGTTGCAGGTGTTCTACAGGATAACTACCAGCTTTATCAAACCTACAGACTGATAATAAGAAGTGTAGCAACAGCTACTTTTGTAAGGTTCTTTTGTAGAAGCTCGCTAAAACCCAAATATTGTGGAAAGATCTAATTAAATAATCATTTCAGAGAACACACAGAGACAGGATTTAAACAAAAGAAAATTAGACAGATTTACTATAATATATATTGTACTATGTAAACTTTATAGCAAAAAGGTCATAAATTATGACAAAGACAAGAGGTACTATTAATGAGGGACATATCAACATTCTACTCTGAGCCATCATAGAGTCTGATTGACTTAGATTATACAGTTAACTTGATTAACACCATGGATTAACCTGACTACCAGAAGGCAACAGTCTCTTAAGTTGAATACAGAACAAACAATAGCCTATACAATAATAACATTACTATTGAGCTATTACAATAATTATAACATGTTAAGTTGTTGCTACAACAAGAGGTTATTGCATTGCTGAAATAACTGAGACACTAGACTAACTGACTAGGGAGTGAATGAACAAACCATATATGGTAATTGTAGAACACTAAACTAGTCATTAGAATACACAGAGGAAGTAATAGTAAGTCATGTAATTTAGAAATTAAGACATTTTTGTAATTAAAAAAAATGGAAATACAAATTATATGCCACGTATGCTTATAACAAAAAGGCAAGATTATTTACAAGTAACATCTTAAGAGAAACAATAGCATTGTAGATACATGAAAAAGTAATTTATGTGTCATTATGTCACAATAGCCATTGTTCACAGTGTGTTGATGTCAACATATGGAAATGCTAGGATGCAAACTGGTAAGTGGTTTATCACATCCCATGAACAATGCTATCCTCAAAGGTGTTTTGTTGCTGACAAAGTAGCACCAATAGTCTGTTGAGTTAAGAGGAAATATAACCTCCCACAAAATGCTTACCACTGGTATGAGAGTAATGAAACTAACGTAGTACAAGTAAATGTAAAATTAGTGGTCAACCACACCTTGTGAGAGTAAATAATCAACTATTTAACCACAAATTGATCAGCTGTCTCAAATGTTAATACGTTATAACACTGACGTACGCAACTATTGTCTCAGACATGAGGGAGTGTTAATTGTAACATACGTTTTAATTATAAAAGCAATAAGGTCACATGTAAGACTATGTTTCTATTGAAATGTGACATTTTAAATGGTAAAATTTTACAAATCTAATAATTTATTATTAACAAAAGTCCTCCATTTTTCATAGCAATAACAACACTATTAAATATAAGTAGGAACATGCTAACTTTGCCTCATTATCATTAGCCCATATGACCTACCTGATAAAGATCAATGTAGTCAGTACGTAAACGTTGTAGACTCTGTTCAACAGCCAACTTAATATGATGACGAGAAAGACCTCGATTATTAGGATCATCTTTATCAAATGGACCCCAAACCTAATGACATAGTGTCCCGATTTCTCAATATTACTGTCTAAAAAAATACCTTAGTTGCAATTATTAATTTTGAGCGTATTTCTGGACATTTTACCAGCCAATTTCCAATGATAGTCTCTGAAAGACCAAATTGATAGACATCAGCTGTGTCTATAAAGTTACCACCAGCTTGTACAAATGTATTCAAGAGAGTATGGGCTGTGGGTTCATCACATTGGGTAGGACGAGAACCCTACAAGAAATAATAAGGACTCAGATAGTATTACAAATTTGTAAGTATCCTTCCCTTTATTCATGTGAACTTTACAGAAATCAGAAACCATTATTAACAGGCGCTATTTGCACTTAGCCCCACCCAAAAAGGACAACGCCTCCATACCACCCATCTCAAAAAACAATTCCCCAATAAAGGTAGTTATTTCTAGTATTCTTACCTCTCTTATACCAAACGTCATAGTGCCCAAACATATAGTAGACACTTTAAGGCCACTGTTTCCCAAATAACGATATGATAGTTGCTGCTCACTTTGCGCAGCCATTTCTAGCTAGTTATTTCTTTAACTAAAAATTCAATTAATTATACGCATGCGTATTAGAATTCAGCAATCCTGATATGAATTATTAATGAGTGTTATCTTCATCTGAAGATGATGATGAAGTGTCTTCAGACATGGGTTCTGGGTCATTGTGAACCTAATAAACAATAGTTAATACAAATAACAATTATTTATATTAATGAAGTTAATATTATACTAAGCATACTGGCAGTACCTGCTGAGGTAGCGAGCTAACATACTGAGAAGGATCATTAGTAAGTGTTGATTTTGTGTTATTGTTATTTTGATTTAAACCTAAAGATCAGAAGACACAACAGCAGTGAAGTACAGTACATAATATAGCGTAATAGAAATACTTAATGTTGAGTACTTTATTCTTGTAAGAGTTGTCAATTTAAATTTTTGTTTTAGATTTATTTTCAAAATATTGCATCATAGAAAATAAATTATTCCATAATTATAACTGTATATATATATACAAAGAATTAAAATATATAGTAAGATACAAAATTGACTAGTACATTTGAAAATACGTTAGCAGTTAACAAAAAAATATGTACATTCAATACTGCCTATGAAAGTGGCAAACTGAATTGAGAGTTCAGTGTAGAGGGTTAGATCAATGGTTTAACCAGAAACTCCATACCTTCTGCTAGAGCTCCTTCGTGCTGGTTACAGCCACTCCATACCAATTTTATAAGGACTTTTGCACATAAGTGCTTTGACAAGACAATATTGATATACGGGTGAACGCATAACGAATAAAATTAGCAGCTAAATTAACAGCTACTGGCTCGTTTCTACTGCTCAGGGAGCTTCATGAGACACAGGACGAGCTGCTACTGGTTTCTCTGGCGATTTCTCAAATACGCTGACTGTGTACAATACTCCAGCGAAAGGAGAGAAGAGTGTGCTCACGCACATGTCAAATCTCATGTAAGCCATTTTGGCCACCTTCTTGACTTGAGAGCCTTTCATCGTTAAGTTTATAATTGAAAGATAAATGAAAACTTTGGAAGGTTACTGCTATTGCTGTTCAAGTGATCTTGAGATATCGTTTTGTGATTCGATTGTTCCTTTTATAATGTATAAGCGCTCGCGCCGCCCACGTAACAGTTTCGCGCGTAACGTTTTATGGCTTTTTGGGAGTGTTACTAAAAATAGAATCTATTTGTATTGGGTGATCCACCTTACCATTAAGTTCTAATGTCAAATTTTCCCCACTGGACTCTAGTTCCTTGATAGAAGAAACATCAGGGTTGAGCTTACCTAAGGCACCAGATCTCATCTCGATATCTTGTGGATAAGGACGACGTGGATCACCTGTGTGTGTGTGTGTGGGAGAGAGAGGAGATAAAGAGAGAATCACGCATTACACTCCCACAGTAAAATACTTTCGTCAATTATAATTATGTACAGACACCAGTTAGTCTTGCTTGCTATTACAATGGCATGAACCATAATTAAATAGCAAAATGAGAGCATGCTGTTGATGACGGAGAATGTTTGTCATGATATTCCAACCATACCTTAGCTAGTTACATACGTAGTTAATATCATATATGGTAAATTAAAACCAATATACTTTACATTCCAATAATTGAAAAGAAAAAGAATAATTGTACTATTATGAGGATATAATATTTGTTCTCGTCATTAGTTTGAATAGATATTAGATTTAAATGTATAGTCATTATTATAAATGTACTTTCATTAAGTACATCATAAACCTTGTATCTTAACTAACCAACAATAGTTACTGATAGCTTAAATGTTTTATCATGGAGTCCAATATACTCACTCCATTAGTGTTATTTACAGTAACACACACAACTCTAAAATACTGTAGACCATAGTTTAACAGAATGTCATAACTTCTAGTGACAAATACTTTGGCTGACTACATGACAATTTGACCATATTCAGTTAAATCTACATAGAACAGATGTACAGAATTCTTTCAAGCCATTCAAAGATATAAATATTGTGTCACGTTTTGGATCAAGAATGTAACTGCTAATATTAATTTACAATACAATTACACCACCTACACGATCCTGCAGATAAGAAAGGTAATGTCCACTACAACTGAATTCATACAATCTAGACATAGCAAAGTAGAGATAAGTTTACATTACAACATGCCAATCTGTACTAGTCTACCACCACACCCTTCCTCCAGTTTACACCATATTATAGTTCTATGCCGAATTCACTTTTGTAACAAGGCTTCCATAACTCAAGTCTATAACAAGTGTATGTATGTGTTAATTTCAGGATACTAGAGTGTCAACAGATCTCCATTAAGTGTTTTAATGAAGTTTGGTATGTGCATGTTTCGGCATCAACTTCCTAACTGTAGTGGTTGGTTAGTAAGATGCTAGTACTAATGGATGATAGGTATATTAATATAGATGATAATATTGTTAGACATAATATCTCCTTACTCAGAGAATACTCCTCCACACTGAATTCATATCAAAATATCACAAACAAAGATTAGCGAAAAGTTTATTATACATCAATGCATAAGAAATAAAGCATTAATAGTATAGAGCTCCTTTGGGATATAGTAGTTTGAGATTATTTGTATAAAGTATGCAGCTAGTTTAGACTAGTACATAATAGTAGCGTCTTATGTGACCCATGTTCTCTATTTGTCATGATATAGAGTAGTTGTACAGGAAGTATAATATAATTTGCCAAGTCACAGAATCATGTGACAAAATTATAAGAGTCCCTTACAACTACTAAAAACCACCATATATCAACAGAAGATGAAGACACATTTCTTCATAGTATTAATGGATAGCTAATTCAATACATACAACTGTACTATGCTAGTCTGTTAGCAAGAATTGCATATAAACTGCTACATAGACACCAAGATAACTATTTCCTTTCTGGTATCAACTATTGGTCCAACAAGCACATGGCACATCACAGTCACCTGTGTATTATGCTGACTACTGCAGCATACATTACTATCTAGTGCTGCATCAGCCTATGTCATCGACTCATTGTGTCATAATTACCAATGATCATTGGTTAATTGTTACTAGCAATTCATATCATGAAATTACTGACTTCAACGTATCCTACTATTCCTCTGTGTATACCAAACAGAGCCACCCTGGTTTAGTTTATAAAGCACCACTACCAAAGTCAAGTGACTTGACCAAGAAATTCCCAAGATCATAAAAATTTTCATAGCATAACAGTTAGCGGGCATAACACTTTGTATAGTGCATTGTAAAGCTTTGCTAATGACTTGTTGAGTCAGGTTGTTTGTGGCTGAAAATATGCAAGGTTAGAGATGTAGTCTAGAGTCAACTGATAAGAAATAGGGAGTTAGGAACACTATGAATATAATTATAATTGATTAGTGATAGTATGTAAAATGTTAATTATCAGTGAATTGAGAAAGGAAAGACAAGGCGTGTGAATGCCACCATTATGAGTACAGACAGTATCAAAATATAATAGCTAATTAAACAATGAGGTCATTACAACTAAACTATAAGGTCAACCAATTAAACATTATGAGACCACCAGTTAACGTTATATAAACCAGTTCTATTCACAAACATCTTAAGGAAAAGGCGACAGTTGTATTGTAACAGACTATTTAGTTAACCAGTAGAGTGTGAAGAACAAAGGGAACTTTTAAGAAAATGTACCCTTGTAGTAAACAAAACAGGTCACGTACATTGATTTGATGATAGTACAGACTACATTGGTTTTAACGAGTAATAGAAAAAGTCTAATTAAATAATCAATTATCTTATATACAATAAATAAATCATACTAAAACATATTTCTGTCTCAAAAGTCTCACTAAGAATTAAATCATTAGACCAATCTTTAATGATCTCAAAAAGCTATAATGAACTAATTGATAGACTGTACACAAACATACTCTTACAAATGTAAGTCAGTTGGCACATAGAATTGAACCTTATATTATCAATGTATACAAAACAAACCAATCACAGTACTAATTTGAGGTTAGTGTCTCTTCCTGTTATCCTCCACTTTACTTGTTTATTACCATATTAGGGCAATGTAACAATATCTTTTTAAGATGGGTGATTTCACTTTTAAAAGGCATTAGTTACTAGGCAACTCAAGAAGAAGTTAACATGATCAAGCTAATCTAATTTACTGCATGATGTAGCCATGGTAATGAGAAGTAGAGCATAAAGTATGCAATATAGTGTTTATAATGAAGGAATCATGTGTCAATAATAATCTATTTTATTGACCATATATGGAATGATGTAAGTTGAACATGTTTCAGTTTAAAGATAGTGGGTACTGATAACAATACAAGATAACTAGTGTGAGTTCAATTTTATTGACCATATATGGAATGATATAAGTTTCAGTTTAACTAGTGTTTGTTCAAATTATCACATGATTGTATGAACTAAAATTAAAATAAAAATTAAATTAAGAGATAATGATATAATCCCAAATCACTTTACTCATTAAAATCATGTGATTATTTTAACCATATATGTGTAATTATTACTCTACTCTACTTCCTAACAGAAAGTGTGATAATAAAAGAGAAAGGTACTATTTTAAACATAACTAGTCTTTTAGCTCAACACTATAGATTCTACCAAAAACACCCAAGTCTTCAAAAAGTTAGAAAACACAACTGTTTTTACTGCAACACAAGTATAATTGAACAATCATACCTTGTTAACATTGCTCATTGAGACAGCCTATTAGAATTGTAATATAATCATCACATGTAATATCAAGTAGATTTAATAATGATATTATCAAAAGGAAGACATTGCCAAATCTAAACTCTACCAGTACATGTCATGGTATGTGATGATATTTGATGTAACGAAAACAACAACACTGTTGATCTTTTGATGTTATCATCAGTAAAGAATTGTTTAAATCTTTACCATATATGGTCACTATAAGAGAGCTTAATATTGTCCATACAAGTAGTTACTATTAACATTATATACTATATATACTTCCAGTACAATTCACAGTTAAGAGACATAGCAGACTCTTTAATGAGAACCTATTATCAATTCTCAGAATTAAACACTAGCAGTATATTTATCATAACAGGACATATTAATTTACATCACAGCTGTAGATTAATGATCAAACTTAAGTAAACATCAAATGATACTGGATTAGGTTAAAGGGCGAATCTAAAGTTCTCATACGTATAGACATACTTTAGATTATAACACTTCAATATGTTACCATTGAAGGTAGAGACCCTTTAGCGTCATCTCAATTACTCATGGAATTCAATATACTTATAAATAATAAACAAATGTATAACAATTTGTTACTCATATTTAATATAGAACACATATGTCACTTGTATTATATAATGTACATAGCATATATGTTGCTCATCATATATAACACATATGTCACTTGTATTATATAATGTACATAGCATATATGTATGTTGCTCATAATTAATATATAACACATATGTCACTTGTATTATATAATGTACATAGCATATATGTCCCTCATATAAAATATATAACACTATATATATATATATATATATACAGGGTTTCATTTAGGGGGGGCATTTGCCCCTTTTGCTAGAGTCTCGCCCCCCCCCCCCCTTGGAAATTAGGTTAGCCATTTTTTTTCAAGGGGTAATTGGATGTAATGAATACAGAACTGAAATTCAACACAAGGAATATACAGCATAAGATAACCATAGACTAAACACAAGGAGTATGTAACCTAAACACCAATAGTCTATGGGTGTTAAATTACTCCTAAATGCTTTATCACCACCAGTATAACTTGGTCTATAGGTGTTAAGTGTCTTATCAGCACCAGAAATATGGTCATCTCATCATGTCATTTGAAAACCACAAATGGTCTGAAAATGTGCCAGAAGTGATCTCAGAGGGTCTAAAATTCAGAAATTTTCTGGGGACATGCCTCCAGACCACCCTAGAGGACATGCTGTCACGGAAAGTCCCTTCACCCCCATAAATTTTCTCAAAGTATTATTTTGCCCCCCCCTTTGTCCATTTTTCTAAATGAAACCCTGATATAGGTTGTAAATATCAGCAAATCCAGATACCAATACGGATATTTTAAACTAATTAATAATGATTATTTATATAATAAATACCATATCCAAGTTTGTTTATAGCAATTAACATATGACTTTGAAGCATATAGAGTGATATAGAGTTAACACACTCTGACCTACCTGAAAGAGCAGAATATGTCAATCATTGAGCAACAAAGTAATCCATTGAAGCCAGATGAACCAATCTTAAAAAGACTAGATTCATTAGATTATTGGAAAACACATACAACACCCTTTAGCTCAATTTGCTCTAAAGTGATTTGTGTTAACCACCCTCAAGTGTCTTATCAGAATGTTTATTTAGTACAGCTGGTGACATAATTGAATAAAAAGGAAATTGTCTATTGCCTTAAAAGGCAGAAATGCTTCCTTTCTTGATTCAAAACTTACAATTATTAAATTTCAATATTAAAAGTTAATACTTCATTGTATAAATTGCTTTTGTTTGTTCAATTGATCCATTTGGTAATTTGGTTACACACAAGGTCAATTTTACAAGTAACATCAAAGTATAGGCATACTATAGGCTATAGTCCCCCTATACCAGATACCTCTAATATCATGAGTATAGAGGACTATACCAATACCTATACCAGTATAGATACAACCTAATATATATATATATATATGTATATATATATATATAGAAATCCTTGATTTGTAATGTTTGTAATAGATTCTAATGGGTTCCACGAATGGTAATTGGTTGATTGGTTATGTGATTTTACAACATATAATAATCATCCTAAAGTTATTGCAAAAGGTCTATACGATAATGTGCATGAGTGGATGACCTGTGAACTTTTGTAGCAAGATCAGCACATTTATGTAGTCTGTATAGTCTAAGTCTTTAAGAGTATATCTTAATAAATTTGATCTTTACGTAACCTCATATATTTTGTCAACAATCACGCTACACTTTGCATACTTAAAAATGACTATAATTTATTCTACAATCAATGATGTATTAAGGACTTAGATAAGACCAATGACACGATAACCAGGGCCTAATGTGAAATTTTATCTCAAATCAATTGCACAAGTCCATCCTTTTTGACTCTTACTTGGCTGCCATCCTACTGGAGAGATTGCTGAGCTAGCTTGACTTATTTTATGAGCATATGCAATCAGCTTCTCTGGACACACAGAACCTAACCAAGATAATATAAATAATAAATTAAATTCTCTTAAACATTTTAATGGGAGATCTAGTTGGTATAGAGTACAAAGACAAGCATTAAATAAAATATTACAACAAGCTCATTGATCATTAAGAGACTTTGTCAGCATAAATGTAATAGTAAGGATTCAAGCTCATTGATCATTAAGACTTTGTCAGCATAAATATAATGGTAAGAATTTCATATATGATATAGTTTTATGTATAGAAATAGTCTCTATATTATCATATCTAATAAATGCCATACATAAGTGAGTAAAATTAAAATAATCGAAACTTTATAATTCCACTTGTAAGTTATTATTTATTTGATCTATAACTACATCTTGACTTCATTAACTTTATCTTTGTAATTGATACATTTACAAATAGTTCAATATAATTATGATAGACCAGAGCTTTAAGTAAATAAGTGAATAGTGTGTGTAGTTTTCAATATGTAGTTGTTTACAAAAAAGTCTTTTAATTATAACCAAAGATAATGGAAATTAATTTTGTTATTGATAATAGAGGGGGGAGTCCATACTACAACAGTAATTAATTTTAATTTAAATCCAAATTAAGGAATGTAAATTAGTCAAGTCATCAAACAATTAAACACAGGTGTTGTAATAATATTAGTAACAGATGATGATATTACCTTTTTTTGATTGCTCAATGGAATCTAATTTTTGTTTCCCATGATGGACAGTAAGTTCCTAGTGAATGAAATAGCACTATATATTAACAATATATTACAATCTGTTTCTTTTATTCTTTAATCGTTTTCCATTTAATATTATAACAGATGATATTTCTGACCAACCAGTAATTTCTCGGCATCATGAAGTCGATTTTGAAGTTCTTCTATTTCATTCTTTCTTAATTCCAACTGGCTATCTATCCAATCTATTTCACGTTGACGAGTCCTCATTTTTAGAGCTACAAAATCAAAATAATATTCATCACGTTTGTACAACAATGCATGGTCACATCATGTTTAGAAATATTAGTTATGATTAGTAAGTGACTTAATTTGGGGGAAACCATTTACAGTAATGAAGTATTGCTATGAAACCATACTGTATAGGAAATCAATATAATTTGGTGCACATGAAACTTAATTTATTGTTGCAAAGCAATGTAATTAATGAACTAAAATGGCCTCATATCAACTGTTAATAAGAAAGTGCTTGTGTGAGAAATAGCATAGATTTGTAACAATGAGATGTAATAAGTGCTTGTTATCTTGCAATAGTTGCTAACAAAACTAAGATAATTAAAATGGGCGTGGTCAAATGTGATTGTCATGGTTACACATACAATCATACCTGTTTCAACTAGTTCCTGCATTTCTCTGTCTCTTTCAATTAATTTGTCTAACACCTGGGGAAAATAGGTTGGCAAAATTTGACAAGAACATACATATAAAGAGATCAATACAAAAAAGTTTGTAACATTGGTATAGATCTGGAACCAGACTCAAACCATGTGGTCTTGGTATGAGTCTAATCTTGTGTAGCCAGACCAAAACCAACATGGGACTAGACTTAAACCAACGGATCTTGGAATGAGTCTCGCTAGTAATTTGGGAACAAAATAAAACCAGCTTACACTAGTAACAGACTCGTCTGTGGTCCCTGTTGTTGTAGGTGGAGTTGAAGTGGGAACAGATGTGCTAAATGAAGGTTTATCAGTACTAATCATCTCCAATAACATTCTAGAATAAAAAGAATTCAATTAACCAACTCAATATGAATATTCATATTACGTTAGTATTACATTATTAGTTGAGACATATCTACCTTGTTAATGAACTGAAGTCGTTGAGTTTTCCATGTAGCTGTGTTTTAAGAGGCTCGTTGATCGCCATTACCTTTCAAAAACACCCTCTAGTGAATTAATTGAGTGTCAGCAATTTTAACGTACTCGTGGGAACTGATGATTTCAAAATGGACCAATCAGATTGCTCATATTTCCCGGTATGAGGGAAATTGACCAATGAAATCGCGTCGTAGTCAACACTGCCTCCGGAACAGGCGTGGACTTAGGAGTGCGTTGTCTTTGCAGCCACTTGAGAAAGAAGCTCACGAGTCCTCCCTCATTCTTCTATCTGCTTCCTTAGAAGCTTTGTGCTATCTATTCCCTTTTTGGATATCAACGCAGACGTTGTATGCGTAACAGAAGCGAAGATAAGCTTTATCAGGAATTGTTTTCATATTGGATAGTCATTGGTTCTCCCTACAGTACTGAGTGTTAATACTAAGAAGATAGTTAGAGCTACATTAGAGGTAAGGGCTATCTCTTCTATTTATTTTGATATGAATTGTGTTGCTGTACTGTTTGGTGAGCCAGTTTATTTTTGCACAGAGTTCCAAGAACTGAGAGATAGACATATAGATTTGCCATTGGATTTCTCATTTAATATGGTATGGCTCCTCAAGAGGAGTAAAAGAAAGCATTGCGTCTGATAACAAGTGTCCCATGAACTATATCTGAATGACAGACAAGACTCGAAAACTAGAGGTGAATTCTAATTAGTGCCCACCCTCTTCTAAATACTTATCATGCTCTCTTCTGTTACTGTCAAGCATATACATTTAAGTGCAATATAATTTGCAATCAGTACCCATTCTACCCATAGGATCGCAGTTCAGCTGTGAAGACGTCACGGGGACATATTCCTGTTTCCCTTCATCCACTGACGACCCCCACACCTGGTCTTATACCTGCTGCTTATACCCTTCCAACAGATGTAGCCGCTATGTCCCGTCATGGACCTCCCCATCCACATTTAACCCCTTACCCCAGTATAATATCACCTTCATTTGCCATGCCACACCCACTAACCATGCCAGGACCTGCAGCTCATCCAGGTTCAGCTATATCCAATGATCTAGGTCCACCTATTTTTATGCCCTGTAAGTTGATTCATTATAATAAGTGTCCTTTGTCTAATAAGGCTTTGATATGTTTGTTTAGCTCAGTGTTTAATAATATTCTTAGTAATCACTAAAATATACTGCTGTGGTTGTCTACATCTACTCTATTTACTCACCTGCAAAATACCTTGTTGACACTTGTATGGTTTCTATACTACATTCTTGTTTTTCTTTAGCTCTTAATCTCGGGACTCCTAAATCTTCTTCATCTGTTAATACCAAACCCATTAAAAGCTCCACTTTAGTCCCCTTGGGTCATGTAACCAGCACACATGACACCACACCCTCATCTGGGACTTCACTCTCTTCACCCACAGAAATGTTTCAGCAAAATGCTGTCATATGCCACTCCCCCTTTTCTACTCAGCCCATATCTAGTGTTCCTAAATCTATAGCAACTTTTCCTAGTAAGATCAACAGCCATGTTAATTCAGTAAGGAAAGCAAAACCTGAAACCACAACTGGTAAATCAAGTACTTCACAAACAGTACCTCTTCAGAATGTGAAGCAAATTGGACATCCGCAAGGCTCTCCATCGCCAGGTCCCACGAATCCTTACTCACCTAATAGTCTAGCCAATATGGGAATCAATCTTACTACAAGTATGGGTATCAGTCTAGTCAAACCTACAGTAGCAAGACCAACAACAACTGCTATAAATATCGCTGATATGACTAGTGGAAGTCATGTGACTTATGCCACTCCTACTTCATATCAAGGTAGTTCAATGCAATACGGAGTAGTTCCTGTGGTGGGTGGAGCAAAAGGTGGAATTGGTACTAAAGGATTTGCAAAACAAGATGTAGGTTTTGAACATTCTAAATCAGAAACAGGTATGAGGTTGCTATTTTTTAGTTTGTATTGGATATTAAAGTGTTTCCTTTAGGTGGTGTTACTGTTATGACTCTTGCAAGTGGACTAGCTGGAGGACAAACCCTTGTCTGTACGGAGGGTCTACCACCACCTGTTCCTTACGTAACCACACCCTCTACAGCCAGTTCATCGTCAATGTCTTATCCTTCTACTACAGCTGACCAGAGAAATGACAGGTATAGCACATTTATATTATATATTGGTAGCTATCCTAGGTCATTGTGGTAAGTACTAATGTTCACTAGTCTAGAGCTTACTAATGGTAGCTATCCTAGGTTATTGTGGTAAGTACTAATGTTCACCAGTCTAGAGCTTACTAATGGTAGCTATCCTAGGTTATTGTGGTAAGTACTGATGTTCACTAGTCTAGAGCTTACTAATGGTAGCTATCCTAGGTTATTGTAGTAAGTACTAATGTTCACTAGTCTAGAGCTTACTAATGGTAGCTATCCTAGGTTATTGTGGTAAGTACTAATGTTCACTAGTCTAGAGCTTACTGTGTGGTTTAATGTTGCATCCTAGGTCAAAGTGGTAAGTTTGTTATATCATTTAATATAATTTAATCATAGAATGCCTTCAATCAATCATCACTATCCAGCTGATACTTCCTCTATTCAAGATGCTATATACTGCAGCTCAAGTAAGCTCATTATTGTAATTATGACTAACTAATTACACTCCTTTGCACAATAGGCCCTCAGGATTCAATCCCATGGCCTGAGGCTATGAGCAAGAACATTATAATTCCAGCTCCAAATCTCACTGGGAAAGATATTGCTAACCTTACTTCATCTGCTTCTTCTCCATTGCCTAACGAAAAAGGAATTAATGATCTTCAATGGCCACAATCGACCACACCTACTGAACACACTCACTCAGAAGGCAATGTACATCCTTTGGATGTGACCACAGGAACAGGACATTCTCCACCCCCTCAATCAAATCACCCCCTAGATCCAAACACGTGTTCAACCAGCTCTGGTAATGTAATCTTTGGAATGGGAGGACATGGGACTCAGGGTAGTTCCTCTCCTAGACCTAGTATTCTTAGAAAAAGACCTCTAGAAAGGTAAGTAGGAGTCACAAGTTATGACCACCATGTTTTGTTAACAGCAACAGATCCACTGACTCTCTTTCTTCACCTTCGTCTTTATCTCCTGGACACACCCTCTTGCCCCGACTACCCACAAGGTTTGTGTTTGTTCATGATAATATTAACCTTATCCCTCCCTCCAGTAATTCTTCACTCAAATCTAATCTCATGTCTAATGAAGTAGCAGCTAGCTTATCAGGTTTCCATGACAACCATATGATAAGAGACAATTTAGAAATTGCATCACCTCGTAAAAGACCACGAAAACAGCAATTGTGAGCTCTAACAGTGTTACATTCAATTCAACATTTTTTTTATTTTAGTGACTCAATGAATGATAATCATTGTCCTCCTGACCTGCAATGTGAAACATTAAACACTCATAAACTAAGTTCCTCTATTCATCATTCTATGATTGCTCACGAAAGACTGCCTGGGCCATTACCTTTGAAGAACAAAGGTCATGATGAACAATGGACTGATAATGCCAAATCTCAGAAGGATATGGAGATTCTATATTTATCACAGTTGAGAAGATCACAATATCCAATGGTACAACTTTGTAAGAAAACTCGCCGAACTGCTCATAATCATTTTCGGAGACATGCAGACATTAAACATCATGGTAAGAGAAAAACTGTGGGTGTGCGTGGTTTAAAGTTCCCATGGCAACGATAATTGTATCTTGGGAATTAATATTAGCTAATAACAAACTTAAATAGTGCATGTATTAAGTGTATTTTGTAGGGGAAGTCCCCTAATTATATGTAATCTAATTACAATTAATTTACTATAGATGAGTCCTGTACTACAATTGCTGAAATGTGTAATAGTGAGAGTACTTGGCTACGTAGCAGTGGCTGGAAATTACATCATTTAAATTGTCATCTGGTTGAAATGGTATGCGACCTTCTCAACTAACATCAGACCCCTTGTTTGTTTTTGTAGGAGGGTTTGGAAAATGAGATGCTTGAAATGATAGAAGATATTGAAGTGACTACTAGTAAAGTATGTAATTCATTATCACATGAAGAATTGAAAGAATCTCAACAACAATTTATGGACAGTCTGCTTCAGGTGTGTGTGTGTGTGTGTGTGTGTGTGTGTGTGGGAGAGAGAGATTTACAAAATATAAATATACCTCACTTCTCAGGACACAAAGGAGAGAACAAAAAGATCATTATTACATATACAAGAAACAAGAGACAAAATGTACAAAGTAGGAGCATATATCAGACTCCACCCATATTTTATAAATTTCTATAGATACTTGATGTCAATGGCAAAGTTGTAGAAACAATGAAAAAATTTACAACACACCAACCAATCCCACTATCTATTACTTCTACTCTAGTTCCACCTACATCTAAAAGCTAAACCTTCTCTTCATTATATCTCTATCTTTCCATGGTCCTAAAATCAAAATTATTCTTTTAATATCTTTCCCCCACTTTCACTGAAGTATTGTATTATGAGACATTATGTACTATTATTCTGTATAATGATGTATGGGTGGCTATTTTTTTGCTCAATGTTTCTTTCTATTTGTTCTAGCATAAATTACACAACACAAGTGTCTCGCTAGATTGTTTAGTATAGGAAACTTGACTGAGTACAAGACTCTGGAATTGGAGTTAACCTATGGAATGAGACCGAGTACATGTAGGTGTGTGAGTATGGAATAGAATTGTGTCTGTTGAATGAAACCAAGTCAATATAGGTATGAGTTTATGGAAGGAAACTTGAGTCTAACATAAGAATGAGTCTATGGAATGCGATAGGGACTTCTATAGATATGTCTGTAGAATGAAACTGAGATGTGTATATGATTATGGAATGGGATTGAGTCCATTATAGGTATGAGTCTGGAATGGGATTAATTAAGTTCATATAGATAGGACTATATGGGAATGAAACTGAGTCCAACAGTGAAATTTGAACCAGATCTGAAATTGTTTGTCTCTTGTCTTAGATTATCAAATAGAGGAGGACATTTAAAAATTAATAATATCAATACTAACAAACAATAATCAATTGTTCATAAAACTGAACAATAGATAACAATAATTGTATGATACAACAAAAAAGGAAGAAAGTAGAAATCCACAACAATAATAATAGTAATAAACATTTACTATACACATTTAACAAAAAAACTAAACTTTTCTCTTGAAATCAAAAACAGTAACACACTTATTATGATACAATTGAAAAGAAAAGAGAAATGGAACTGATTGCCACCAAGTGATAACAATCTCTATAAAGCCAATTGTATTATAGAAATAAGAACAACACACTCAAATGAAAATGATTCCTTACAAACATTTATGTAATATACTATAGACAACAAGTACATGTAGATCCTTTCATTGGTGAATAAATTAATAATCAAAAAGACACTCTAAGACTGATCCTTGTTGAAATAAAAAAGGAACAAATTTCGCATGACAAAAATGTTTTTTGAAAATTTACAGACAAAGTTTGTTTTTTAAAGATAAATCTACCTAATGCTTGCCAGCCATTTCTTTAGCAGCAAGTATAAGTGGAGTTAAGCTTGATAGAGGAGCTGCCTTCCTCAAGAAAGAATGCTAGAGAGAGGGAAGGAAATAGGAAGGGTAATGATAACAAATACATGTAGAGAACAATAGCTGTTATTATTTGTAGCTGAACTGACCGTTAAAAGTTCACTTGCACTGCCTCTCTTGTCTACTTCCATTTCCAGGCATTGATCTAAAAAGTCACGGAAGATTCTAGAGAGGTTTTCAGGATTTTGTAACTCTGGTGTACCATTAGTAGCTATAAGATACAATGCCTAAAGAAAGTAAGCAAAGGAGCAAGTATTGTAGGTAGTAGATTTAGTGTCACAGTACTGTACTGGTCTGATAACTGTATCTAGTCTTACTCTAAGTGGATTCTCATTCAAATATGGAGGTTCTCCTTCAACCATTTCAATAGCCATGATACCCAGCGACCAGATATCAACTTTAGGACCATATTGTTTGCGTGTGACAACTTCAGGTGCCATCCAATATGGAGTACCAACCATTGTAGAACGCTTGCTCTGTTCCGGTGTGATTTGAGCACAAAAACCAAAATCAGCTACGTACAAATAGATGGATAGTTAAATCAATGGACAGATAAGCAAGAACAATGGACAGATAGAAATATTTAATAGATAAATGAACAAAAATGATGGATAAATGACTCACTTAGCTTGACTTGTCCATCCATTCCTAAAAGAATATTATCACTTTTAATATCACGATGAATGACATGATTCTCATGAAGAAACTTTAAAGCCTGCAAACACTAAAGAAGTACATACTACGTTACAAGATAAGGATCAACTAGACTATCTTACCTCACGACAAACAGCTGCTATTTGACCCTCATTCATACAAGTCTCTGTGACAACATCAGTAAGTGATCCACCAGCAAGATATTCCATTACAACCTGTGGAGTTTTCATAGTAACATAACAATGACTGATAGGATTTTAACAGTCACAGACAACACTGCACTTACCCATAATTCAGATTCTCCTACAAGGTAACTATCCAAGAAATTTACAATATTTGGCTGTTTGATTTCTTTCATGACAATGATTTCGTTAATAATCAATTCCTACAAAGTATCGAACATAATTTATTGTCTAAATTATAAAGACAAACCTTTTTAGGTTGTTGCTGTAAGTTCATTTGTTTAATAGCTACTTCGTTACCAGTAGCAACCTCAACAGCAGTATATACAGTACCAGATGCTCTAGAGATAAGATGAGTGTATATAGTGCAGTTTGTGTAAACAAATTATTTACTTACCCTTGTCCAATTTTTTCCATTTTGGTATAACGCTTTGTTGGATCACCTATACTAACAATTTGTCCTATAAAGAGGAGGGAGGGAAAGAGGTAAGAGAAGGAAAGAAGGGGAGGGAGAGAGATAAAGGAAGAGGAGATATTAGTATGTGTAAACCTTTATATACTAACTTACTAAGATGTGTCAGTACTTCAGCATCAGACATTTTAGGTTTCTTATCTCTTTTCTGTGCACCACCTGCTATTGTTTATATAATAATAAAATCCACAAAATACCAATTACATAATGTTAAATACTAATTAAAAGAGTTACCCGCATGAGCAGGGGGTTTCAAAGCAGCTTTAGGTGGAGGAGTAGGAGGGAGATCCTTCTTTGTAGCAGGGGGACGAGGGGGGATAGCAGGTGCCACATCATGACCAGGTGGCTGAGGAGCTGGACGAATCTGAAGAGATACATACAGAGAACAATAAAACAGACTGACAAACACTATACATATACTTACAGGTTGTAATGGTGGTGTGTATGTATCTTGTGACAATTGTGGTCTAGATGGAGTGGGACCTCCTAGGAGAGAAAATCAGAAAAGGGGTACACATGTAGTATTACATCATGCCTAAATAGTCTAAATATAGAACTGTTTGTGTCTAATAATAGCACAGGTATAGCTGATTTTATAAAGGATGTGCAATGTTGGTCACATGTAATGTACAGTGATAGCAGCTGTACTTAATAACAAATAGTAGTTCTGGTTCACATTATAGTCACATCATTACCAAATATGGTAATACCTAGCAATGAAATGTTGTCATCAGCCAAAACTATGTGATAGTTCAAAATAAAGAGAATCAACATAGCCATAGTTGGCCAGACCACAAAGGGAGGCAATTTATTGAACTAACAAACTAATAAAAATCATGTGTTTTTAAGGAAATACAACCATATATAATTGATAAATTGAAATGCACGGTATGAAAAATTGGGTGTAGTAATTAGGAGTCTTTGTAAAGTACATACCCTTTACTCTGTTTGGCAGTATTAACTGAGTGTTTGCATAAATGGAAAGTTACCATTAGTAAGCACTAGACTAGTGTACATCACTGTAAACCACTCAATTTATAGGATTCTATTTACAGACATGTTATATCCAATGATCACCACTTCTTAAGTCTCTGATGAATCACTAACCATATCTTTGTGCAGTTAGAAACTTAGTTTCTTCATCATTACGACTCGATCTATTTGTATAAAACTTTAAAACATCTACTACAGCCTGAGGATTTTTCTTCTTCTCTGCAGCACTAATGCCTGAATTTTGAAGTAACTTGGCCCAGGCCTCGGGCATACCCTGAGAGAAAGAGAGAGATTAAGTCAAATCATGGACAACAACTACTATATTGTCAATTTAATAATGTGATACATAATAAACTTTAAATAGAATCATCGAAAAGGGCAAAGAAAAATATTACATTTTAATACGATAGTCTCTTTCTTACCGTAAATTCTCCTGTGCCAGGATCAAATCCAACATGAACTGTGTGTTCAAAATCAACTGGTGATGATATTTCTGGTCTATCTGCTTTGCCTATAAAAAGTGAGATATAAAATATTACTACAATATAGAGGAAATATAATGTAATATAATCACCTGATTTCTTTCCTCCAAAGCCAAAGATTCCTCCTTTCTTTTCTTTGTCCTTGTCTTTCTTGTCATTTGCACCTCCACCATTTCGACTAAATTCTCGTACTGATGCACCTCTAGGAGGAGGAGGGGGTCCATCTTCATCTGGTGTTGCCATGGTACCAGTTTAAGTCACAATTGATAGTTTTAAGTTCTATTAGCAGCTGGTAAAGGTAGGATTAATATATTTATTTCCTTGAGCTCTCAAGAAACCGCAGAGTATAAGCAACAAGGTTTGGAGCAATGACCACAACAGACGAAATATTAGAAGTTTAGAATTAATGGAAAGAACGTTTTAGGAAAATATAATTTATCGTATTAACGAATTAACCTTCAGGAGAGTGCCTTTGACAGTTACTTCTATTCTTTCTCGTCAGCCATTTTCACCCATGCAGTTTTAGGACAGAGCATACGGAAATATACGGCATTTGGTTCCTATTGTCACATTGCAGTCATGTGAGAGTAACCATAGTAACTAAAACTAAGACACAATTTAAATTGGCCAGCAGCAATGCCTCCTAAAAAGCAACAACAACTACAGGCAAGATCAATCCTGACCTAGAGGTCATATTTATTAGTAAAATTTTGATCTAGGATAACCTTGAGACACAAGAACAATGGAAAGAATTTGTATCCAAAGATGGACTTGCTGGTAAATCTATGGTTTCTGAATGCTGACGTTGATATGATCTCCACTAGTTATCGATGTCTACTCAGGGTGGTGTGGTCCATGTAAAGCAGTTGTGAGCCTTTTTCGTAGAATTAAGAATGAACTAGGAGATGATCTCCTTCAATTTGCTATAGTAATTAAATATTTTCTTTATGTACTATATGAAATAATATATTTATAGGCTAAATCTGATAATATTGATGATCTAGAAGCTTATAGAGATCGCTCTGAGCCTACGTTCTTAATGTATTCAGTATGTAATTGGATGAATTGACAGATGGATGGACAAAGGAGAGATGGATGAATGGATGGATGAGCCAACAGATGGATGGACAAAGGAGAGATGGATGAATGTATGTCTATTCATTCATAGGCAGGAATATTAGTGGGTGTGGTTCATGGTGTACAAGGTCCACTATTAGAAAAGACTTTAAAAGAGAAGCTAGAATATGAACACAAAGTTATCAATGAAGAAGCTGAGAGAGTTCCAGTAAGTATATTTGATGTTCATTATCTGTAAACTGTTTGTTTAGATTATAGATGAAGCATTAAATGAGGTAGTAGTAATACCTGAAGATGAGGAAGAGGAACAAGTTACAGAGGAAGTGAAAAAAGGTGTGCATCCTAATCTACTGTCTATCATCTATTTATCTATCCATCTATTCATCCATCCATGTATCTATTTATATAGAGCCAACTAAAAAGCAGGTATCTGTACTAGTCATCAAACCAGATGCTGTAAGTGCTGCCAAAGTTGAAGAGATCATTGAAAAGGTTAGTAGTACTTATAAACAATATATTATCTATTGCAATAATCTGTTGACATATTCAATTATGTATTTAGTTGGAAGAGAATGGCTATCAAATACTAACTAGTGAAGAGAGACAACTCACTAAAGAAGAGGCAGCAGAGTTTTATAAACAGCATGAAACTTCAGTAAGACAACCATACATTTACATATCAATTGATTAATCCATTTAGGAACATTTTGAAGAGTTAATAGAATTTATGAGCAGGTTAGGTAGATTAATTCAATTCCGCTATTATAGTCCTTTTAGTGGCCCTTGTATGACATTGGTTGTGAGTAAAGGTGATACTGGAGAAGGTGTGGTTGAAGGTCTACGAGAGTTTCTAGGACCTCCTGATGTAGAACAAGCAAAGGAAAGTGCACCTGAGAGGTAAGACAATGGATAAGTCATGTGGTAGATGTCTTGATCTCTCCTTACAGTCTTAGAGCACAGTATGGTACTGACACAAAGCAGAATGCACTCCATGCCAGTGACTCTCATGACACAGCAGCTAGAGAACTAGCTTTCTTTTTCCCAAATTATGAAATTCCTTGGGTACCTGGCACAGAACCTCCTATTCAACGTACTTTAGCTTTAATAAGACCAAGTGTTTTACAAGAACACAGAGGTAATTCATGCAAGCATAGGATTCTAGCATAATTGGGCAATGAGTGCCAATGACACATTTATAAATCATTCTTAAATTTTTACTAAATTTAGAGGCTATTCTGGCTAAGATTGAGGAGGCAGGATTTAAGATAGCTTTTAGTAAAGAACTAACATTGACTAAAGAACAAGCAGCAGAGTTTTATAAAGAACAAGAAGACAAAGACTATTATGATTCTTTGTGCACTAGTATGTCTAGTGGTCCAATGTTAGCACTATGTCTGGCTAGGGAAGATGCAGTGGCAAAGTGGAAGGAATTATTGGGTCCTTCAGAAGTAGAAAAAGCAAAAACTGAGGCACCAGAATCGTAAGTTGTTATATGTATTTCTGTATGTTCATTATGTTCTCCAATGTATCTTTAGTTTGCGGGCCCAGTTTATAGCAGATGATACTGACATTAATTCATTTCATGGTGCTGATTCAGAGGATGTAGCTGAAAAAGAAATGAAGTTCTTCTTTCCAAAAGAACAGACAGTAGCTGTTATAAAACCTAATGCTATAAGTGAAAAAGGTAAGTACTTCAGACACTATTGACATTCATGTAGTTTGTGGTAAAATAGATGTCTACATAGTATTATAATTATTGCCTTTATTACAGAGGCTATTATACAAAAAATTGAGGAGAGTGGTTTCAAGGTCTCTCTCTCAAGTGAACAACACCTCACTAAAGAAGTGGCAGCACAGTTATATGCAGATCATAAAGGCAGTGAATTCTATGAACAATTAACAGACTTTATGAGCAGGTATGTACACAGTTTATCATATTGTTAATATGCTAATGAAAGTTGTCATTATTAACTTTACTGTTTTAATACAGTGGTTCATCTTTATTTATGGTGCTCACTCGTGAGGATGCTGTTATTGGCTGGAGAGCACTTATGGGACCTACTGATCCTGAGGAAGCAAAAGAAACTCAACCTGATAGGCAAGTAATATTCCTGTTTTACTAGATTTTATTAGCTATTTTTAAAACAGTTTAAGAGCTTTGTTTGGTGAGAGTAAGCTAATGAATGCTATCCATGGTAGCTCCAATAAAGAACATGCTGATAAAACAATAGCTATGGTGTTTGGAGAAGTGGTATTCAATGAAGATGGTACAATCAAAGGTACTTTAATAGAAAATGAGAGGAAGTCAAAGGAACCACTTCACGCACATACACACAACACTACAATAAAAACTTATCCTTACTTCATTTGTCTTTCTACTTTGTAGAATCTGCTGGTGACAAAGAGGAAGGCGACCCACCATTACATGAGCCAGGTGACAGTTAAATTATATTTTAAATGTAATATGACTCAGTATTTATATGAAATCTAAACTAAACACAATATTACTATATGCAAATTCAATTAAATAAGTAAGTATAAAAAAGGCGACATGTAGCCAACACTGTATTTTTCTGTGAATCACTTAGTCCTAAATCTTCCATCCATTCTTCTGACAGACAATGAAAATTGACATCCCTTTTTTGTCGAGCTCCTTGTCTTTCTTGGATGTTATTAGCTGGCTCTCCATAACAGACTGTTGCATTATAAGGAAGACTGCTGGTATCGTGATAATCATTGACCTTAAATCCTCCAGCTAATTGTAATATTGAAGTATCCGTTCCATATCTGGCTTGTAAATGTTGAGGACTGATGGACTGCCATCGGCTCCACACTGAATCCACAAATGAAACAATAGTCAGATGAAGTGGGTCATCAGTGGGTGCTGTCTTAAGATTACATATAGTACCTCCTACAGTACATCGTACTGTTAGATATGGTACAGTTAAAAAACTAAAAAATCTTGAGAAACTTGAGGCTGGTTCTACTAATATAATATCTTCTAATTGTGTACGAGTTAGTAGAGATCCTTTTCTATATATTCTTTTTAAACAACTTCCTCCAGAGATTAGACTCAATGAAAACTCCCCTTGTTGAAATGGACCATTATTGACACATTGAGTGTTTGGATCAGATGAATTACCGACACCAGTGTTAGGAGAGAATATTGGATTTTGGTAAGGGTTCTCAGGCAGGAGTGTCCAGTCCCAGTATGGTATGTACACTGTGGGATCAATCATTCTCAACAAGTCTTCAAATTGCTGTAGGTAGTAGCGATGCCATGGTAGGAACTGAGTGTCAGAGGAGTCTAAACTTTGAGAAGGGGTATTTGAACTATTGTAATAGAGCTGCATTAAGTTCTGGTAATGAGGACGATAAAGTGGATTAGAGCTTGCATTTAAAACAGCTTGTATGTAATGGGATCTTTGTGTGTTTGTTAAATTTAACCAGTCTTGACGATATCGGCAACAGTTAACAAGTTGTCCATTAACACATTGACATCGGCGACCAACTGAATCTAAAATATGTCCATTTTCAGCAACACATGACACTAAATAGACAGATAAATGGACAAGAATGAAATCATATTAATACTTACAATTTCTTGGATTACATAAAACATGGGAACCTGTCCATTCACCATTGTCCTGACAACGTCGAGCAGTAGACCCAACCAAGTCATATCCATCATTACATACGTAATAAACTATGGAGCCAATAGTCAAATTGTGGTTGATACGATGACCATTATCCGGTACACCAGGATCAGAACAAGATAAAATCTCTAACGATGACAGAGATAAAAATATCATACAATACATTCAACTGTTCTATGCATATCACTTACTTTTACACTGTGGTAGAGACCCATTCCAATAGCCAGTGTTTTTACAATGTCTGATGTGATTACCAACCAGTTTATAGCCTCTGTTACAAGTATAGGTTAACAATGAACCGGGAACATTACCAGTAAGGGTTTGGGCACCATTATCAGGGGGACCAATATATGGACATCTAGGTCTTTGATCTGAAGGGAGGGATGGAATGAAAAATTGACACATGTGTACACACAATGGATGCATACAGTAGACAAATATCATATGACCTCACTTACCAATGCATGATGGCAGTGTCCCTGACCACTGTCCATTTGATTTACATAGTCGAGATGGATTACCTTTTAATTGGAAACCATTATTACAAATGTATGTGACCACTTGACCAACTGTTGTTCCAGAAAAGAACCGTTGTCCATTAGCCAATTTCCCAGGATCACCACAGTTAATGGCTGTGTTAAAAGTAACTTTAAAAAAATTATAAAGAGTTGCTTTTCTTACGTCCACATGATGGTACTTGTCCAGACCAGAGTCCATTTGATTGGCATACTCGTTTTTTATTCCCATAAAGTTGTAGATTACCGGGACAACTATAAGTAACAATACCATTGAGCAAGGTTGAGTTAAATGAACGAAATCCATTATGAGGTTGTCCTGGATCACCACAATTAATCACTGAATAAATGGACATATAAATTGTAGTTATGGATGCATAAATAGAAAAATGGACACATAAGTAAAAGAACATACATATATACATACAATACACAAAGAAGTCTCATACTAAAACTCTCATAATCTCATTTTCTACTTACAAGTACAGTTTGGATTTTCTCCGCTCCATGTCCCTACATCAGTACAGAATCTAAATAGAGGTCCATTCAGTTTGTATCCAAAATTGCAGCTGTAATTTGCTCTTGAAGCAAATGTTGTTGTGATGAAGTCAACATTTCCATTAGCAGGATTTGAAAGAGGTCCACAATTGATCACTATAGGAAAGTAATTCATTTGATCAAACAATAGATAGATGGATAGATGGAGGGATGTCACCTTTACAAGTTGGTTCTCGACCGCTCCATGATCCATTAATTGTACAAACCCTAAATTCTTGTCCAGATATTTTAAACCCAAAATTACAACTGTATCTTGCAGGATGAGCTAAAGTCGTATTAAATACCAGTACATCACCATTAGTGGGTGGAGTCAGAGGACCACAATCAACAGCTAATGGAGAGATCACAAAGACAGTTATCAACATAATAATTATGTATTGTACATGATGTGTGTGTGTGTGTGTGTTTGTACAAGTTTTGTAACTATTATATTAAACTAATAATTAATTTAAAATGTTAAATATTCCATGAGAGTAGATGTGAGAAGACTGATATGTGTGGTAACAGCTTGTACTGGTCTGGTGAATGAAGCTATGTTAGGAAAGACTATGATATTTTAGTGGATTCATAAACTAGTTGATAGCAGCTGCAGTCACAACATTATATCAATAACTCAATGCAGTAGTAAACATACACCACTTGATGATGACATTTATTTGCATACAATATATATTCTGTTCACATGACATAACTTTATCAGACCATCATTCATAATATATATCCATCTATTAATACCTATCACCATCAACCATCACCATCATCATTCATCCTCATCCCATCCATTACATATCATTCATTATTCTACCACATACGTTGACATTGTTGTTCTAATCCACTCCATGTTCTATTTGCCTGACAAATTCTCTTATCATTTCCTAAAATCAGGTAGCCAGGAAAACAGATATATTGTAGAGTTGAGCCTACACGAGTAGTATTGTCAATGTAATGGATTCGAGTGACATTGTTTGGTGAAGAGAGAGGTCTACAAGCCGCTAAAAATAAAATCAGTAATGGATATGTGGTTTAGACAATGGATTTATAGCTTAGGTAATAGACACATAACTTATAAAATGGATGAATAGTTTAAAGTAATAGATGCATGATATAGATAATGGATCAATACATCTTGAGGCAGACAGTAAACAGGAACTAATTTTTGAAATGTAGACAAGACTACAAGCAAATACTTACCAACACAGGTAGGTTGATCACCACTCCATTGGGAGTTGTGCTGACATTTCCTCTCTGACTGACCCACTAATGTAAACCCGTCATTACATGTATATGTGACTAGTGAGTTAAAGGTAGTGGTTGTGACGTGAGTACAACCGTTTGGGAGAGTGAGTGGAACATGACAATCAATAACTATAATATAACAAGAAAGAAAATATATTTTATTACGTCACTCTGTTCATTTTAAATACATGTACTTGTACATGTAAACCATTGCACATGTTTGGCACATGCACTAATAGTATATTATATACATTATATTGTCATATATAATTACATAATATTATGTGTATAGATTAAAAATACTTAGGTTCTGATATGTCTGACATATCTCTGTTTATTGTGTCTACAATTAAAGTGATGTACTTCAAAATATTAATTTCTACATCGTACACACTTTTGATGTCACATGTCAGAATGACTCAGAACTTCACACATGTTATATTCAAAATGCTATTTTTAAACTGTTAACAAAACATGTCTGTCAGTTGGATATTTGTTGGTGGTTATGCCAATTGAATAAAGGTAGTGAAAGTCTAAACATTAAATTGTGCAAAATACACAGAACTATCTTACTGGTACAAGTTGGTGGGGTTTCACTCCATTGGCTATTGCTTTGGCATGTTCTTGTTTTTACTCCTTGCAACTTATAGCCTGGATTACAACTATAGTTAGCTTGTGAGGTGTAGTAAGTACTGATGAATGTGACATCGCCGTGTAGAGGAGGGGAGAGACCCCCACAATTTATAGCGGTAACTATATACAGAAAAAATGGGTATTAACAGACACGTTGTGCATGAGTATATGTGTATATGTCTGTTTGTGTGTCTCATGCAAGTCACATGATTAGTGGGCATTACATGGTACACATGATGGGATTTTCCCACTCCATTTTTTGTTAGCTAAGCATTCTCTTTTTTTATTTCCAATAAGCACCCATCCTTCATTGCAAGTATAGTTGACTATAGATTTGAATGTAGTTGTTGCAATGATAACGAGTCCATTTATAGGGTTGGAAAGAGTCCCACAATCTACAGCTACAAAAGATAGAATGGACACATAAATGGAGAAATGGATATATAGGTAAATAAGATGAATGCTAATATAAATTCTTACGAGTGCAGCTGGGAGCAGTATCTTTCCAAGTTCCATTAGCCTGACATGTTCGAGTATTTGTACCTACCAGATTATAACCACTGTTACAATAATATTTGGCAAGAGACTCATAAGTTGTCAACACAAACTCCACACGTCCATTTTCTGGATTTGTAAGGTCTCCACAGTCAACAGCTGTATATTTTGATAGTATGCTCATGATATAAGAGTACTCTGCACTCACATCACTTACCTTTGCAAACAGGAGCAGCTGGAAACCACATTCCACTGTGATTACAGGTACGAGTATTGGTACCATTTTTTGTGTATCCAATATTACAGCTGTATGTAGCAACAGAACCATAAAGTGTTGAAGAATAGGAAACCCTTCCATTAACTGGTCGAACAGGAAGTGGACATAGAACAGCTAAAGGAAGAGAAAAAGGAAAGAGTATCATGTTACAATATATGATATACTGAAGATATCTATCCAACCATCCAACCATCTATCCCTGCATTAATTTCCATGTCTTGTTCCCCCACAAATTAGCATACACCTTTAATTTCCTGCAACCGTCCAATAAATATATTCCCTAAACTATCAAGTGCCCTAAACAGAAACCATTAATGGTACAGCTTATAATTAGCTGAGTGTCTTTAGATGGTAAACCACACGCCAACCTTCTTGTTGTACAAACATCATCTTGTTTCCACACCCAAGAAAGACACAACAAATTCAAAGCAAAAATGGAAGATATACTAAACAAGTTACATTAATAGTTAATAAAGTAGACAGGACTACTCCTTCAAAATAAAACTATTATAGCATCTTCATAAAGTACAGTCTGTTTCACAAACAAGCAGAATTATAAAAGACTATTAATACATTAAATAACCTTAATAAATTAATATTAAAATACTGCATTATTAAAGTGTATAATACACATATTACTAATATTTATACATACCTTGGCAAGATGGCCATGGGTGAGACCACTGACCCTTTGATGTACAGTATACTTCATTGGGTCCATTTAATATATATCCCTTTGCACAAAAAAATTTGACGGTATCCCCTTCTTGTGTTCCTGTAATTTCTTTGTAAGTATACACAGGTAACACCTGCTCTCTGCATGTAGCCTTGTCTATGGGAAAGAGAGGGGAGAGTTTTTACAGTGATGTATTTAATAGTAACAATGTTAGCACTATGTCCCTAATTATAATTGCACTATACAAACAGACATATAGTTTTATTGCTGATAGTGGTAATTTTATGAGTAGAGACAATTAAATTGGTATGTTAACAAAATTTGGATGCTTGTATAATACTTGCCATATACTACCTGCCAATATCTTTGGGAAACAATTCTTTTGTTTTGCTTTGTTAATTATTTGTAATAAACTCACGTCTGCATATCAGTGGTATACCCATCCACTTTTTGTCTACACACTGGACAATAGTATCACCTGACTCTCTAGTATACTTGTCATTTGCACAGCTGTAAACAAGCACATTTTTAGTACTGATTGATAGTTTGACTGCATGTTTCCCAGTCTTAGGAACTCTGCCACATCGTCCTCTATTCTCATATTTAACTGCAATAATGGAGACAATGTTATTGTTAGGTTCTATGCACTGAGTTTACATTAAAACAAGATATTGAGTATATTAAGTGGTGTATTATCCTTTCCATCAAAGTAGAAGAGGAATATACTAAAACTTACCAACACATACAGGTGTATCTTTAGACCAGTCAACTTTATTTCCTGGCTTAATTTGACATGTACTGTAAGCTTCACCAATCAATTCATAACTTTCATTGCAACCAAATTGAATGATGTCTCCAACATTAAAACTGTCTCCAATTCTGTAGCCATTACTTGGAATCCCTGGATCTTCACATCTCTGAAGGGAAGATGCTAAAGACAATTGCAGGATTGCAAGATAGAGAAGTAGTTTGTGCAGGCAGTTCTCCAGCTGCATAATAACTTTGCTATAATATTACTTGTTTGTTAATAGTGTTAGAGAACTGCAGTGCACCTTCTTTTATTGTAACCACTTAATTAATTAAATATGAATATTAATAATTTATAACTGTTAATAATATTCATGAGGTAATTAATTTTAAAACCTGTAGACATAAATAAATTAGTTTTATTGAGTATAATAGATAAAACATTCATAAACACAAAAGACAATAAACAAACAATGAATTAATTAGAATGAGGAGGAGGAGCATGATGAAATATGGGTGGAGCTATAAACAGTTGTCAGGCAATGTATTCATATATACTGCTATTTTCTTCACTTCGACGTAAGTAGTCTCTTTCAATAAGACTTTCTATCCGTTTCTTTAAGTCTGTTGGCTAATATTAGATGAATAAATTGATTGATCATCTAAATCAAATAGCTTACTCTAATATCAAATCGTAATTGACCAAGACACTCTGATACTAAGAGATTGTGAGGTAGAGTTCTTCTCATCTTCATTATACGAACTATAGCAGCATCCACCTTAAAGAGAGAGAGAGAGAATATTAACAATATCATAGATGGTTTTTCTTACCTGATATTGTCTGTCCTGAAATACTCTCTCATTTGTAGCAGTATTTTCTTCTTTCTATAAAATATACACATTAAAATAATAACACAATATATATTTAATATAGTACTGTTTCTTTCATCTGGACTTGATTGATTTTAATACGAAACAATTTGTGTTTAAAGTCTTTATTAAAAGTGAATTCATCGCTGTCTTTTACTTCTATTCCCTAAGAACGTAAAGATAGATATATATATATATATATAGTAAATAGAATATATTAACCTTAGGTTGCTTTAAAAGCACTCTAGAGGCCTTGTTAAGTGCTAATGATTGCAGGGTTCTCCTCAATTCATCATCAGCTATAATAAGATATTGTTATTATATATATTAGTAGATTGTACTCTACTTATTCCAGTGGCTTGTTGAATATATGTATAAGTCAGTTTGTCAGTGTCATTGTACAAGAGGAGAACCAAAGCTTGAAGCAAGGAGACTTGAAATTCTTTCTCCGTCTGTAAAAAATGAGTTAAAACAAAAATTAACAGTGGTATGAATGTACAGACAGACAGACAGACAAACAGACAGACAGACAGACAGACAGACAAACAGACAGACAGACAGACAGACAGACAGACAATTGGACCAATTAGAAAGCTGAACGAAGAACTATTAGTGACCTGAGCAAAGGTAGCTCTTAAAACACAATGACCTAATGAAGGTTGCCATTGTAATTTACGTCCACTGTGTTTACGAAGATAAAAATCTTTAAAGACATCTAGATAGCAACCCATCTAAATAGAAGTAATACATTAAAATGTAATTAGAAGTTTAAAAGTATACCTCTGGAGGTAAGAGAACTTCCATTGGTGTATAAGTAGGCCAATAGCCCATTGTTAAAACATGTACTGAAAGATCCAAGGAACCTGATACACGTTGAGTGGTTTGTAAGTGCTTTTAGTAATAAATAGTACATTTAATTTACTGGAATATTACATGTTTTGAGGTACCTGTTTGAAACTGGTCATCATCTCTCTCGACAACTCTATATCTTTGAACATTCCCTCTAGTTTACTTGTAAAGTTAGGGCCACATTCTGTAAAAGTCATATGATGTGACATTGCATAAATCATGTGATGTGTCATGTGATACTATGTTGTTTCATTACCTTGTTTTAGTTTCAAAAGCATTGATTTTTCAGCATCAAATGAGGCACTTTTCGCAAGTAAGAGGCGCTTTGCCAAATCTTTCTTGTAAAATGCCTCAAAAACATCTTTTCCTGAAATAATAACAAAAAATGACTTAATGGAACATATTCAAATCCCTACCATGAATATAACGGAATAGAATCATCACTCTGTCCAACAATTGATCAAGTTCTTCATCAGACCATTCCTTGTTTCCAGATCTCAACTGAGCATCAACATACTTAGCTATGGACAAACAGAGAGAGAGAGAGAGAGAGAGAGATGTGTGTGTGTGTATCATGTAATGATTATATTCACTTACCTACTAACTCAGCTGGTTTGTTTTTCCTTCGATTGATTACACTCTCAAAGGAATCCTATAAACCAATAAAACTAGTAAAACTAAATATAACAGGTTAGTCTAATATGCTACACTAACTCAAACAAGAACAGTCTAACTTACGCGGACAACATCATGGAACTTGTCGTTATCTTGAAATGCTTCACTAATTATTCTTTCAACTTTATCTTTCAATTCTAATAATTCTTGTACCATAGTTTTATCTCTTTCTGGATCACTAACTATAGCAATACCTGATTTCTGTACACAATAGAAAAAGTGCATATACTTGAGTTACTAATGGTAGCCATCCTAAGTAAGTACTGATGTTCACAAGTCTTAATATACAGCTATCCTGGTATTGTACTAATGATAGCTGAATTAACCAGACATAGTAATAAATGTACTCTTTACAATACTAGTTGCAAGCTAAACTAAATTAGTTTAATTATTTTATTTCCTTTAATTTACTTTAATGTACTCCCCAAATGCTTTTTGTATGAAAGGGACTCCATCTTTAAATCGACTGAACAATTGATATAACAAATGTAGATCAGAATATCGATTAGCCTCTAATAGGCTTTCAAACCCTAAAAAAGAAAGTAGGACATTAATATTTGGCTATGATTATAATTATATAAATAACTAAAATATTCTTACATTTAATGACACGCCCATTATTATATGAAAAGATAATTAATGATAAGTTATATGAGACACTATTAGTGGTAAGTACCCATACCTTTGTCTAAGATCTCTCGTAAGTGTTCTCCAACAAGCTGTTTCTCAACACACAATATTAATGGTTTTCTATTTAAAAATGGACACATAGACTTAAAATGGATTAACAGTCACACCATACTTTGTTGTCTTGTGCAAATATTGAAGGAGACGATCATTTTCCTGTGAGAGTCGCCGATCAACATGAGATAGATAGTCCGGTAACTAAATAACAAAATACTTACTATCAATTTTATACATAGTATTAATAGTTGTATAAAAGTAAAAATAAGGGAACTGTACATATACTTGAGTACAATTGATGTTCAGTATTGATCTTAATAATACTTACTGTAAACTCTGGATCTCTCATCATTCTTAATGACTCAGCATAGTAGAGTGTTTCTGTCTCTTTGAGAAAGTCTAGTTCAAATACCTCTTGATAAAGCTAAATAGGATGATGTAAATAGATCAACATGTGAACAATATATACCTGTAGATCTACAAACATTCGTAACAAACTGCTCAATAATGTCCGATCAACACTCTCACCGCACCTATAATATAGATCTCAAAGCCACACCTTCAACCACACCCACTTGCCTTTCTCTGTGTATTGCTGCAAGGACTCCTTTGAGAACTCTCTCCTGAATACGAGGCTGAGTTATAATGAGTGACCTAAACAGCTCTAGGCTCATGTCCCTAAACAAAGTAAGATATTTATTTTAACTTCAAAAGGAATTACCACTACATTATAACATGTACATAATGACATCTAAGTCAGCTGCAAACAATAAATTACAATCATATAAAGACAATACCATATAGCTGGTAGTGTTTGATGAGGTACAGCATATGTTCTGTCTAAATAAAGAAATATACTGCGAATCATGATCTGTAAAGAGGAAAAACAAACAGTTAAATTATAACTATCATATGACAATTAATATTTGTACCATTTGATGACAGAAAGACCTCCAGACTCGATCCACAACTAACAGGTAAGCTCCTTCATCCAGCATATCTCTATTAATGGAATGATAATGTAGTAATGGAATATAAGCACATGGGGTAACATTACAATAGTAATGGAATATAAGCACATGGGCTAACATTGCAATAGTAATGGAATATAAGCAAATGAGCTAACTGGTTAAATACTGGTAATTGAATTTCCATGTGTTTTTTGCACTCTTTCTGAAGGTTTTCATAGAGCATAGATGCCATTCCATGAGAACAAGAATTCTCTACAGCTTTATATAGTTCTTCTAGACTATATGAGATAGCTTGACTGCTGTGGACTGCACAAATAGCTTCTTGAAGTTTAGACCATGCCTCTTCACCATAATTAGTGGGAAGATCTGTACGAACTAATAAGAGAGAGGATTAAAACATTAAAATTTTATGACAATCAAATATGTCTGTTCTTCTTCATGCTACAATAATTGTGGACAATATTGACTAATCCACCCATGACAAAAACATAATTTGATGTTATAGTACAATAGTCAAAGACATGGAATATATTAGTTATACCTTTTAAATTTTTTATAACTATTTTCTTGGTTTGTCCAGGTTTCTTAACATGATTTACCATACCACCTTTAGTAGCATGATTATTTAAAGATATTTTGTGATTATTACTACCAGCAGGAGCGCTGAGTGAACGATTAGGTGGACATTGAGCCATAATGTCTGCCTCAGAAGACAAATGCTCAGGATGTCTTTCAACTGTGGGAAAACTAAGTTTTTGTTGTTTACGAGAGAGTGTGGTAGAGTTGTGGTTAGGGCTGTGTTTCCGCTTCCTATGTTGGCGTATTGGTCCTACTTGTGAGGGGGGAAGCTGATGGGAGGAGTTAGTTGAGGTATTGACCCCGTGACTAGAACTAAGAGACATGAACACCTTAGAGAGAAAAATAAAAGAGGGAGAGACACAGATAAGAGGAAAGAGAGGCCACGTTGACGATAGTGTGTGAAAATTTGAAGAGAAGAGTAGAAGAGAGTTGATATATCAGTCAAATTTAGAGATATTCCAATTGAATCAGACACTACTGTGGAACTAGAGCACACATTTATTGATGTTAATTGGCCTGATTACCTCTTATTGACGCTTTTTTTCGTGATCTGGGACAAATGGAACGTCAACGACAATCTTTATAATACAAAGCCACGCATCAACAAAAGTATGGGTGGCTGTCAACAATCATCAGAATTGATTCAAGTAGTAAGTCCCTGTTCGTTAGCAACGTGACATTACTATACGCTTTCAAAAGCGGACGTGAACGGAAACGTTCTGAAATTTATACAGAAATGTAATGAACAAAACTAATGTTACTCCGTATACTAATAAATGAAATTATAACCTGTTTTCCGTTAACGTCCGTACATTAAAGAAGTTGGGTGAAAGTAGATGGCTCTTTTCAGAGGATTTTTACTAACTAGAGCCCTTTTTGTAGCAACTACAGCTCAATTCTCTAGACTAACTTTATCAAAGACACCAGTTAATCAATTGTCTTGTGTAGACCATCTTGTACAACGTTCTCGATGTCTTAACACATATTATAGGTTTATAAAACCACATCAAAGTCAATGTTCAGTTAAGAAGCAAGCATTTTCTTCTAATGGAGCTGATGACTTAACAAATGAACTTACTTGGGTGGACGTGGGTACTGATGAGTTAAAAAACATGTTGTCCAATCAAAACATACAACTTATTGATGTACGGGAACCTTATGAATTAATTGAAGATGGAAGGATCCCTAACTCTATTAATATCCCATGTAAGTACTTATGTTGGCTTTAATATTACTTACATTTTATACCAGACTTATTCCCATTCTGCATAACTAGTCTAGACTCATTCTCATTCTGAATATTTTACAAGACTCATCCCCATTCTGTTACATGTATTTCCTTTATTACTAGACTCAATTAAATTATTCATTATGTCAGTGTAGATATTATGTATCACTCTCTTTCAGTGGGTCAAGTTGGTGAAGCTCTGTCTTTGACTGATGAAGATTTCAAAACACAATTTGGTGCATCTAAACCATCTATTGAAGATACCAATATAATCTTTCATTGCAGATCAGGTATTAGGAGCAGGACTGCTCTTGATATTGCACATCAATTGGGATTTATAAAGTAAGATCCCTATTGAATATAAGATTGTATATAATAGTTCATTTGAATAGTGCCAGACATTACTATCCAGGATATTTGGGTTGGGAAGAGTTCCATAATAGCAATAGTGCAAAAGAAATATGAACAAAAGAAAAGAAATGATTTCTGTTGTCATTAATAATGATTTGCTTTTTGGCAACTGCTGAAATCATTTTTTCTGAAGAAAAATTGATGATATTCTAACGTTATACACTATACATTAATTATGTAACTAACCTTTTTTCCTTTTTTCTTTCCTTTTCTTTTCTTTTTACCTCCTGCACTGCATAATGCCATTATACTGCTAAATATTTCTGTACTTATCTTATTTGTAAGCCCTAACTTCAAAGCAGGATAACCAGCTACATGATTTGCAATAATGGTTACTATAAAGTTATCAATACATACAGTATACCTTCTTTTCTCTGTTGCAAGCCTTGCAGTATTTCTCTACCACTGGCATCTCCTAGCAGATTGCCTTCTAATCTCACTTCTTCAATGTTCTTACAGCTAGCAATCCACCTAAGTAAACAATGAGGGCTTCGTTTGAAAAATATTCTCTCTACCTTCGCATAACTTGCATGCATGATACAGAAGCATATACACTGGCTTCTTTAGTAGCTCCACATCCATCAATAGCATTATCCTGTAAGAACAGTCGCCCTAAAAGTGGCATCATTTCATTGCGTTCTGACACAGCCACTAAACAACCAAGAAAATCCTCAACTCCTTTACTTTGAAGGTTATTGCCTCGAAGACTAAGATACCTGGAAAACTAGTACTACTTTTTAAAATATATTATTATTAAACCTGAGTTGAGTTGTGGTGACTAAAGATCCTAATGGTTCTCCACATTTTGCTGTGAGGTGACAATAGTTTAGGTTGAGAGAAATGAGACTGATAGAGTTTCTTAAGTTATGACAAATTGCTGCTATGGAGTCTACTGTTAGCCTGTAGTGTATGCAACATTGTGTTATCCTGAATTAGTATGCATGCATGTACCTGTTGTAGTCCAGTGTTAGATGTACAATTTGACTGGTAGTGAAGGTTCTAAAAGAGAATTTAGAAGTTGTATCATCTCTCTTTTTCTACCTCTCTTTAATGTTACCTTGATAATCTCTGGATACCCCATGAGGTGACATTGTTGTTAGTGAGATCTAACACTCTTATTTGAATACCTGCAATACCAACCATAAATAAAGCCTAAGAGAACATTTACTAATTGAGATAATAAAGTGTTAATGAAGTGTACCAGAGAGACAAGATCTTCCTCAGTCAGCTCAAGATGCCAAACATGGAGACATCGTATGTAATGATATTTTAATTCATTAAGACTACATAGAAGAGGCTGGACTTGAACAGATGGAACTGACAATTTTGAAGTTGTTCTTTTGACGTCAGAGACAGGATGTGTGCTTGGAACAGTACCTGCTTTACCCTTTTTAGAGTTTTTTTTGCCACCTTTGATTGCACCTGATCTTGAGATTTGTGGATCAAGAATTATCTGTGTATAATAATGAGAGTCTATAATTCAAGCTAGATACGTACCTTAGCTAGAGGTTTTTCAACCTCAATACATTGTTTTAATGTAGTAATTATGTAGGCTCCACTAGAACTGTTGTATTTACTGCAATTTGCTGGATAAAATTTTAACAGGTCTTTCGTTTTCTTTATCATTTCACTTTTTTCAGTCTCTGTTTGTTCTTTATCGCCTTTCTTTCTGCCTTTTTTCTTTCCTCCTTTCTTAGCTTTTTTCTTAGGCATTTTTCTAGTGAGAATTTGCAACCATCAGCTCCACCCAAGTTTAGTAGGCGTCACTAACAAATTACCGCACCCATAAGCCACTCCCATTTCAATGAGGAAGGAACAATAGTGGGAACTTCAAAAAAAAGATGTTGGAAGGTTATATTACTCCACTACTGACGTCATATCTCAATAAATATATTAAAAATCTCAAACCATCTGATCTTCAGTTGTCATTCTGGGGCGGAGATGCAGTCCTTAAGAACCTTGAACTTAAGCTGGATGCAATCGAAGAGGCCTTACGTGGTGTCGTACCATTTGAATTAAAAAGTGGACGTGTCAAACAGTTAACAATTCACATTCCTTGGACGGCAATAGGTTCTGAAGCAATTGAAGTGACACTAGACTCCGTGGAATGTACCATTAAATTATGTAATCTTCGACAGCAACTATCATCTTTGACACCCATGGCAACTCCTCTGGAGAAAACCACACCCAGAGTGACAACTGATCAACCACAAGCACCTGGATATGTACGTGGTCTTTTGAGTCGCATATCTAATAATATTATAGTCCGTGTAAATAATTTGATACTAAAAGTAATTGAAGAGGAAACAGATATATTATTGTCTATTTCCATAAAAGAATTATACATGTTTGCAGCTGATGAATATTGGAAACGTCAATTTATTTATACTGATCAATTACAGGAAGCACACTCACTGCAAAAAGTGGCTGTTGTTTCTGGGGCAACAGTATGTTTGGATGTTATTGGTAACAGTGGACAGGTTGAGGTGTATGACGAACCAATCCTATCTCAATGTGATTTTGAATGTCGTTGGATGGCAAGTTACCATGGCAATACTCTTGTTGAGAATAGAGTGGAAATTTTAGCAAAGGAAATTGCATTTTCAGTCTCAGAGCAACAATTCTCGTCCTTTCTCCATCTTATAGATTGGTTTCTGGCCATGTATTACTCTTTCAAAAAGTTAAAAGGACGAGATGATCAAGAAAGGTCTCAAGATACTGAGAGAGAGGCTAGTCCATCCTCCAGTACTGAACCAACAGTTAGTAGTTCTCCTGAGGCATCTATAAAATCAGATGATTTGGAACAAACTCAAGACAGTTGGGGGGCATGGTTTATGTCTTTTGTGGCTCCTCCTTCTGAAGACAACAATGATGAAACAGGACTGACCACACCGCCATCCTCTCCTAGTTTATCACTTGGATTGTATGCCCAAGTTCTAACAATAGACTTTAAAGTGACTCAAAAACGACCTCATCCTGTGTTCTTTTCAAGTGTTAGGAAATCTTCCAGATCAGTAATGCTGATTGAGTTTATTGGATGTATAGCTCGAGTTGATCGAGTACCTACGTCAACTCTGTTAGGAGTTGCTGTGGGAATAATGTCTGTTAATGGATGGATGAATGGAGTGTGTCCATGTAATGTGGTTGCTATGACAACAAAGAAAAGGCATCATGATTTGAGAAGCGAAGACAATTCTGTAAGTATTATAATGGATGGATGAATGGATCAACAGACAGATGGATGAATGGGATATAATTTAGTCCCCTTCCTGTACTTAGGTACATATTTATTCAATGGGAGGATGTCGTGATAACATAGTTGGTGATGCTCTTCTAGTCAACTCTTTTTATTGTAAAGGGACCGATGTAGACTGTACCTCTGACACACCTTCTCCTCATTATTGGCTCCAATATAAATCAGAGTATTCAGCTGTATGGTTTACATATGAATATTATGATATCACTAACGAACGAGAGGTGGAAATTTGTAATGAAGAGGTACAGCTTGGAGAACAAAGAGTTTTGCTCTCAGCAGACGTGATACACCGTCTTGAGTTTTATATTGAAAGATTTCTTAGGTCTTTAGATGTCACGCCCCTTATATCTCAAGGTAAGAAGTGGTACAGTACACAACATTAACAATGCTTTTCCTTAGGGGTAATTGTTATTGGTGATCCTCGTGCCAAAACTGATCTCCATGTTGTCTCAGCCTCAGTCCAGATCTGTCTGACACTCAATAACCATCTTCTGACTCAATCTGGTAACCTAGCAACTGCTGACTCCACCCTACCTATACCAAGTGTGGCAGTCACTATTGATACAGTTGATATGACAGTTGCTATGGCAATGTATAGTGGTAATGCCACACCCCAATGTCATCAAGAATTGGTTGTATATGGAGTTGTTAAACAATTGAAAGTGACTTGTTATGACTGGTTCAGGAGTAACAAAACCTGTTTGACAGGTTTAGAGAATACTGGTAAAACTGGTTTACACATCCCCACATTGAATATCAATGTACATAATATTATTAGAAGTTATACTGATACAGCTGCTAATAACCAGTATATGTTGATATCAGCATCTGAAATATGTATGGCATTTAGTTTGAGAGAGATTTGTGTTATTTACACTGTTATCCATTCATGGATTCTGAAAGATCGTCATTCAGAAGAGATATTTCTCCCTTTGCCCCTGTCATTATCAAGTAATGAAATGATCAAGATAGATCATTATGGCGTTAACTTTGATTATTCTGTATTGGATGGTGCAAGGACATTTTCAGTAATTATTAAGCAAGTTTCTGCGTGCCTTAGCTCGCCTGATGTCAATGTTATTCCACTCCTTCAAAGTCCAGCTGTTGTGGTTTCTTTTACAAAAGTGGAATCAATTAATACCATTGATCATGTGACTGGTCATGTGACTGATGATGACAATGATGACAAAGCAATTGAAGTGCATATTGTTTTACCAATGGAAAGTAAGACACACATACAAGTATGCAATAGTCATGTACAATATTAATTGTAGGGAAAACCCCATCAATTCAATTGAGAACTGGAAGTACAGCTGGTTATATTGACCCTACCTTTTTAAAGTTCCTCAATAATATATTTCCACTTTTAATGGAGTTACATTCTCATATAAAGACAGAGGAGAGAAATTCTAAATTATTTCAAGGTTAGTAATATCTATTACTTGGGTGCTTTATGACTATTGATTTAGATACTTTACCAGAGCGTCCTGATCCTGAGGGTTTATCTGCTCTTGAAATACTTCCTTTAACTCCTGTCTCTAGCTCAATGAGAATGAAAGATGAGATAAAAGAGGGGGAGGAGCATAACAAAGAATTGGAGGTCAAAAAAGGAACAGCTATGTTGTCAGCTATGCAGGCCTACAATTTAAATGTGAGTGTTATTATTAGAGTGTACTGTTATATAGACTATATTATCTAATGTGTACTGTGACTAAATTTTTTAATTTTTTGTAGAAAATTATTTTTTTATTAAAACTTGGTGATTATGCATGCATTGTAAACATTGCATATAAATTCAATATCTAGTAGGTTTTAATATTGTTTCTGACAAATTTGGGATAGTTACAGGAATAAACTGTCTCCTATCTTTTTTTAGCAAAACTTGCCAATATTGTATAGGAATTAAACAATTCGTGTGAATTAAATATCTGTTAAATTTAGGTTTTGTTTGTAACAAATTGAAAACATTACATTATAAACCAATTAATTTAATGTTTTACATAATTAGTTGTACATTGTGTTATAGATATTGTGACTCTCTGGGTACAATTGGTTTTGAAACTTGAATGTATGAAAAATTCATCTACACATAATAATAAATATTGTTTCAGCTTTAGATGGATGCATAGACATGTAGTAATGGACACACAGACATGAGTATGGACACATAGACATGAGTTATGGACATATAGACATGTACTTATGGACTCTTTTTATATCTTTGTTATTAGGTCTTCATCAAACATATCATTATAATAGTCCCATCACAAACCACCACCATACCCCCTGAAGAAACCACACCTACTACACCTCTCTCTTTCTTGACACACAGTGTACTAAACAAGGACAATAATATTGTTGTCTTTACTTTACCAGAGATTAAACTGGAATCAGGTCACGCATATTTTTATCCCTATCTTGTAAGTGAGACTGCTGGATCATGGCAAATTTCATTGATCGATGCCACAATTTTTACTGTTATGAGGGGTGGAGCTTCATACATGCTCCACCCATTGAGTATAGATGTATCGGTTGCTCCAATCCAATCTCCATCATTGAAGGGCGTGGCAGGTCTTGGAGTTCATGTTGATATTAAGTTACTTCAATTTACAGTTTCTAAGCAACAGGTTTGTTAAAGATACGTAGTATTTTAAATGGATGCATGTATATCAAATGGATGGATGGTAATGGACATGTATAATTTGAATGGATACATGGTTTTGTTAAATAGATGTTAGTCTTAAGGTTGTATTGGTTTTTAATATTTTAGGTAATTCTTATAGAAGAGATAACATCCTCCATTAAAAATGTAATATCTTCTCTTACTAATCCACCATTGGAGGTAGACAATGTGAACAAACCATCAACTGCTCCTCCCTCCTTAGCATCATCTCCACATCTCTCCTCATACATTCATGCTCCATCAGATAGTTCTATATCCACTCTCTCTATCAATGGATCAGTCCCCTCATTATGGCTCCAATTGACATTGGGTAAAGTAGTAGTGGGTGTGGTCTCTGAGAGGCAATGTCCTCAGAGTGATGGGAGTGACTTAGAAACAAAGTTTGTGATGGAGTCTGAGGAAATATCATTTTCTTTTGATATGCAAGAGAAAGGTAACAATTGTCAGTTAAAGCTATCTTCAATGGAAGCACATGAGGAGTCCATTGATACTAAGACAAACCGTCTTTTTACCAAACTGTTTTCCTCTCAAACTTCTGTTGTCATAGAAACAGTTGCTAAGGAAATTGAAACTTGTCTTGGAAGTAGTATTGAGACTATTCAAGAACATTCATTCAAGGCTCCTCTCTCCCCTCTAGCGACCTTTCTTCTCCTAGAGGTTATGACTCATTCTGATGACCATCGAGCTACAGAGGTGAAGTTGCATGTTCAAACATTTGGAGTGGTTCTTTGGTTGCCATTGGTTACCAGTATATTAGACATATATAATATCATTTGCGAAGATTATGACAAGGAAACTAAAAAGGAGGTAAAGATGTAGTCAGAACACAAAGACAATAGAATACTGATCAATGACGAAATGTAGTGACAAGTAATTATAATAATTATAATAGAGAGATGTCACTTTAATTATAATTAATTGCTTATTAATTTGTCTTCTTATTTTTTGACAGAGCATGAAGATTGATGTTAACTCATATCCATCTTTGGATATCAATCTACACAGTTTCCAAGTTCTTTTTCCCTCCAATTCTTCTGCTCTTCTCGTTAATATTGCAAAATTATCTATTTGTAGTTATTTGGAGTTCCCAATATCTAGAATGGTTGTTAATTCTTCTGCTATGAGGAAGTTGAGTATCTTAGTGTCTGAGAAACGAGCTCCTCCACTTCCTGGATACCAGTTAAATGGGTTATCTCTACAACTACTTGGTATTAAAGGAGATAGGTAAATTGACTGTCTAATGCTTTCACTTCATCCATTCATCTGTCCATTCATCCATCTATTCTCCATGATTCCATCCATCCATCTGTAGTTTCAGAACAAGCTGTTTTTCATTGCCTATTAATGTGAGAGTACTCTTTTCTCCCGCTCTTTTCTGGTTACCGAGAGGAGGTCCTGTGTTGTCTTCAACATCAATATTAGAAAAAGTAAATGTTTGTATTTTTGTTAGTGAGTGTGAGGTTAAAAAATTTCGTTATTTTTTTTACTATATTAGTCATTTGTTAGTATTGCAGCTGCTGGACATTCTTTGGAAATACATTTAGATACTGAAGTATTCTTACTTTGCGGACCTGATCAGGTGATTATTACATGACTTCATTCACTTAATATGTTCTTTTGTTTTTTAGGTTCATTGCATATCAGAAATAGTCAATGATGTCAAGCAACTATTTCAAAGCCAGTCCAACCAGTTTAATAAACCTGTTAAACTAGAATCAGATGCTGTACCTACTTCGTTTCAGTTGCTATTCACAAGCAAAGCCATTCATGTTACTGTCACACTTGAACTAACTCCTTCTCTGGAGTATACTGCAAGTGAAGAGTGGAGAAGCCATCTTGAAGGCATAAACTTGTCTGTATTCAACCCAGTTCTCATGGCAACAATTGCAAATGATGTTACAGCTATCGATGTGTCAATGTTTAATTTGTTAGCTAAATATTGCAAGCAAAATCAGTTTATTCCTTTGCTTGAAACTAGTGAGGGTTCTTTAAATGAGGATACTGGTTTACCAAATGGATTATTATCAGTGAAATGGAAATGTCACAAAGAAAATGGTGAGAATTAACAATTAGTTTCGCTCTGTCTCTTGTGGACATAATGTATTGTACTAATGTATTGCATTTGTGAGCACAATCAATTATGGAGTTAGCTATATAGGTCCTTGTTAAGTGACTACTTAGTATGCAGGATTCCTAGATAGAGCTAAGCCACTGCTCCGGCTGCAAAGCAGCACTCATGATAACCCTCAGATGAGGTATTATTGGCTGCAGTATTACCCCTCACTTAAAAGCAACCTAACCTACTTAGTATGCAAGATTCCTTGCTAGAGCTAAACCACTACTCTGGCTGCTAGGCAGCACTCACTAGTAATGCTTAATGCATGATACCCTCAGATGACATAATACAATTTTTACTATAATTTTTTATTTTGTTAATAGGTCATTCAATTTTTGTTGATATAAGTCGATCAATCAAGATCTCTTGTAGTCCAACGTTGATTCTTCTTTTGTTTAAACACTACAAATCATTCAAAGACTTGTATTTATGTCATCAAAACACTACCTTGTCCTCATTTACCATCTCTGATGTAAGACAGGATCCATTGTCTCCTTTCTTATCAAATATAATATGTTCGTTGTCTACCAAACAAGCAGTCTGTATCATTCAAGGCAACTCATTACCTACCTTGGACTCAGCTAAGGGGTCTGATACGGCCTCTATAGGGTCTGGAGATGTCATAATCTGTTGTGAAAGCATTACTATGTCTCTACCACCTAAAAATATGCACCCTCAATTGGGACCGAGTAAAAATCTTCTGTTTACTGGATCTGGAAATAATGACATTACAATGACCCAGATTTATATTGAGGGTCTCTCTCTATCTTACGAGAGACATGATCATGTGACAACTCTTGTGCCATACACATTAGTAGATTGCTATTTGATCTATCATCTTCCAGGATCACAATATGATAGGTTAGTAGAATTGTAGCTTATAGAGTGTTATTTTAATCATTGTTTTGTTTATGGGCAAGTGAAAAGTGACATTATCTATTCTATATTTTATTGATATAATTTAATTATAATGTATTATAACTGTATTATGAAAAAGGAGTCAAATTTATCATTTATAAAAATTGCTGTATTTTTTAGAGGTAATTTGGCAATCTTCTTTTCAAGTGATTTCATCAAATTGTTTGTTGGAGTAAACACTATGATGTCATTATTAGTAATACTTAGAGAATACTTTATGATTATAAATGAAATACAAGAATTATTGAGAGAGACTGAAGAGAAAGAAGATGAAAGACAGCATAAAGATTTAGAGGCATTAGTGTTTCATGATGATCTGAGGAGTGGAGATTTAGTCTTTATTACTGAAGATATTGATAGTAAGTTGTACACTTAACTGACCCACTTATTGAACTGTACTTTTAACTATATGAATCTCTCTCTCTCTCTCTGGTAGAACTAATACAACCATCTTCTGGTGAAGTTAGGTTTTTTACTGGTATCAATAGCAGTGACAGAAGACATCCCCCATCAATGATATGGTGCTATAAAGAACCCAGATATATTACTAAAATACATATACTTCCTATACCTTTTGAAATTACTTCAGAAGAAGACTGTCCTACTGATCTTAAAGTAAGAGTGTTTTATTTGAATAAATATAATTGTAGATTATAATGTCTAAAGAAATATATAATAATGTACAAAACATTATCTCTCTCTCTCTCTCTCTCTCTCTCTTTCTCTCTCTCTCTCTCTCTAGGTAATTTGTGAATTATCCTATTTTAAAGATACAGTTGGATTATGGATACCTGTAGCAACTTTACATTTATCAGAAACTGAACCAGCTGAAGTAGAAGTAGAGTCAGTATCTTCATTTGAAACATGTGCTAGTGTAATGTGGCAACTCACACTAACTGCTCTAGAATGGTCTGAGGAAGAAGACGGAGAATACTTTATCTTCAGGTTAGATAATGGACAAATAGATGGACAGATCAGTAAATAAAATTTTATTATTTTTGTTTCAGGACTGAGTTACCTCTTTCAGATTCTTCTCTTTCAGTTTTGTCTCCATTAGCTTTAGCTGGTTGTACACATGTGGACTCTATCTTTACAATATCATCATTATCATTGATAACATTGAACTTTGATATAAGAAAGTTTGATTTAGTTCTCAGAAATGAAAAATTTGGTAAATGAAGAACACACACATATTCATGTATGTACTCATCTCTTACCTAGTTAGATGCAGGCTGGCTACCTGCAAATGTATATGTACAGCAATATTGTGTTTAACTCTATTCAACATTTGTATTACTTGTGTAAGTAGTTATCTATTGTTCTCCAGTAGGAACTACCAAGAGGAAATTCAAACAATATCATGTTATAGATGACTTTGACCAACATCAGCTTGACATCTTCCAACTTACAGCTGCTGACTTCAATGGATATTATAGAGTGAAAGTTGATTCATCATTTGATATTAATGTATGTTTAAATGTTTTTTATATGTTACATATATTTTTCCAGTTGGAAGGATCTGGTTCGCTATCTTTTTTGGACATGAGAGATTTTGTTTGGAACACTGCTCTCTATCCTACTCAAATGACATTCCAAATGACAACAAATCCAGTTAAACAGGTTTGTCTAACTAGTTTCATCTACACAACCATTTGTTTATTCATTTAGTCTCCAGAGATAATAAAACTTCAAGGAATTCGTAATACAACTGAATTAAACATTAAAGTGTCTTGTAAACCAGTTCTCATACGGTTATCTCCTTCCTTCATTTACTTAATAAATATGGCAACTACTATTGTTTTAAGACAATATAATGGAATATTAATGGAAGACACTATCATTGCACCTTATGTTATATGTAATAACACTATGATGAGTCTTAATATTGGACAGGTATTGACATTATTTGTAATGATAATAGAAGAGATTGAAGAACTATACATACAGTTGTCTGTTAATCCATCCATTCATTTCTTCTACTTGTCAATCCCCACTTAAAAATGAGGATAGAGGATAATAAAAAGAATTACTATCTATTTATTTAAATAGAAAAGATATATTTATTTAACTTACTATCATTTTAGGTATCCACCATTGAAGGATTCTGTCTTCCAAGTCAAAGTTGTATTGGCTATAGTTGGAGAACATACAGATCAACAAAAGTAATCAAATAGTTTAAAGTATTAATAAAGTATTATATTAAGAGTATTATTAAGTATTATTAAAGTATTATTAAAGTATTGTTAAGTATTATTAAAGTATTATTAAAGTATTGTTAAGTATTATTAAAGTATTATTAAAGTATTGTTAAGTATTATATTAAAAGTATTATTAAGTATTAATAAAGTATTATTAAGTATTATAGTATGTTACAATTACAAGATTACTGATTATTATGTTTATTATTTTTCTGTAATTATTTTTTATTGACAATTAACATTTTATTTATAATTATAGTCATTACATCTTTGTTTTGTTGGTGATCATCACTGGCAATGGAGTAGTGAGTTCAACATTGACTTTATTGGAACACAAGAGGTAATAATATTATTGTTTATTATTAATAATTATATCATTGTATATCAGGTTTCTATTGGGTTAGGGGACGACAGCAAATCCAATATATGTTTGTTTATAGAAACTGTATCAAACGGAGGCATGCAAAAACTGGTATGACAGGGTTTTGTATTTCATTCAAACTGGTTTATCCTGTTTTCATTTAGGTCACCATAAAAGGCACATTGTCTATTTGTTCTTATCTTTCTATCCCACTCCACATTAAAGTACCTTGTCTAGACTCAGACCTGTTTTATAACAACCAGAATGAAACCCAGTCTCTTCTCGAGTATGGATCTGAGTCTAGGAGTGATCTCTTTATACAACATTTAATACCTGCTGGTGGTACATTAGAAGGATTTGTGACAAGAAAAGACACTCAACTTAATTTGGGCATTCAATCCGATCTCACTCAAAATATTGTACAATTGATTTTTGATTGGAATATTACTAATGAACCAAATTTAATACAGGTTAATTAATGTATTAATATTATTATAATTAATAAAATAATTGTACATTTTGTATTTAAAAAACTGAAAAAACTGTCATTATTTTATTTAGATCCCTTTATCTGATACTGAACTATATCATTGCTGGTATAGTACTTCAATTAACAGTACATCTTCTATCTGTGATAATTCCAACACATTAAAGGTAACAAATAATAGTAATAATGATGATGATGATGTTCTTATAAATTATTATTATTATCTATAGATCATTTTATCTCCGTTAGTTGAGGTTCATAATATATTACCATTCGATATTCAAATATTTATTCAAATGAAAGAGAATACATCAGTTCCTCTTACTTGTACATTGTTACCTGGTAAAGGTCAAATCACAGCACTGTCAACATTAATGGAAAATAAACAATATCTAATTCAACTCTCTTGTGTATCTGATGATGTATCTCATAGTGGACAGATTCCATTGTCAACAAACCAGTCAGATCAGGTACCAGTATTTGAGAATGAATGTTCGAGTATGTGGCCATATAAATACTGTAAACAACATTACAGGTAAGTTATATTATGTATGTAATATAATATAATGATTTTATTTCAGATCTTTTGGTGACAGTACTCAGTCATCATCTGAGCAATCATTGTTCTTACCTCTTAAAGATGGTGGAGTTGCAGTTCAGCTGCTAGTACAAAGAAAGAAAGAGGGATCAATAAGAATTCTTGTATTACCTGAAGTGATTTTAATAAATGATCTTGCTGAAGACATTATGTTACAGAAGAGTAACGGAGAATTGTTACTATTGAGAAATCATGATATGTTAGCTTTAACTTTAAATGAGGTATAAAAATTAATATAATATACTGAATATTTTAATAAATTATTATTTTGTAGGATCTTGTACTAACTATTAAAATTAATGGTATAGAACTCAGTACCACCGCAACAGTTAATTTTAAAACTTATCTCGATATCGTGACTAAAGAGCAGGAGAAATGTAAACGACTAAATTTATTGTGTCCATATGATAACCAGGTCAGTCAAAGATAAGGAACATAGTGCAATACAAACACACACCATGTCATATGTATCACACACACATCACCCTCACATATCACACAAACATCACCCTCACATATCACACACACATCACCCTCACATATCACACAAACATCACCCTCACATATCACACACATACACACACACACTTGTTTTATCCTATCTATCTCTCTAGTGTATATGTGAACTACTATTGGAATATACATTGCATTATACCTGTCTCATAGCAACATTGAAACCTCTGTTCATTATTGCTAATCGTACATCTTATTGTCTCTCCATATCACCATATTTACATAATGGTACCATTGTATACGGTCACATGACCAGCACTATTACTATACCATCAAATGATACTCGACCACTTTTAACTTGGCGTAAAATGGAGGGAACTAAGTTGACATTTGCTATCTACATAACAGCTTCTAATACAGAAGAGGTGTGGTCTATACCACTGTCATTACGTTATGTTCGCTGCTCTTTTTCCCTTCCGTTGTCCTCAGCAACAAATGCAGCATGTGTTCTAACAACACATGAGTATGAAAATGGGTACTATGTTGTAATAAGTCTTGATCCAAAACCACGACTCATTCTGACCAATCTCACATCTACAAACTTACAAATTAAAGAGGCTCATATCAGAGGCATTCATGCCCATCCCCAGAACCTATATTCTGGGTCTGAGATTTCTTTTGAGCCATCTTCACTTGCTAAATTATATCCTTTAATTGAAGACCAAGATGGAAGAAATGAGAGACAACCAGTGTTTAAGACACTCTGTGATGTCTATATTCAATTAAGACCAGTCTTATCTGATAGCCAGTCATCATGGAGTAACCCTGTTAAATTGACACACGATATTGAGCAGAATATCAATTTATTGGAGGAAAGGTTGTTATTCTCAGCATCATATCAATATGGTACTTGTTACATCTCTCTCTTACCTTGTCATGGTCAGCCAGTATCTTTAACACAGTCTTTAAAAGCACTACCGACTAAAGATTTTGAAGAGAATATTTTGTTTGCAAATCTTAATATAGAACAGTTTGTTCTATCTTTTGATATTGAAGATTGTATCAAACAACATTTTGACCCTGTTCTTAGGGTTACTGTAGATCAACTAGATACTAATTTATATTATTCAGCTAAAGATACCAGATTTAAGTTAAAAGTAAAGTCAGTTCAAATTGACAATGTCGCCAGTTACTTTGAAAGGCCCTCTTCGTATACAGTAGTGGGATTACCTCGCTATGATCATAATCCTCCTCTTCAGATAGTACCCTCAGATCTTCCCCCTGTCCTTGTTGTCACTGTTGATTGGGTCCCCTTAGGAGGACAACTATTCCCTAAAATTCATATTACATCTCAGCCTGTCACATTACAAGTGGATGATGTCTTTATACAACAAATTGTACAGTTAATGAAGAGTTATCAGTTATCTTTGAGCTCAAATATACCATCATTAGCTGGTAAAAGCCAAGACAAAGGTTGGTCATATTGTGTTGTATTATATACATCCTCATTCCTAAACATTCATACTCTACACCTCTATGTAAATTAATGTTGTAATTTGTTCACTTCTAGTTCCTTCAGTTGTACTGGAAGAGGCAGAACGGGACAGAAATAGTTTGACAATTACTGTTTTAATAATCGACTCTCTAACTATCTATCTTAGTGCTCATTTAACACAGGTCATATCAGTCTCCTGTGATGATAGTCGTATCTCATTCTCACCTCTACAATTCAATCATATCTACTCAAACTGGATAGAACTGTCTCAATCATTGGCAGTCCACTATACAACATCACTTTTATTGCAGGCTGGTTGGCTCCTAGGATCATTAGACGTCATCGGTAGCCCTACCCTCCTCTTGAATAATTTAAGTTCAGGAGTCCACGATTTCTTTAGTCTCCCTTATGAAGGTCTTACACGAGGTCCAGGATTTTTCATATTAGGTCTGGGACGCGGTGTGACCTCATTAGTATCCAGTGTATCTGGTGGAATTCTTCGTTCTGTAACTAATTTTGCATCAAGCATTGCAGCTAATATGGAGCGATTATCATTAGATCCGGAACATGTTTCCTATCAAGAGAACCTACGACTGAGAGGTCAAAGGTCACAATATTTGGGTTCTGGTCTTGTTACTGGAATGTCTAGTTTTGGTATGAGTGTAATGAGTGCTGTAGCAGGCGTGGTTGAACAACCAATGCAAAGTGTCCATCATATGGAGAGTGAGGACACAGGGTATGCTAGAAGTATGTTGACTGGTGTAGGAAAAAGTCTACTGGGAATTGTGACTAAACCAGTTGGTGGTGTGTTTCAATTAGTTTCACAAACTGGTCATGATATAATTAACTCAGTTGGATTTAAGAGACAACCAAATTTAAAGAGCACAATTTTACAAGAGCTGTGCTTACAATTGAAAAAGAAAACTCTGCAGCCATCGGTAGATAAATTTATCAGGTAAATAAGATAAAATGAAAATATAATATAATTTTTCATTATTTTCTCAGATTACTTGCAGAAGAAGACAATGTTGTTGCTGGTCCTAGTATCATTAAACTTGCCATACATGGTATGTTCAAGCTACCATTGGGGACAGAGTATGAGGTTATGTTAGTACTGACAAGAGATTGCCTATTGGCAGTAGACATTGATAAAAATGTCTCATTGCATAATTTTAATCTCAGTGAGTATCAATGCTCAAGCAAACAAGCTGAAACACTTGGAGATACTAAGACATCATCTGAGGAATTAAAACATACTAAGGCAACACTTACTTTAGAGTTTGCTCCTCATAGTGGTAGTAGTGACATATCATCTTCATATGTTCATGTACAGCGTTATCTTCATTGTACAAAGTCTAATGGTAGTCAAGTAGAAAATAACATTGCTAAGGAACAACAGCAGCTAGGTATAAATGAAGTGTATGAGTTAGTTATAGATGATATTTATGTAGCTACATTCCTTTCTTTCTTCTCATCAGCAAAAATTCACTTGAAAAATCCACAGGAATATTTTATGTAACATAATCTTTATAAGTTATTATGTCAATTATATATTATTCTATTCTATAACTTTACAGTTAATAACAATTAATATGAAATATTGCTGTAGTTATTATTATTATTACAGGAAGGACTGTTTGCCATGAGTAAATTTACTCTCTAATGATTTCGAAGAGTCTTTAATAAGAGCTTTTCGTTTAGTGGATGTAATCAAATTTTGAGGAAGTTGTAAGTCAGTATCTCGATTAAATGGCTTCCTTTCTTTAACTTCTGGTTGTTCCTAATCCATACATGAGATAATAATAAAGTTCTCATTGTGAACAAACTCACTTTTGCTTTTCTTTTTCTGTGTATATCCACAAGAGACTCTTTTCGGTGTTCCTTCTATAAAAAAGAATGTTAGTAATTTTGTTATCTTAAATTACATTATATTTCTCCACTTCTGCTGCTAATTTTCGATCCCTTGCAGATATAACAAGATCTTCTGTCTCCACTTTTTTTTTCTTTTCTCCTTCCTAGAAACACTAAAATTAAAGCATAAATATAATTATATTTTAGAAACAAACTTGTAACTTTCTGGCCTTTTCAGCAGGAGTATCGGTCCATACAGAACGATCTCCTGGATCAATGTAAGTTGTACGAAATTTTCTTGGAGTCATGCTCACACCTAAATGAACAAAACAGTATGGTTAATATGATGATAATGTAATTGTGTTTAGAGAAATGATGCTAACAAAAATGCATACCAATAGGTCTGATTTCATCAGGTAATTTCATCATCCATTCCTCCCTCACTGGTTTTGACATACCACCAGCCTGAAATAAGAAATGTAACATGATAATTCTATACAAGTCAGCTTTTGTTACCACAAAAATCTAATTACATAAAAATCAAAGAGTCTGTGATGTATTGAATATCCAGGTCAAAGTCTGATTATGTAATTGTACTTTGTTGTATGTACTGGTCAAAATAGTTTATGGAATATTCACGTATATATGTGACTTGTGTACAGTATTATAGTACTAGTGAATAGTCCTCCATGATTCCATCCACTTTAGTTTCCCAGCTCATATTACATAAATATTGTGAGTTTAATAATAAACAATTATTTAAAAATTTTGACTGAAAATGATAAATTTGATAATTCATTATTTAGTGGTTAACGATTTAGACTCATAAACTAAAATACGAGTGGAAAAAACAAGAATAGATAAAGTTATAGCAGCTGTTGCTACTACATGGGTAAAATATAGCGATATGAGAATATAATGCTATCATCATCGATTTGATAAGACTGGAAATATTGCAGCTGTTTTTACATATAGTAACATTATTAATATAGGGTGCTGTTACCATGACAATAGGATAGACAAAATATTTTCGTATACATTAGCACAACATGTGGTGTTGTCTGCATGTTAGTTAAAAACAGGAGATCAATTTACTGTCACATTCTTACTTTCGGATCTAGTCTTTCTTTCATGAGCTTTGATCTAGCTTCTATATCACGTTTACGTAGTTCTCTCTCTGATACCTAAAGACAATATAAAAGGTTGTTTGTAAAGAGCACAATAAGTATTTACTTGGGTGTCATTGTTACCAGGTGGTAAGGGACCTATGACCTCTCCTCCTTCTAGAATTTCTTCCTCCTCTTGAATTCTTTCTAAAATTAGAAATAAACATTAGCTGATTAAATTGTAAATAGTAAGTTATTTAATATATTTCTTTTGTCATCTTATGGAAATATTTGAACTTAATTATGACATGATTTCTATCAAAAATAATATTTTAGACTTAAAAGTAACAATAGGGTATTGATCATATCATTATACTCATTTTCTAATTGTATTTACATTTTTACGTGAAGATCAAGCCAACAACATTGTAGTCTAATTCTCAAATTCTGGGAATGGGACTATATATAAGTGAATTGGTGCCATTTTGCCTACTCCCGTTTCGCCTACTAATTGACGACCAGTGCCATTTTGCCTACTCATGCAAAACGTGATGAAAATGATAGTATTTATGGTATTCCATGAATTGTATAGCATTTTGTATGAGTAGGCAAAATGGCATTGGTTGTCAATTAGTAGGCGAAATGGGAGTAGGCGAAATGGGACTAACCCATATAAGTTTTATATACCATTGTCCATTTCATTATCTCTTAGATGAGCTGGTAACAATGGACCAATCACACATGGCCTCGGGGGGGAACCACATTCTGGGAGAAGCTCAGGGGGTAAAGCTGGACCAAATGAGACATCATCTTCTGCAATTGGTTTTGTGTCCGCAATGTCTTTTGATGACGTTTTTGAGTTTACTAGTTCTACTGGTATTTGTGGTCCTATAGCTGGATTAACATCTGTACATGAACAATAAATTGTATATAATAATTCCTAATTATTAACTAAACCTTGTTGTAAATGACTTGGTAAAGCAGGACCTATAAAGTCTGACATTATTTAAATTGAGTAGGCGTGGCTTTCATTATTAACTAATTTGCATTTTGCAACAATCTTCATGAGAGGGATATTTGCAGTTTATAAGCCACCAGGATTAACATCTTCAGATGTAACAAACATAATACGTAAAGAACTGACAGGAGAATATGGTTATCTAAAGAGACAATCTCCATTGAAAAGTAGGAATGTACCACACCAAGTCTGCCCCAAAGGTAATATACCTTCTCAGCTATTGAAAGTGGGTCATGGTGGAACATTAGACAAAGCTGCTGAGGGAGTTTTAGTGATTGGCGTGGGAGATGATTGTAAAAATTTAGGTCTTTATCTCCATGGTGATAAGACCTATATTGCTGAGGGTACTTTAGGCATAGCTACTGATACTCATGATAGAGAAGGTCATGTAATTGATCAGCAACCCTATGATCAGGTCTCTGAACTTAGATTAAAAAGAATTCTAAAAATGTTCAAAGGAGAACATCTTCAGACCCCACCCCTGTACTCTAGTTTAAAGATAAAAGGCAAACGTGCTTCGGACTTAGCCCGGCAAGGATGTCTACAACACATTGAAATGACTTCCCGGCAGAGATCTATTAAAATTTATGATATAACTCTAAATTATTTTCAACCACCAAAGTTCACTCTGATGGTATCTTGTTCTTCAGGCACTTACGTTCGTAAATTAATACACGATATTGGTCATAAATTAGGTACTGTGGCTTATTTGAGTAGTCTCTGTCGTACAAGACAAGGTTTATTTACTTCAGAGAATGCATTGTCTATGGATCAATGGACTTTTAAGGTATTAAAGAATTTATTGAAAGAGTAACTTATTAACTTCTAAAGGTAAAAAATATTTAACCTAAACCCTAACAGATTGTATAGAATATTATTAATCATTAACAAAAATTATAATTATAGTTAAGATTTGAAATAGCAGTGTAATTATTAATTTAGTAGTTAAATTGTAAAGTAACAAAAATTATATATATATATATATATATATATAGTAACAAAATTGTCCTCAATTATCATTACACACTGCATTTAATGGCCTGGCATAAATTATAACAGGATAATAGAACTGGTTTGACTGCTTAGCATTCTTGTTCCGTTATAGGAACCGGTCTAAGCATTCTGGCAACCAACTCTGCACAATTTTTTTTACATTTTTGTATTTTTTCTCTTTTGGTTGGTTTAGAGTGAAGTCCTCTCACTCTTCCTACATGATAAAACAATTATAAATTATACATGCTCTTTTATTCATTACAAATATGTATTTTAAAGAGTGTTGTACAGCAAAATAAAGCACTGATATATTTCCAATGAACTTACTTTCTATGGTACTTCCTATCATCTTTAAACTGCAGGGACTCTGAAGGAATAACTGAGAAGATACAATATTAACATCTTTCACTCCACCTGTAAGCCAGGTGCATATAACAACTGTTTTGTTTTTAACATTTTCTATGGCCAATGTATTGACACTACACAAGTATATATTGTGAGTATATTTGGTTTCACAAGACTTGATTATTGTAGGTGGTGGAGTAGGTAGAGTAGATATAGATGATGTAGTAGAATTGCCAGTTGGAGTAGGATTTGGTGTTGAGTTTTGTGGTGGGTTAGCTAAGAAAAATTGTAAAGTAATTGTCTTGTTATGGTAGAGTGGGTTAGTATAATTTGAGTAATCAGTATAATAAAAATGGACATTTACACACTTTGGTAGGTCAGTCTACATACACATGTGTAAGAAGTCACTATAAACTATTGTTTCATAGTGACAGATGAGTAATTGTTAACTTAAGCTAAAAAACTAACAGGAATTAGTTAAATTCATGAGAATGGTTTGGTACCAACCAATCTCTCCATCTGGTAATAACAAGTATCATGCATACATCCATTTATATATTATTTGTCCATTCACTTACTTCCAACATTTTTGGAACATGTAGGACAACATCCTACAAAGTTATTCTCTGAATTATTACCAGTACATAGAGGTACAGGTGGACAAGGGAATCTTCGGCATTCATAGCGCGTGTTCTATGAGATGAAAATGCACAATAATTATACAGAATTCAATCTGTTATATGCTGTGTTTTCCTTACATTGCATGTACAGTTCAAACAAGTATGCAGTTTGTTAAGTAAGAAAGGATGCCAATGTTCTCCATGTTGACGGATTTTACCATTTTCATCAAAACATTCTGTAACAATGAAGTGAAATAGAAAATGAAATCCATTTGTGCAAAAGTTATTTATTACATACCTCCATTTTTGTGGTCAGCTATATAGATACGCATAAACAATAAAAAATGAGAATGATTTAAGGTGTAAGGTTACATACATTAGTATAAACATGTGCTACTTGCATACTATATTGGAATGCACAAATTTGATGATACTCGACAACAAATGATCAACTTGCAATGTACATGTTAAAATGATCAAATGATTTGTTTACGTACGTTTTGGACAGGCTTTGCAGCAGTGTCCTTCTGGGATGTACTGTTCAGAAGGCTTACATCCAACTGGTTTACGACAAGAATTATAGACATCTTTGCAAGAGACAGATCCATTCTATTAAAGAAAATTGTACATTTTTAACTGTGTATTTAAAATCAGAAAGAAAACAATTTAGAGTTTAACTTACTTTGCATGAACAGCTGGCACAGTATTGATTGGTTCCATTAGTGACATTGAAAGGATGGAAAATACTACCATGTTCATAGGTCACTCCATTATGGACACATTTATGTAGTCCAGGAATCAATTTAACTATATTAAATACAGGAGAAATAAAAATAAATTCTTGTCATATAAGCTGGATCAACTCACCTTCATTGGGACATTTATCGCAACATTCACCTTCTAGTCTGATAGGATTAGCACAACTTAAAGTAGGACAGACTACAGGAGTACATTGTACTAAAGTAGTCTGCACAATTTTTGCACCAGAGATAAGAAGGAGAGAAAAACACAAAATAAATAATTTGATATTCATAATGCTTATTTTCACAGCCACTTGAGCTAAGTGATTATGGCTGTGACACTACTTAGCTCATACTACTACTCACGTATGCTCTTTTTATAGTGAGCCACTGCTTTCAAATATTTCCATAACCACATTTAATATTATGTGCAATAAGATACTATACTATAGGATATGAACTAACTGGTTTGCAAGTGCAGTAAATACAGGCAGCTTTATAGATCTTTCCACCAAATATCAAGGCAGGCTGAAATTTTTGTCCAATCGTGTAAGTCTTGTTTTGAAAGTTGCATGTACCAAAACCAGGCAGTAGTAGTGGTTGGGAGTGAGCTAGGTAGAAGTTAGGAAAAATTTTTAAAACACCATATTTAAACTACATTTTTAAATTTGTCTGTGGGAATAGAGCCATACACTTACCAACTTGAACTTTAATGAGGCAGAGAGCAATAAGAGTAAAAATAAATCTTGAACAATATACAGCCATCATTTGATTACTTAGCAATGTTAAGTGATAAGTTGTTAATGAAGAAATAAAAAGTCGATCAGCTTTGACTACAGTTGATTGAAGACTAGGAGGTCTATTTATAGTAACCATCTACAATAAGTGTGTTTTTCATGCCTCATAAATTTTGAGGTAGTTAAAACCATCAATCACATGGCATATTTATTATACTATACACGTATGTGTGTGATGATGTGTGAATTTTGCTTAGGGCGTTTGTGAACATCACTATACCCACATGCCGGGACGTGTATGAGTAATATATGAAAGATGACATTTGAGTCAATGATTGTTCATTCAATCGTTAAATAAACAGATATAATATAGTGCGTATAGAATATCCCATCTGTTGCCAAGAAACAGAGATTGTTGACAGATGTATGAGAAGTTTTAAAAAAGCAAGTAATAAAATAATAAACTTTTAGGAGAGGGAGGGAGTAATTATGATGTAATACTCAATTATGTCATTGTTATTGAAAAACATTTAGTCTTACCCATATTGGGACCAACATCAAAATAATGTTTTATCAAACCATATTAAAGAATATTAATATAGTAGCTATTAATCAACTTAATTCAATTAGGATATAATAATATATAATTGTTTTTACACAAACTCATTTCATTTTGGAGGTTTATTAAAAAGAATACTTACAAAACACTGACCACTTGTGAATATTAATACAAAGACCACAAGAATGTGAGGAATCCATTGATATAAAAATTTAACTCTGAGCTATTGTTAAAAATCAAATCTCCAATCTCAAACCAACCAGAGTTCATTCAAATTATGGGTAATAAGGTGTACCCTTCTTCATTATAATATTATTATTAATTCATAGAGTTGATCATTTGACTATTCCTTGTCTGTAGTCATACAGTACACATTTACTATAAGCTAATGCAAAAATGAAAATTCAATTTAAAGAACAGTGATTTATAATAACAATAATAATAATAAGTAAATACTAACTATATAAGTGTCTATGACTCCAATGGTATAATTTAATTTAGTTATCATCTTCTTCAATGTATTCAAATGGTTCTGGAGGCAAAGGCTCTTCCTCTTCATCATCTTGTCCTGGTAAAACAACTGTACATATGTGTGTGTGTGTGTGTGAGAGAGAGAGAGAGAGAGGGGGGGAGGGAGGGAGAGAGAGAGAGAGAGAGAGAGAGAGAGAGAGAGAGAGAGAGAGAGAGAGAGAGAGAGAGAGAGAGCAGTAAGATATTAGACAAAAACCAATGGGTATATTAAATTAAAAGATCACATGACATTTACACATCAAAGAAAGGTGTTACTATAGAAACTGACTAAAAAAGAATAGAAAAAATAATATAATCATCAACTTAAACAATAAGCTATGTCACTAGTGACCAATCAAAAACTGAACAACACAGACAGAGGGAGGCTCAATCATTCAAACGATGTAACAAACAAAAGAACAGTATGCATACTATAACTTAAATACACCTATATCAATACACAGGTTTATTGGACAACTGATAGCGTCTTGTTAAATAGAGCTTAGCAGAAGTCATGGGTAATTAATGAGTGTAACTTTTGAGTATAAGAAGCATTGTAATCTGATCGGTCAATATTATAAGGATTCCATTGAGAGGGATGTGAGAAAAACATGTTAGAAAAATAAGATACAACAATGTTAAACATTGTTGTATTATGTATATTAGATATTAACCAACTATGTCCATTTAATACAAGTAAATACCTTTCAATGGTTCAATCAATACTTCTGGTTGATCTGATTCAGTATCTTTAAGTAAAAGAATACCTCCCGAGTTTATCTAAGTGAGTAATATATAGATCAGTTACATTCATTAATACAATACATATTATATTGTTCGGTAAAACCAGTGAGTGTTACGTTGCTGCGGTAAGCACTTCATGAGACAAAGTGCTAAGGTAACATTAGTATGGTTACTATGGTCACCGCCTTTGGTCATTGTGGCAACTATAATACCTCCTACTGTCGTAATACGATACGACTTATAATGCATCGACTAATTTCTAAGGATTTACGTAATGGAAATCCCGACACGCTAGTAACCACTATCAGTTAATTCAAAAAGTACTTTTCGCCATTATGTGATGATGTACAGAGAGTACTGACAGAAATCAATTTTTAAAAATAACATTTTTTGCTCTACAAAATTAATACTTGCTTTACTCAAAGAGTAAGGAGCACTTTGTAATCACAAAGTAATTTGCTCTCATTAAAGAACATATATAATTCACGACCATAAAGATAATGTCATTGACTTTGAACTTTATTTGTATTATCTTTCAAAGACTATAGCAAGTTAACCTCAATATAAAACTAACAGTCTGGAAAATATGAATATAATCAAACACTCTTATAAGATCATTGACAACACAACATCCAATAGTTGAAATGACATTTGTGATAACTAGTATATTATTAACATACTATTAGTATATTATTAGTATACTTAACTGCTCGTTACTAATTTTAACCAATTGTTATATTGTAGTAGGAGTGTAATGACATATCTCATTAAAAACAACAACACACTCCTCATATCCAAATACGTACATTACTAGTGGGAAGTACTTATCAACTTATTACTTTTAGAAACATAGAAAAAGCTAACAAATTAACCACAAGACATAACTGAAGTCTCATTTAGATTGATCGGATGTCAATGTTGTATCTAAATATGATATTATGTCTAGAGATAGAGCATACATATGTAGTAGTACTGTTAGCAATGTCTGTTTGTTCATACCAAATGTTTTACGTTTCTCTAAGTTATGTTGATCACAGTAATTAACCACTTAATAATTACTGTATTTGATAACTGACACATTATGAAACACTTTTATTCCTAAATAAACTTAGCAGGTCAGACTGAACTACAAGTCAAGTATGTATGGAACATTTTTCACGAAGGAAAACACCTCGAGTAACAACAATTAATTACACAATTAAATAACATATAACTTCTGAGCCTAACTACTTAAACAAGTTATTGAGGTTCAAATTTTTGAAATAACTTTTTAAAAGGAAATTTTAATGACTTCTACAACAACATTTGCCGACAAACAGTAATCAAATTGTCAGACATGTTGACTATGAGATCATTACAGAGAAAAACACACTAAAATGATGTAATATTTATATTATTAATACAGCGACAGAGTGGCACGGGTTGGCTTTGAGAACAGTATACTTCAATGACCTTTTAAGGTAATAAATGACAAATTGAAGCAAAGCTGAGCTGGTCAGAGTGATGGTGCAAACTTTCCCATCGCACACAATGATAAACACACATGGTGTTGGCCATAGAGCCTTCATGTAATTATATGGGTGACTAACACTAAAGTGATACAATAAATAAAGACATAACTATATTATATTATTAATTGGCTACAAATTAATGTTTCCAGTAACTTCGATGATTTAATGTAGTATATTGTAAAAGCCTCTCTCCCCCCCCTCTCTCCCTCTCCCTCTCTCTCTCCTTCTCTTTCTCTCTCCTTCCCTCTCATCTATCCATCCATCCAATAAGGCACAGTACATCAATACAGTCTATAATGACAAGATACAACTACTTCATAATACATCAATAAAAGAGTGAGTTATTTAAGCAACAATTATCATTAGCCATACCATTAGTGATAACCATAGCAATTCTATACCTCCTAGACACCACTTAGATTAATGAATCGATGGGTTGCAACTCTATAACCTCAAGACACAACAGACTTGATGGACTAACCTCTTGAATTCCAAGGTTTTCTCTTAATATATGAAATGTGGATCATGTCATAACTAATTACCACTAGGTTTTGTGGTCTTTACTTAATTAAATTTGAGAAGTATCTTATTACGACAGCGACGGATTTTATGGTTTGGATTACATGGAAACGACTACAGGTGGTTCTCACATGACAAGCTCTGACTTGACACTATGTAACAATAATTTCCCCCAACTGTAACTATATCGAATTTGTACATGTCATTAGGTACACATACATATACATGATGGGGAGGAACAAAGGTGAAACCAAAGAAGTAAAAGAGGAAAAACAAAGGTGAAACCAAAGGAGTAAAAGAGGAAAACAAAGGTGAAACCAAAGGAGTAAAAGAGGAAAAACAAAGGTGAAACCAAAGGAGTAAAAGAGGAGAAACAAAGGTGAAATCAAAGGAGTAAAAGAGGAAAACAAAGGTGAAATCAAAGGAGTAAAAGAGGAAAAACAAAGGTGAAATCAAAGGAGTAAAAGAGGAGGAACAAAGGTGAAATCAAAGGAGTAAAAGAGGAGGAACAAAGGTGAAATCAAAGGAGTAAAAGAGGAGGAACAAAGGTGAAATCAAAGGAGTAACAGAGGAGGAATAAAATGGAACAATAGACTTACAAAATTGAGTTATTTAATAATCATACTAACTTCACTGTAGTGTATCACAATGTCCTCTCCTACTTGTGTACAACTAGCTCTTTTATTTCTAAACAAATGTCACCATGACAACAAAACCACAAAAATCCATTACTATTATCCCAACAAACCAACTGGAAAACTTGGCAACAAATACTGTCACAATGCACAAGTCTCATTTACTTAATACTTGTTACATTGATAATGAACAACAAAAGTATGTATATCGTTATTTACACAAACATAAATGTACTTTCATTGTAAGCATACCAAAGAGGACAAGCAGATAAACCCACAGACAAAAAAATGTTTAATTATTCTAGGCAGTTGGTAGTTGAGTCGTAGGAGTCTAATACCAGTCATCAGAGGGAGTGATAGCTATCTAACCACAAATATCGTCGCTAGGAAACATCCAGAGAGTGATGCAAAAGATGGTCCATGAACAAGCATGACACTAATAATTAGTTTTATAGTAATTAGCGCTGCATGCCGACATTCTTAATGATGGTTCTTTCAGCAGGGCAAAACACTACAGGCAATAGTAGTTAAATTAAATTTACTCTAACTTATGTCCAGAGGCTACAATGTTCATAGTCAGCAGAATATGATATCCCTTAGAATATAATTCGCTAAATAATCGTTGCCATAGTGCATACAACACAGTATACTATTTACTACAACTTATAATAAAGAAATATACATCTCCCTTGATATAGTGTATATTCTTCAGTATGTCTCTTACAACCAACCAGGTGGTGTTGCTATGTGCACTCACGTCATGTATGACTATGTATGCATATGTATAACTGTAGCCATCAGCTGTTGTAATTCTCAGCATAGTTTCTGTGCTAAGACAGGGATAACTTAATTGATGACATCATTTGGGCTACTGATATTACATAGATAGTCATGCATCACATGACATTTACATATACGCATATTGTGAATTTGCATTAGATGAAAATAATCAAGTTTAACTAGTCTTACTGGTTTCAATGGCTTGTAACGGCAGGATGAATCCAAGCTAATGACTTTCAACTAAATAACAAAAAAAAAATTAACAATATATCATTATATATATATAATATTTAGAGTATATATATCCCATATGGTGGGCGGTTAATAACTCAATAGATATGAGGGTGGGTAATGGAAACTATTTAGAAAGTGGTTAACGGTTGAGAGCATAGCTTGTCAATTGGTTTGGCATTAATCCATCAACAATAATTATATTATATCAAATGACATATACTACTAGTACATAAATACGTCATCATATTATTGTATATAAGGTACTTCATATAAAGGTATTATAAAAATGTTAATAATTTATAAGAAAAGGTACTATTTGTTGTCTGTGTTTATTTACTCTCTCTCTGATATCATGTATCTATTCTCAGCATACATGTGTATATATATATATATATATATATATATATATATATATATTCCTAGTGTACATGTACATATATATATTACTAGCATATACGTACATTTCTGTGTAAGTTTATTTATTGTAATGTTATTTCATGTTGCTATAATAACAGGATATTCCTATAATTGTTGAATACAAACATAGAACTATTCATAATTGTAATTAGTCATGTTTATAGAATGAAATGTGGTCATTTCACTAGAATGTAATAAATATGTCTGTGTTTAGATCCAAGTATAATTGTCACCTGTCTTCACACCTCTCTTCAATATAGCATAGTCATTATATACTGAATACATCTTGAAGGGTAATATCCTTTAATTAATGATACAACTAAAAGTGTGTTCTGTTGTCCCGTTTGCTCACTCATTAGGGGTTAAATCAATATTACCATGGTAACAATCACCATAAAAACATTACCATAGAAATAACATACATGCATATATATATTACCATAGTATAACAGTTACCATAGCAACAACCTTATGACCATAAGGCCAAAACTACTTGTTTTGTAGCATTAAGTTTTCAATTTTGTTACAAACAATGCCAAAACCTACCAGATATTAAATTCATATGCATTGCTCAATTTCTATACATTGTCATGACTTGTGAATGCTGATGTTCAAGGTACATACTTGTTGAGGAAGAACTCGTGCAGGATTAGACAACATTTCAAACAGAGGTTCAGGTTCTGATTTCTTTTCTTTGTCTCCATCTCCACTGTCCTCTTTAGTAGAAACTTTATCTTCAATATTTTCAGACCCTTTAGTCTCTGACCCTTCTCCAGTTCCCTTCACTTCCTCAAGAGGTGGATCAAGAAGATCATCAGATTCTTTCTTTCTTTTAGCATCAGGGGGTCCGGACGGATCCTATCAAAGATAGATTGCTAGAATAAAACTTAGGAACCTTCAAGACTGTTTTTATTATTAATTTACATAAATTGCTATAATATTCATTCATTTATTTGAACTATGGACTATATTACTATATATAGTCCATAGTTCATATCAAAAAATGAAAATTGGCCTGCATCACAAAATCACTTGGAATTTTTTTATGAAGTTAGCTATATAGGTCCTTGTTAAGTGACATTAGTATTACTGCTCTAAATGTCTCATTACATTTTAAAAAATGTTATAATAATATCCTTTGTTCTATTGGTACATGTACATGTAAATTAATGAATCTTGTTATTTATTTTACATATTTTAACAACATTTCTGAGCATAATCAGTTACTCTACTTAACAAGGAACTATATAATAAAAAAAATTAACAAGGATGCTCTATGTTTAAGACACTTGTTTTTATCTTATACTAAAGTCATTTCCAATGGTTTCCATATTACAGAGAGAGGTTTCACTTACCACTTCCATGATTTCCAACCCTTCTCCTCCCCCACTATCAGTCTGTTCCTCGCCTTTTTTATCTCCCGTGTTAAGTCCAGATTGTTGTTTTTTCAGCTTCCCTTTAGTTTTCTTTGCTGTTACTGATAATATAGCAGTAGCTACCTGTATAACAAATGAATTAAGTATCATAACAGTTTGTAGTTTGCTGACCTTTTCTCTCTCTTTTCCTTTCTCTTTCTCTAAGTGTGGTATATAACCATATTGAGATGGTCTAGTATTAGACTTTAATTTTAATTTTGGCATCTAATATAGAGAAATCATCTTAAGTACATTTATCACATAATATATCATTAAATGTATCAGATAATTGTTACATGATAGATGGATGAATCAGTAGATGGCTAGATGGATGAATGGATATATTAACCTGAAGGTCACAGTTTAATCCAATAATAGCCGTGGGTGAGAAGGCAAGAGAAAGAAAATGAGAGAAAGGAAACCAGAACCAAAATTGAGAAAATACAAGAAGTCCAACTACAGTTTGCATCTGGGTGTGGCCAGTACGAGATTGAAGACAAATAGTTACGTTACGACCACCTATCAAAATACAAGATATACATGTACTTTGTATCTATGGTAACTATCAATGAATAATTAACGAGTATATACCTGCATCCACAATTCCCTGTGCCAAGATAGCACCAAATTTAGCGACAGTGTCTTCAAGTCTGTCGCTGATCAACTTAGCATATTTCTTTCTAATTTCCATAACTTTAGAGTTCTTCGTCATTGTTTCAGTATGTTGTATTATGATCATTGCAGAGGCTACCAGTGCTCCCTGTAATAATAAATAGAAAAATATTAGCACACTTAATACTAAGATGGCCAATAGATACTACAGTAATAATGGCATTACCTGTTGTACAAATGCTACAGGATCACTCAACATTGGTTCAAGAATAGACAATGCTTCCTACAATCATATGATAATCACATGATAACCATATGATGCAATACCTTGCTACCACTAGCTGCACAAGCAATCCCTAGTGCCCAAGCAGCACCACATCGAACATGAGGATTGAAACTTTCAGCCAAAAGAGAAACAACATTTGGGCATTGCTCAGGATTTCTATAAATGTATATGTAAAATCATGTGATTCTCACATGATTGTCGTCTGACCTGAACAAAATAAATCCAATATTAATAACAGCTGCTCTTCTCACATCACTGTCTACATCACTGACCTAATTAGACAATGTAAACTGAGGATATTCCAGTAAAAGTCAGTATACTTACAGCAACATGAAGAAGTCTTCTAACGGAATTGTTGTCTCCAGTACCACAATAAGCCATTCCTATTGTAAACATTCCAGCCCTCCTCAGCAAAGGGTCCTGAATAGATAAAAATGATTTTGTCTATATATCATCCACTTATCCATTTAACCTTATGATGACAGAGTTGTTCAATTGCTGTATTAGCTTCTTCTAACTGTCCATAAAACAACTGAGAGAGAGAGAGAGAGAGAGAGAGAGAGAGAGAGAGACAGAGAGAGAGAGAGAGAGACAAAGAGAGAGACAGAGAGAGAGACAGAGAGAGAGAGAGACAGAGAGAGAGACAGAGAGAATCTTAGTAACATTATTATACATGTATCATTGGTTACCATGGCAATGCCTAGTGCTAATCCTCTCTGTATCTTCTCATGTTGAGTTTCTTGAGCATACTACATGTAACAAGTAATAAAATATGTTAAATAAAATAACATTTACATCTATCATGTCTTTGACAGCTGCAGATGAACGAGTACCTAACATAACTAGTCCCATTGCAACTCCAGCTGCTTCTCCGACAACAGCATCATCCTGACAGAGATTATCTTTCAAAAGTTGATAGACATCTTAGAAAAAAATAAATCAGAGAAGTGAAACCACACCCTTCTTACCAAGATTGGCTGTTCCCATGGCAGCCAGTCCAAGTCCCAAACAGCCTCCATGTCGTACCACCTAAAGATGTGTAATACATTATTGATGATGTCATTATTACCTCATGTTGATTAGTTACTAATTCCTTTGTTAAATATTCAACTATATTTTGACCATGATTGGCATGTATTAAGCCTGAAAAATTGTAAATATTCATTTATTTAGAAACATGGTCACACCCACCTAAAGCATAGAGTCCACCTCCCTCTGAATAAGGGCTTCCAGATGAGTCCTTTGGTAGGTAAGAACTCATGAGATTGAGCGCTTCTTTTTCATGTCCCTATAAAATTAACAATAAATTAATAACTATAATAATTTATTAACTAACATAATGTATAACTCCTAAACTAGCAGTAGCTATAAATTTGCCCCAATTTGATGCCCGTTTCAACCAGTCTAAATTTTCTCGTAAAAATATGTCACTTGTTGTACCATAATGCATGAAACCATTGGCTATTAATGTAGCATTATGTGTAATAGAGTTACGACCAGCTTCCTAAGAGAGGGAGGGAGAGAGAGAGAGAGAGAGAGAGAGAGAGAGAGAGAGAGAGAGAGAGAGAGAGAGAGAGAGAGAGAGAGAGAGAGAGAGAGAGAGAGAGAGGGAGGGAGAGAGTAAATGTTTAGATAAAAGTTTCTGTACTTTAGTATTCTTCAAGATCTGTAGATCAGTGTGATTGTTACGAATCAAAAACTCTTGATGCAAAGCAACTGTCCTTCGACCACTCAATACATTGACTACTGATCTCAATCGAGTCATCCATTCTTCTTCAGGCTCAGGCTCAAGATCTACAGTCTAGAAAAGGAATAACAGGTAAACAAACTCAAGATATACAAACTTTTTCATTAGAAGTGACAGTAGTCTCAGAGGGTTTTTCACTTTCTTCTACAACATCCATGGGTTCCTCTCTACGAAATTGAGTATAAGATGATTCACAGACTAAAATGAAACTAACTTAGAACTGGCTTCATCTTGTTTAGATTTATCATCAACCTCTTCAGGTTTTGCTTCATCTTCATCAGTTTTCTCTTTTTCTTGTCCAGAGACTTCCATTTTTTCTGTTATGTCTTCAGATTTTTTGTCATTATTAGAGGATTGGGCCTCAGTTTGTGAGGGGAGTGGCTTAGGATTAGGAAGAACTCCATTAATGGCTTCTGATACTCGAGCAAGGTAGTATTGTGTTGCACTCTCATAAAGATCAAAAGCTATCTGGTATGCAGACAAGAGATCATCGTGACTTCCTCGACAGAGTTTTTCTAGGATTTGAGCAGTGCTCTCAGCTTCATCCAAGAAAATATAGCACTAACAAAAAAGATTGTCAAGGAAGGAGAGAGAGAAAGAGAGGGAGGGACAGAGGAGAGAAAGGACTTACTTGACAAATATTAATATAGTCTGGAGATTTGAGATTGGAATATATTCGAACTAAAATTTGCAAAACCTAATAAAAAAAGATAAATATTTAAATAAACACACATTCTAAATACTCACCATAGTCTGAAATTTTTTACTGTTTAATAGAGACATAGTCACTTTCAAACAATATGAGAGCATCATTTTACGATCCTTCTATAGAAACAATCACAATTAAGACCAGTGTAAAGGTAACATCACCGATTCCATGATTGCTCGCTCTAGTACATCAATTCTTCTGGTTTCAAAAGCAATGCCAGCTGCTTGTTGATAACGTCCTTCGACAAAACATTTTTCAAACATCCGATCAACCACAGACTCTAGGCGAGGGTCAATAACATCATCTAGAACTAGAGTATCTTCGAATTTCTTTACTCGGAGTGTAGTATAATGATCAATGCATTCAGCTGGAGAGAGAGAGATAGAGAGAACTATACCCAATAAAAACGGCAACACTTACAAATGATAGTTTCTGTGTATTCAGAGGTGTTATTTACATCAAACATTTGACCAGCATGGAGAGCATAGAGCAAAGAATCTTTAAGGGATCCCAAATGATAATACACCTATTCATATACACAAGATAGATTAATATATCATAGTGGCACGAGTACCTTGGATGCTACCAATGCTGACAGCTCTCGTTGTGGAAACTGAGGGTTTTCATAAAGAGACTCACTGTACAACAGAAAATTATTTGTTATAAAGTACTTATAATTAGAATATAAGATTAGGTCATGAGATAATTAAGACAGCTGAAACATTAATGTATAGCAAACACAAGTACTATATAATTTTATATTTGTTACTTACATTTTACTAATGGACTCTGATATTTCTGCCCAAAATAAATCCACTAGTTCATTGAGTCTTGCTAAAGCAAATATCTGAACATCTTCTTCTGGTTCATCCAACAGAGATAATACTCCTCCTAAAAAACAACTTTGAAGAATATAACTTGACAACATTTATTACCTGCTGAAGTTAAGTTTGTACCAGTAACCATCTTGAAAAGTACAGCAAGCCCTTCCTTTTACTAGAAAACTCACCACATGCTGAGTACTATGACGTCATAGTGGTGGTGGGTATTAATTAGAGTACCAACCACGTGGGTGGATTGCCAACAACTATTACCTCATTGCCAACCACTGTCAAGAATTATAGCCAATGAAAGGTTAAATAATTGGTTATATTTTGCTACTGAAAGGGATAACTAACTTTTTAAAAATTCAAGTCATTTTCTTTTTTACCATTTTAATTGGAATAATGGACTAAGTCAATGGTCTTTTTAAAATAATTGAAAATTGGTTTAACTTATCAAGTCACTTGAATTTTTTTCTAGATTTAGCTATATCGGTCCATGTTAAGTGACATTAATATTACTGCTCTTAAATGTTGTAGTAATTTTAAAAAATAATCTCCCTTGTTTTAATAGTACATGTATATATAAATTAATACATCTTTTTATGCATTTTAGCAAAATTTTTAAGAACAATTTATTTCTCTACTTAATGAGGATTATGTCATTAACTTCATAAATTTTAAGTGATTCATTACATGCCATCTTGGACCATGGTCACTATAACTTCTTTATTAACTGATGCTGATAATGTGATCCATTTTATTGACTTTCTCAATGTCATGGACATTTGAACCTAACGATGACATTTTCTTTTCCAAACCCTTCCTTCTGGGTCTAGAGGGTACTCTGCTAATTGTTCAAGTTTTGCTGATTGTTCCTCTATAAATGCTTCATTTGTTGTTGCATCTTCATCAGCAACAGAAGGAAGAGGTTCTACTTACTCTTGTTTCTTAATACTGTTCTTGTTACCATTATTAAAGTCAAAGGAGAACAATTTCATGAATAACTGCAAAGAAATAAAATATTATATCAATTAAATACAATTATTAGATAAACTAGAAAGTTGATTTTATAAATGCTGACAAGAAACAAGATTGCTCTTCAAGATCTTGCGATAAAAGACAAGATTAGAGAATAATATATAAAGAGCTAGCTAAGATTAGAAATGGTCTCAGACAAACTGCTACTAAATAGAGAACAACAATAACTAATAAAAATAGAACTACAAATTATAGAAGTTAGAGATATTGGGAGACTTATGATGACATATGACTAAAGACAGGAATGTTTCCATCAGAAATTTATGAAATAGCCATTGTGATTACAGATGACCATTAATAATAAGTATCATAACACTGTACCATTAAGACAGGAAACACTGGTACAAATTGAAAAGGAATTGAACAACCTACCAGATGAAATAATTGACTTCAATATAACTAACATACAGGATTACATGACAAAAGAAGCATGGGAAGTATTATAACAAGTATAGGTAAGGTGGTATTATACTGAATTAATATCATTAACACAAAACTAAAGTAAGTACTAAATCTTCAACTATCTGCAACACATAGAAACATGGAGACTTTGTAGATGGTTTCACTGTAAGTATATTAAATATATATATACTACAAAACACATATACCAAGAATTAACACATCAATAGTTCACCTTCTACTTTGTAGGACATGATGGACATTCCACCAACTACTGCATGGAATTGCTCGAGTTACATTAAAATAAAGTCATTCAAATAGAGAAATGATCATAATAGTCGCCAATGGCTGAATTTTTAATACACGTGGTAGTTACTTTTACTCCACCCATTGATTGATCAAAGTTGTCATAGACCTATTCCTATTGGAACATTCCTATGGAAACTTTCCTGTCTTTAGCCGCTTCTTCCAATCTTAGCTCAGGCTGGGCGCCCTCAACTTTCTTTGCATTTCATATTTTGTTTATTTTTAGGCTCATAAGTTCTTTTTACAACAATATTAATGATTGCGATGAAACATACAACTACTGGGAACCAGTGAGTTATTATTTTTGATATGATTATCCATTATAATTTTGAATATTTCATGTGCTGCTAGGCTCATTTTTTGATGCACGGTACAGGATTTCAAACATGGGAATATTCACCAGCTTATGCTATTCGATCGTATGCATATATCCTTTTAAACGTGTTACCATTAATCTTGTTTGGGACAATAAATAAGGTCATGTGATGATCACATGATCACATTGATATGTTATTTCCTACCTTAGATAGTTCAGTTTTATGCTTTAAGAGTCTCATTAGTCATTGTATGCACAATTTGTGAAACATACTTTTACAGGTTAGCATGTACAACTCTGTATATTAGAATGTACAACTCTGTATATTAGCATGTACAATTCTGTATATTAGAATGTCAAATTTGGTATATTAACCTGTATAAGTCTGTATATTATAGTAAAATAAATGTTTCTTATTTTAGTGCAATAAAGAAAATGTTTGGATGTAAAGTTGCATTTTTGACATTGATATTTTTAGTTCCAAGTAATGGAATGTTTATAGCTTCATCAGCATTTTTGCCGTCTTCCTTCACAATGTATTGTGGTTTGGTTGCCATGGCAGCATGGTTTAATGGACGAGAAGAGGTAATCATTATTAGTTACTTTAAATTATTTTAAGTTTTGCAGATATCAATTTTGGCTACAGCTATAGGTGCTATTGTTGGATGGCCATTTGCAGCTGCATTAGGGTAGGTCTGTCACATGACAATCTCATGATTATCACATGATATGCCCTTGTTATAGAATACCTATTGCTTTTGATATTATATTTTGTCAAAGACGTGTCTTATTTTTTCTGTTTTGGTGTCTTCTAAGTTTTATAATTACAGCTGTAAGTTGTTTCCATTGAAACCATCCATCTTCATAAGATCCATTAGTATATCCATTCATAATTACAGCTGTAAGTTGTTTCCATTGAAACCATCCATCTTCATAAGATCCATTAGTATATCCATTCATAATTACAGCTGTAAGTTGTTTCCATTGAAACCATCCATCTTCATAAGATCCATTAGTATATCCATTCATAATTACAGCTGTAAGTTGTTTCCATTGAAACCATCCATCTTCATAAGATCCATTAGTATATCCATTCATAATTACAGCTGTAAGTTGTTTCCATTGAAACCATCCATCTTCATAAGATCCATTAGTATATCCATTCATAATTACAGCTGTAAGTTGTTTCCATTGAAACCATCCATCTTCATAAGATCCATTAGTATATCCATTCGTCCATTCATCTATCCATCCATCCATTTAGGTTCCAACAATATACATTGATTCCCGTTTCTATGGCAAATTTGTTTTTTCATCATTAAATATTATATTATATAATGTATTTGGTAAAGGAGGTCCTGAATTATATGGTACTGAGCCATGGACATATTATTTTGCTAATAGTTTTCTAAACTTTAATATTGTGTTTTTATTTGCCTTAATGAGTTGGATTCTGATTGAATACGAGGTAATTAATTAATTTATTAACATTAATATTAATAGATTTTGTTAATGTATGTAGGTGTTATTTGGATCAGAGAGTGAGAAAAGTCGTGGTAAGTCAATCAATATAGTAATTATCATATGATATGTATCTAGGTACACTATGGAGACGTGCTGTTTCACCAATGGTCATATGGATAGCAATATTCTTTACAAGACCCCATAAAGTGAGATAAAGGCAGTAAAATAAATTATCAGGAAATAAAATTTTGTACTATATACTCTCATATAAGCAATTCATTTTGTTAATAATAATAATAGTTATTAATATTATTATTTAATTATAGGAGGAGAGGTTTCTTTTCCCTATTTATCCATTGATCTGTTTATCAGGAGCTATAGGAGTGTTAATATTACAAGAATTGTTTATAAAGGTTTCACGTCTCGTCAAATTTGGAAACGTTTTTCATTGCATTATAAAATGGACTCCTTTGTTAGTTGGACTTGTTCATGCTTTATTGGGAATCTCTCGTGCATTAGCTTTATATAATGGTAAGTTTTATTTTTTTTCAAGAATGTACAATACTGGACTATGAAATTGTTTACTATAATTCATCATCTGAAAACTGTCTCATAATAGAAGTTATGTACAGTATAGAAGTTACCATATTATCATCATATTATACTGTCATTGTTCTTAAGTACAAATACTGTGGTAGTAATGTATCTTATTGGCGTGTACTATAAATAATACACTAAACGAGTATCTTAATATAGATAATATCAATATCATATTGTACTGTCATTGTACAAATACTGTGGTAGTAATGTAAGCCTGTACTATAAATAATACACTAAACGAATATCTTAATATAGAGTTTGTGTTATTATTGGATGTTCTATTGTTCAATTGTTTCTAGGTTACCATAGTTCTTTACAGCTATACAGAGATATTAATTCTCAGCAAGTACTTAGTTTTACTGGCTACATGAGAGAGATTAATGTCTGTGTTGGTAAAGAGTGGTATAGATTTGGAAGTAGTTATTTTTTACCTGATAAAAGAATACTACCATTACGAGCTCGGTAAGTACCAGGTATATGTACATGACATACATACATGTAACTATTACTGTGTGTTGTTGTAGATGGCATTTGAAGTTTATACAGTCAGATTTTAAAGGACAACTTCCAAAGCCATATAGTTCTCATCCAAATGCTACTTCTATTATTCCTACTCATATGAATGATATGAACAAGGAAGAACCTTCTAGATATGTGAGGAGAGAGAGAGAGAGAGAGAGAGACAGAGAGAGAGAGAGAGAGACAGACAGAGAGATTACTGCATTATAGCATATTCATTTTTCCTTCAAAGTTTGATGTCAACAAGTGTCATTTTCTGGTTGACTTGGATGTACCTTCATTGTCACCCATGGAACCTCAATATTCAAAGAACAGAGACCAATGGGACCTCATTCTCTCCTATCCTTTTCTCGACTCCAATAAATTAAGTTCACTCTCTCGTGCCTTCTACATACCAACAATTTCAAAATGGGATCAATATTATATAAGATATGTACTACTGAGAAACAAGAAAGCTAACTTTATAAAGGACCCTTACAAAATTCCAGAACCAACTGAAGAACAAGCTAGTTAATAATCATGATATTCCCACTGATGAAATAAATTGAAAATACATTATACATAATAACTGAGTGAGCGTATGTCTAATATTTTGTAGTAAACAGGTTTGCCAATAATAAAATCATTTTATCATTAATGATCACTAGTTAAAGGGGCATTTTTCTGCCTTCAATACTGATAGCAATAGCATGAGTATTCTTTTTAAGTGCTGACTTGTCTCTCTTCCTTTGAACCTGTTTTTCATATCTGTTGAGTACCTTTTTCGAAGACCCCTATCATTACAAATCAATCAAGTCAATTTGATTCAATCAATACCTTATTAATCTCATGTTGGATGTTCCATTTAGGTCTGACAACATAATCTTTATGAGATGGCATAGGCACACGAGCTCGTCCAATCCAACCTTTATCTCCAGGTTTTTGAGGTCTGTGTATGTTACAATAAAGTGTCATATTGAATTATTTAACCCACTCAGCTTCATCTTGAGTTATCTGTGAAGATTCACCGCTACCAGAGCTGTGTGTGTGTGTGAAAGAGACCACAGTGTGTTAACTGCATTACTAATCACTCTGTTGTACCTTAGTCTTCTTCTTGCCGCTTGTGAGAGGTGGGCCCAGTCACGTTCTTCTCTCTCATCTCTACTGAGAGCTTTGAAATCTGATGTTAAGCCAAACACAGGTCGAGCCCACATGTCTAAAGGAAGCAATGGTTTTGTCATTATAATGCAGTAACTATAGAATGCAGGCATTTTACTTACTGATCAATTTTCCAGCTTTCTCTCTGTTCCTTTTAATTTCTTTTGGATGTCTATAAATTAACATGACAGCTTTACCTAATCCACTGGTCTTCAATAAATGACCATCCAGTGGAGGAAACTAAATGAAAAATAGAAGAGAGGTCATGTTGGAATGACTTACTGATTTTAGTGTATCTAGAATGCTTTCTCTGATTTTGAGGTGAGGAAGAGAATGATCCGGCAGTGGTTTTAACCAGTCTGCTAAAGCTGGACAGATACCACACTCTATAAAAGTGGTAATTAAGTCTGCTCTGAAATACAATGAGAAAGCCAAGGGTGGTGGGGGGGAAATAAAGGTTATTGATATTTACTAATATATCTATGAACATACTTTTTCAAATGATTGACAATTGTTGGCAACATTTGAATCTTTTTAACAGCGGCTTTTTGCTGTAAATTCAAAGCTCTGTCTTCCTATAAAACAAAAAAACAGTTTATGATTTAAAATATATCAATTAAAATACTTCAGCTGCTTCCTTCATCTGTTTTATCATTGCTAAAATATGGTCATCATTGGTTGTGATATCAATGTCCTACAATAAAACAAAGTAAAATAAACTGCTCTATGTTGACTTACTCTTTTTCTTCTTCTTCTCGCACGAGCCATCGCTTCTTTCCTTCTTTGCATCATTAAGTCAAAATCTGACACACCGGGATCTCTGTGTGAGAGTTGAGTCATGCGATAGTCATGTGACAAATTATCGCTCACTTTTTGTCTTCAACCTCAGAATCACTTGATTCCTTGTTTCCTTCTGGTACATTCTTATCAATTATCACTTCATCATCTTGTGGTTGAAGATCGGCAAGTTCAGCTTCTAGTTCATCTTGGTCACCACCTTCTTCCTCACTATCATTACTGGCTAGTCTTGGTCTTTTCTCTGATGTCTCTTGATCATCATCTCTCTCCTCGCTATCAACTGAACGGGATCTCTTATTAATAGGGGTAGTCCCTTCTTCGTCACTCTATAAAGTTATTAAAAACATTGGGATACACACTATAGTACATTAATATTAAGGATAAGCCCCTGTTATAATACATTATTATTTGAGGTAAGCCCCCTTGTTATCATTGCCTATATTACTTGTTCATCAATTAGAAAAGGATTCTCTGAAGTAGCTGGAGATTGTGGGGGCAGAGTATCAGATGCCATTTCGCCAGATGTTATCGGTCCTTCTTCTGTGTCTTCAACGAGTTTGTCATGTGGTATTACATCATCACTGATTGGAGATCTGATTGGTTCCTTTTCAGTGTTGGAATTATCTAGAAAAGTTTGTACATTCTATTTAGTAGACTCTAAGATATGTCTCATACTATTGTCTGATTCTTCATCATCATTGATTGTCATAGCAACCTTCTCGTCTTCTTTTTGTTCAGTAATACCTTCATTTTCAAACAGAGGGGATTCATCCATTGGAGACACGTTTTAATAACGAAACCACACCTTGTCCTACCCCCAGACCACGCCTCAAGGACATGTGAGTATCGGGACCTTTAAAGGCGGCCATGAGACCTTGGAATTACTGATGGTTTTAGAGATTCCAGTCATTGAGTGGAGGAAATTAAGGTTACTAGACTTGTTAAATGAGCAATATTTAAAGTAAAAAGCGCAATATGATGTTAAATGTATATGATATACTTACATGTACCAGCTATAATGAGCTATGACTGCAACAAATTAATATGTTGTTGTTTTTATCTTTTGAAACAGTCATAAACAAAGGCGTGTACTCATTAACAAAGAAAAGAAGATAATTGTACGGAGACAATTAGTTGAGGAGAGAAAGAAAGAAGAACAAGGTTAGTTAATAAAATTATACAGTGACATTTTTAATGTGTAATATTAGAGTTGTACGAGTCACCAAATTACAGGTAAAAAAGAAATGGATGAATGAATGAATGGATGGATGGATGGATGGATGAATGAATGGATGGATGGATGGATGGATGAACACATGGATGGATGGATGAATGGATGGATGGATGAACACATGGATGGATGGATGGATGAACACATGGATGGATGGATGGATGGATGAATGGATGGATGGATGGATGGATGAACACATGGATGGATGGATGGATGAATTATATATAAATTGATTGAAAAATCAAATATGTACATCATTATGGATACATACACGTTAAATGGATGTTTAAATGGATAGACAATAGTTAATACATTAATGGATGGATGAGTATACTAATAGATATATAATGAGTAATATAATGAGTAATATACTGAGTAATATACTGAATAATTTACTGAGTAATATACTGATTAATATACTGAGTAATATATATTTATTGTAGAGAAAAGTTGCAAAGAGAAGAAGCTGAACAGTGAGTAAAAGAGAATGTTTATTTTAATGGTTTATTAACTTTTTATCAGACAACTACAGCACGAGGCGTGGTTAGAGAGAGATCGAATTAATCACGAATTGTTTATTAAACAAAAAGAAAAAGAAGACCAGAAATTAAAGGAGAGAGAAGAACGAGAGGTAAAGATTTTCTACAAGTCTTTAACCATGTGATAATCACATGACTAGCGGTTGATACGTGAAGAGTGGGAAGCACTAGAACGAAAGGAAAAAGAAGCAGAGGAAAAACGAGAGCAAGCTCGTCGTGAGAAAGAGGTAGAAATAATTAACTTTACAATGCTCTTAATAATACATATCTAGACATTGTTAGAGGAGGCACTATCATCTATCGATCAATCTTTGGAGAAAATGTCAGCAGAGGACAACTTAATGGATACACATGTGGTAAGATATGACATGTACATTTACTTTTACATGTAATTAGGGTGTCTATTGTTCCTCCTTTAATTCATATTTTTATCTCCTTCCATGTTCCTTCAAGCCATGGCACAATCCTATTGCTCCAATAGATGTCACTGAGATTATGAAAACTATTAGTAATAAATTATTGGATGATGAAAAATCAGAACCACCTCCGCCAAAAGAGCCAGAGAAAGTGAAATATGGCACTGAAAAAGTAGGTAGTCATACTATTTATAGCTATCAATTATTATTTCCTTATAAGGACAAAATCAATTGTCCCTTCTTCATCAAGACGGGTGCATGTCGTTATGGTGATGGGTGTTCTCGTACACATCCTATTCCTGATTCTAGTACTACTCTTATTATACGAGGGATGTATAGTCATGTTGTACTCACACAGTTACAATTAGATGAACATGACCAAGATGTAGCATTAGAGGTGAGAGCAATCTCTGACGTATTAGTATTAATTCTATACACTTGAATGTATTCTCTATGTTGAGGCTATCTCTATATTAAGGACACTTCTAAATTTTATAGAGTGATTTCATTATATAATTTTGTTCCAATGTCTTTTGTAATTTTGATCTTAGCTTGATGAAGATGATATGCTACAAGATTTTAAAGAGTTCTATGAAGATGTCTTCCCTGAATTCAAAAAACATGGAGAGATTGTCCAATTCAAAGTAAATCAAAAATATAAATACAACAATTATCTATTGGTCTCCTCCCCCTTCATCAAAGGTTTCTTGTAATTACGAGCCTCATCTCCGTGGCAACGTATATGTCCAATATTCCACGTTAGTATCTTATAATAAATTTACACACATACAGATTTCTTTTAGACTTAGCAGTCCCTAAACCTGTCTTTATTTTATGCATTCAGTGAAGAGGAGTGTGCAAGAGCCTTACAGCAGTTCAATGGCCGTTACTATGCTGGAAAACAGTTGACTTGTCACTTCTGTCCAGTTGAAAAGTGGAAGACAGCCATTTGTGGTGAGTTGGATATAACAAGAGACAATTTTGATATGTGTAATAATGAACTATTTGATGTTAAATTGTCTCTTTGCAGGTCTTAATGATCTACGAAGATGTCCAAAGGGGAAACATTGTAACTTTCTTCATGTTTTTCGTAATCCTGATGGAAGCTTTAATTGGCCTGAGAAAGATTATGAAGAGGAATCAAAGTTAGTAATAAATATAATAAATAAACCTTTAAGTTTCTTTAATGACTTGATAGAAAGAAAGAGAGGTCCAGAAGTCCTCAAGAGAGAGGAAGGTACCGTCGTCCAATGAGATATTCAAGGAGTAGGTCTCGTTCTGTTGAAAGACGACGCAGAAACAGAAGATCTCATTCTGGTTCTCCAGAGAGAAGACGAAGAGGTTACCGTTACCGTTCTCCCCGTCCTAGAAAGAGAAGTCGATCACCTGAACGGAGACGAATGAGGAGGTCACGTTCTCCTGAACGACGTGGTCATCACCATCGTAGGAGAGAATCTAGAAGTGATAGCAGTGATAGCTCCTCTGAGGATGATTCTGACCGCCGAAGTCTGTCCAATGGACATCTCTCTGATGATGATGACAGCCATGATGATAAACGAAGTCGTAAGAGAAAGGGATCTAAGGAGACTTCCGATGCAGGAACTCATCGCCACAAACATAGTGATAAAAAGAAACACAAGAAGCATCATCATCGAAGTCACAAAACACATAAACACAGACACAGTCCAAATGGTAAAGACAAGAAGATGGAAGATGAGAAAAAACATGATTAAGAATTCAACAAATGAGGTACTTCATTGATGATAAATACAAATATATACATGTAGTTATAATCCAAGGATAGCCATAGTTACGAGACCTATAAATAAAAATTAACAGTAATGTCTATCTTATTGTAAAGTATTCTTTACTATTTTCTGATTAAAATTATAATTCATCTACCTCTAATATTAGTATAGACACTTACCACAGTAGTGATCTAGGATAGCTACTATTAGTAAGCTCTAGATTAGCAAATATCAATACTTACCAAAGTGACCTACGTTAGCTACCATTAGTAAGCTCTAGACTAGTGAACATCAGTACTTACCACAGTGACCTACGTTAGCTACCATTAGTAAGCTCTAGACTAGTGAACATCAGTACTTACCACAGTGACCTAGGATAGCTACCATTAGTAAACTCTAGATTAGCAAACATCAATACTTACCAAAGTGACCTACGTTAGCTACCATTAGTAAGCTCTAGACTAGTGAACATCAGTACTTACCACAGTGACCTAGGATAGCTACCATTAGTAAACTCTAGATTAGCAAACATCAATACTTACCACAGTGACCTACGTTAGCTACCATTAGTAAGCTCTAGACTAGCAAACATCAATACTTACCAAAGTGACCTACGTTAGCTACCATTAGTAAGCTCTAGACTAGTGAACATCAGTACTTACCACAGTGACCTACGTTAGCTACCATTAGTAAGCTCTAGACTAGTGAACATCAGTACTTACCACAGTGACCTACGTTAGCTACCATTAGTAAGCTCTAGACTAGTGAACATCAGTACTTACCACAGTGACCTAGGATAGCTACCATTAGTAAACTCTAGATTAGCAAACATCAATACTTACCAAAGTGACCTACGTTAGCTACCATTAGTAAGCTCTAGACTAGTGAACATCAGTACTTACCACAGTGACCTAGGATAGCTACCATTAGTAAACTCTAGATTAGCAAACATCAATACTTACCACAGTGACCTACGTTAGCTACCATTAGTAAGCTCTAGACTAGCAAACATCAATACTTACCAAAGTGACCTACGTTAGCTACCATTAGTAAGCTCTAGACTAGTGAACATCAGTACTTACCACAGTGACCTAGGATAGCTACCATTAGTAAACTCTAGATTAGCAAACATCAATACTTACCACAGTGACCTACGTTAGCTACCATTAGTAAGCTCTAGACTAGCAAACATCAATACTTACCACAGTGACCTAGGATAGCTACCACTAGTAAACTCTAGACTAGCAAACATCAATACTTACCACAGTGACCTACGTTAGCTACCATTAGTAAGCTCTAGACTAGTGAACATCAGTACTTACCACAGTGATCTAGGATAGCTACCATTAGTAAACTCTAGACTAGCAAACATCAATACTTACCAAAGTGACCTACGTTAGCTACCATTAGTAAGCTCTAGACTAGTGAACATCAGTACTTACCACAGTGATCTAGGATAGCTACCATTAGTAAACTCTAGACTAGCAAACATCAATACTTACCAAAGTGACCTACGTTAGCTACCATTAGTAAGCTCTAGACTAGTGAACATCAGTACTTACCACAGTGATCTAGGATAGCTACCATTAGTAAACTCTAGACTAGCAAACATCAATACTTACCAAAGTGACCTACGTTAGCTACCATTAGTAAGCTCTAGACTAGTGAACATCAGTACTTACCACAGTGACCTAGGATAGCTACCATTAGTAAACTCTAGATTAGCAAACATCAATACTTACCACAGTGACCTACGTTAGCTACCATTAGTAAGCTCTAGACTAGTGAACATCAGTACTTACCACAGTGACCTACGTTAGCTACCATTAGTAAGGTCTAGACTAGTGAACATCAGTACTTACCACAGTGACCTAGGATAGCTACCATTAGTAAACTCTAGACTAGCAAACATCAATACTTACCACAGTGACCTACGTTAGCTGCCATTAGTAAGCTCTAGACTAGTGAACATCAGTACTTACCACTGTGACCTACGTTAGCTACCATTAGTAAGCTCTAGACTAGTGAACATCAGTACTTACCACTGTGACCTACGTTAGCTACCATTAGTAAGCTCTAGACTAGTGAACATCAGTACTTACCACAGTGACCTACGTTAGCTACCATTAGTAAGCTCTAGACTAGTGAACATCACCATGACATCTAGACTACTGTTAACTTGGCATATTTTCCCATTGTTACCTAAAACAAATGATGCTATCAACTTCATGTTGATTGTTACATGGATCCAGTCAGGCCAGGAGGAACTCTCTCCATCAAGAGGTAAGAGGAGAACAAACAATGACAATACACCTATTAATATTGTTAACCATCCCGGAGATGACTGACCTATGAAATCAAAGAAATCATTTAGCAGGAAGTCAACATGCATAGTTCTTGTGTGAAGTAATTGAAAGATATGTATTAATACACAGGACATTCTACTGAACCATTTAATATTTTTTCCTTGTTAACAATTCAGGAATTTACCATTTCCTCTTGTGGTAATCGGTATGTTCCTATTCTCTGTTCTTGTTGAGAAAGGGAACTCTTTAAAATCACTGGAATTAATAACCTAAATAATGTACACATTAGATTACATCATAGTGTGTTGTTTTATGAAGTGATGTGAAACCATAGCAACAAATAACACATTCACAAGAAATGAAACACTTGAGAGTATCATTTATTGTTATCACATCATCGTGTCAGTCGTGTTGATAGATATGTGTACAGATAGAGCACATAGTTGTGAAGTTAAAAAATACAATGTCTCTTTATTAAGATGTACTATAAATTCATTGGAAATAAGACGCTTTTGACTATCACTCTGCAATTATATTAAATTGATGTTGTAATATTGTCAATTACACAGACACACCTCTTGTTTTCTTATCACTTCTGTTCTATGAGTGGTCAGTTGAGAGTGGACTTGTTTTTGTCCAATGAGTTTTGTTCCCTGATACAAGTCAATGCGGAATTTATCTTTCTGATCTTCACTACATGTTTTTTGTTGAGGTAAATGACAAATGACACTAGAATGGAATGCCACATTAACATTAATTAACGACAACAACTTCAAGTACACATAGTGTAGTTAGATGATATTAGACTATCTCAAATATGGATTTACAATACACATTAAGTAATGTAGTTATGCTATTGTCGTACAAACAAAACAAGTTAGACCACAATGCATATATTAATAGCATATTTATTGCCTTGTGGAATTTATAGAATGTATATTACATACACATCTACACAGCATTGTGATTGTATTGTGCCTTGAGGTTCCATTACTTTGTATTTGAAAGGGGAATTAGATAATACTAAAAAAATGAAAAAATATTGATACAATTAGCTTGTATGATTAAATTAATACTTTTATACTTCAAAGGCACATCATAAGGATTGTATATTGTGAGAACTTGTTTATGATTTGTCTCATCAAATTTCAACTCTTCGGGGAAGACGAATATAGGCAGTTTCCTACTGGTAGCCATCTTGATATGGACTGCTATTCAGAGGTTAAAATATTATAGTCACGTGACTTTTCCTTTTAGAGAGGAACTAGTTTATATTTCTCATGCAAAAATGACTGTCTAGTTTTCGTATTCTTATTTGTTTGGTAAGACTTCTTTTTGTTGTACTGAATGTTTCTTACTATAAAAATAATTTTCTTGTTCAATAAAGTACTATATATTTTGCAGTTAACTAATATTTAGAGAAGAGAAGCACTGTAACCAACAACAATGGCCACCAGTATGGAGTCGCCTCAAAATAACTCTGTATCAAATTTGGACATGACACCTCGTTTTAGTTTAAATGATGGAAGAGCTATGATTGTGAGAAGTCACATGAATGGTAGTCTTGACTTGGATAATCATGGCAGTCCACCAGATATAGATGATGTACCATCCTCTAATGGCAGTATAGAAGATTTAAATATCCATAGCTGTGACAAGACCAGAAATAAAAGTGTGGATATTGGTCAAATTAGACTTAAATTACATTCCCAGTCTGATCAGGATGAATATCAATCATGTGAGTTGAGTAGTTATGTTGTCTCTCTTTCCTCCCCTCCCTTCCCACTCTCAATCTCTTTCTCTCTCTTTTCCTGTACTTTCTCTCTCTCTGTCTCTTCAACTAATTCCTGATCTTCTAGTGTTACATATGATTTGATAATAAATATCATTTATTTAACATTATTCATTACATATAACATCTTCTATAGTAATATACTTTAATTGTTATTCATTGTCATCAAATAACATCACTAAGTACATATACATGTGATTGATTACATCAAGTATAGGAAGTGTTAGTACAGTAGTGATGTCAGAACTTAAGCTATCCTAGGTCACTATGGTAAATAATAATGTTTAACATAGAGTTTACCTAATGGTAGCTGTCCCAGGTCAATGTAGTAAGTACTGATGTTCACTAGTTTAGAGCTTACTAATGGTAGCTATCCTAGGTCACTGTGGTAAGTACTGATGTTCACTAGTCTAGAGCTTACTAATGGTAGCTATTCTAGGTCACTGTGGTAAGTACTGATGTTCACTAGTCTAGAGTTTACTAATGGTAGCTATCCTAGGTCACTGTGGTAAGTACTGATGTTCACTAGTTTAGAAGCTATCCTAGGTCACTGTGGTAAGTACTGATGTTCACTAGTAGCTATCCTAGGTCACCGTGTATGCATATATCTAACACAAAAAAATATTTATTGTTCATATCTCCTTAAGATCAAAAGAATAAGTAACTATAGTCTCCTATTCTGTCTGTAGTCTCTAATTTGTACTTATTGTAAATTACAATGAAGGAGTCTAGTTTTCTTTGACCTTGACTTCCCTTCACACTGCTATATACTATGTGATGATCTATAGTTGTTTTCATTGAGATCCTTTTTCATAATGAGTCATTGAAGTCATTGTGTTAAGTTATATTATAGAAGTGCTTTGTTATATCAGTTTTAAAGAGAATGGATACACACACTTGTATCAGTTGATTTTGAAATGAGATCACAGTACTAGAATTCTTTGCCTGTAATTCTGTATTGGTTGATAACATTAAAGTATAGTGAAAATATTATATGGACTAATGAAAGCAGCTAATAACTAGGTTTGTTTTTTACTAGTGATAGTTTGATAACAAGGTTGTTTAATGAGGGAGTTGTCATGTTTTGTTATCATAATTATCTTAGATCCGTTGTAATAGTTTGTTTATTTCTAAATTTTTAGTCTAAATCTATGACTTAAAAAGGAAGATAATATGTATACAACTTACAGTGTGATTGTAAATGTTACACGATTACTGGCTTTTTAAAAGACTTTGGCAATTAACAGCATAATGACTTATTTTATAATGTTCTGGCATGTCAATTATATTAATAGTAGTATCTATCCTTACTGACTATCCTACCTTTGTAAATGAATCTTTATTCTCTGCTTATCTGTGTATTATACAGACTAACTAGTCTACATACTTAAATGATTGATCTTTAAGTGGTACTCCATGTTTGATGATTCTTAATATGCTTGTCTCACTTGTCATTACATGAAGTGCATGTGTTAATAATGTTTTTAAATCTAGTTAGGCTTCTGTTAATCGTATTGTCAATGTAATCAATTTTAATAATGAGACATCAAGTGATGATGATCCTGTTCATAGTCTCTTTGTAACAGACAAGATATATTGGTATTGTCAATATATCATAGCTATTCTAAGTGTAAGATTTGGAAAGTAAGTTCTTGAATAAATGTAATATTTGTGTGAAACAAATGGTTAAGAATTATATTATATTACTTCTAATGTAAAATTATCAAACTTTGAATAGTAATGTCATTATACTCTTTTACTTGTATATTGTACTCAGTAATATGTTGCTGTCTGCCATTCCATTTGTATTGTTTGCAAACAGTATAACCTCTGATGGTGTCTCAGCATATATCTGGTTTGTTTGGAAATACCATTAAATACATGTTGGCAAAATATATTATGTATAGAAGACTGTTAGACATCAGTACTTACCACAGTGACCTAGGATAGCTACCATTAGTAAACTCTAGACTAGTGAACATTAGTACTTACCAGATTGACCTAGGATAGCTAAATTCTATGCTAATAAGCACTTGGTACATATTAACTGTACAGATGTCCAAATATAAATAGTGTTAAGTGACACACCCTTGGACATATTCCATCCCACATTGACATGAATTATAGTAGTAGACCACAATGTAATATACACTATGTATATTACATTACTGTTGTGCTAGACCTAATAGTGACTGTAGCCTATATTCTAAGTTATGCTACGAACTAGAGCTATCGTAGGTCACTGTGATAAGTACTGATGTTCACTAGTCTAGAGCTTACTAATAATAGCTATCCTAGGTCACTGTGGTTAGTACTGATGTTCACTAGTCTAGAGTTTACTAATAATAGCTATCGTAGGTCATTGTGATAAGTACTGAAGAGCTTACTAATGGTAGCTATTGTAGGTCACTGTGGTAAGTACTGATGTTCACTAGTCTAGAACTTACTAATAATAGCTATCGTAGGTCACTGTGGTAAGTACTGATGTTCACTAGTCTAGAGTTTACTAATAATAGCTATCGTAGGTCATTGTGATAAGTACTGAAGAGCTTACTAATGGTAGCTATTGTAGGTCACTGTGGTAAGTACTGATGTTCACTAGTCTAGAGCTTACTAATAATAGCTATCGTAGGTCACTGTGGTTAGTACTGATGTTCACTAGTCTAGAGCTTACTAATGGTAGTTATCGTAGGTCATTGTGATAAGTACTGAAGAGCTTACTAATGGTAGCTATTGTAGGTCACTGTGGTAAGTACTGATGTTTGAATAGTCATCAAAAGTTGCTGTGTTAAGTATCAATATTCATTTGTCTAGAACATAAATTTAATTGTGCATGATATCTGAACATTATATAATATGATAAATTAGTTAATATGTTATACATTGTCCTTACACTTTATATTATGAGACAACATGTCTCTTAACTCAATTATCTTTACAATATAATAACGCTTTTGACCACAAATTTGTAAAATTATAAAAACTGGATCACATGTGTGTGTTAACTATAATCACTGATTAGTAATAGCTATTAACATTTTATTTTATTTTCCATTTGTAATAATTATTTTCTGTAATAAAACTTTTCTGAATCTTATCACAACAGAAAGCTAATATCAGTATTCACTAATTTCAAACATTAATCATTAATTATTAATTAATTATTTTATTATAATATTTTAAGTGATACACTAACGCAGTTTTCCTTAAGAGTATAAAATACATCATCTTCTGGTGAGGAGATAAATATAATAAATTATAAAATATTGAGGAACTGTAGTTTATCTCTGTTACTTCTAGTAATAGGAATTGTCAAAAAACCAACCCTCCTCCTTCAAGATTAGAAAAGCAATTTACAATATCTGTAATAATAGATTTGTCAGTTGTGATGTTAACAGAATAAATTGTGCTGATGATGCACATATCTGAGGTTATGTTGGTCATATGTATATATATATATATGTGTGTGTGTGTGTAAATATGTGCAAACAGTGCAGTGTGTGTGAGTAAATATTTCTCTCTCTCTCTTCCTCCCTCATTCTCTCCCTCTCTGTCTCTTTCTCTCTCTCTCTTTTCTCCCTCTCGTTATTAAGTTCAAACTGAATTGAGGAGATTAAAGGATCAAATTACGCAATTGAGTAAGAAGAACTACAAATTAGAAAAAGATCTCAAATTTTTTGACTCAAAAATTGCACTGTTAATCACTCACAAGATATCTCTAGAGGTATGTAGTACATTAATAAAGAGTTGAGATATATTTTTTATTGAGATCACTGTCATTTCAAACCAATAATTATAAAATAAAATATTTTTATAAATAGAACAATAATTCTATAAATAGAACAATAATTCTATAAATAGACATTTTTTACTGCTTCAAATATTGGTTTTTAGAAGTTGTCATTATTTTATTGTTAAGTGATAACAAATTGACTTGGCATATGAGTCTACCATGTTGCTGTCATCAGAAACCTTAGTGTAGTATATTGTATATTCCCTTAATGGACAGAACTCTAATAGTATCATTATAGTTTGAGTCAATTAGTTGTTGTTTTATTGTTATAGTGTAGTGGTCCTGAATTAATCAGTCAAATGAATTATTTATTAGAAGATATTGTTTCTATTAATGTGTTAATATTATAATATGTTCTCTTTATAGGAAGTAGAGAGACATTTAAATGTTGTTCCTCAAATGTCAGGTAAGATTATAAAATGATAAGGGTTTAACGTCTCACTCTCTCTCTCTCTCTCTCTCTCTCTCTCTCTCTCTCTCTCTCTCTCTCTCTCTCTCTCTCTCTCTCTCTCTCTCTCTCTCTTTCTCTCTCTCTCTCTCTCTCTTTCTCTCTCTCTCTCTCTCTCTCAGGGTCGCTAAAAGAAACCCACAATCTAGAGGTCAGTACAATAATTATGTAATATTAATGATGATATATATTGTTGTGTTGTAGGTTTATGGAGAACTTTTTTTGATCTTACAAACGAATCCAGAATACATTGCAAAACTAACCCGACTTGTGTCACAGAAAGAGATTGATGGTAAGATAATTAATTAATTTGCTGTTATTAGACTGAAGTATGGGAATAGAGACTTCAGTATGAAGTCAATATGCTGGGAATGAGACTGTAGGTCTAATTTTTTGAGCTAAATGTGAGAATGAGAATCAAAATTGGGAATGAGACTTTAGTATTATATGTAATCAGCTATGTATGAGAATGAGACTTGAGAGTTGGAATGAGACTTGTATAGTATAGGAATGTGATTTGAATGGATTTAAGGAGCCTATTCTATTTTGTAGGTCTCTTACAGATTGTCATGTTCTCATTATATGGTAATCAGTATGAAGACAGAGAGGAACATTTATTGTTATCAATGTTTGAGGTGAGGAGAATATACTAGCTATGTTATAGTTTCTAGACATTGTTTATGAGGTCATCTATTGTTTTCTAAAGTAATAAACATTGTCCTGTATTTCTTAAGGCCATTGATCTTTAATTTTTTTGACAATGCCTCTCTTATTTCCATTTTTTTGACATTTCCTCTTTATAATTATGAGAATACTTTACAAATTTTTGTCACAGCCCCTTTATAATTTTGACAGTACTTTACAAATTTTTGACACGGCCCCTTTATAATTTTGACAGTACTTTACAAATTTTTGACACAGCCCTTTATAATTTTGACAGTACTTTACAAATTTTTGACACAGCCCCTTTATAATTTTGACAGTACTTTACAAATTTTTGACACATCCCTTTATAATTTTGACAGTACTTTGCAAATTTTTGACATTGCTTTATTTTATTTCATAATTTTAACACAACTTTTTATTAACATTTATTTATTTTAGTATGCACTAACATATGAAGTACAAGAAGCAACAGAAATCAACAGTTTAATGAGAGCTAATACAGCCATTACAAGAATGATGACAACATACTGCAGGTATATTGTGTAATAGCACTGTATAATTATAACACACACCTCCCTTCCCTGCCTCTCTCTCCTTCCTTCTCCAGACGTGGTCCAGGTCAAGAATTTGTACGTATTACATTAGAAGATGTTATCGAGCAGTTAGCAGTTTATGATGAACCGCTGGAAATAGATCCTCTTAAGGTAATAATGTAACAGAGTTAATAATCCTCTATCTTTGTTCTTAACAATGTACCTAACATACTAGCAGCAGAATGTTATACCTTAATAGTCCCATGGTTTTAAAGTCCAGGGGATATAAGACTAATTTCTTATTGAAGTTTGTTGCTGGTATATTAACAACTCCTTTGCCTTGTAATGTTATTTTATACTTATATATTATATATATATACACTTGAATGTTATAGATATTTTAGTATATATATATACTAAAGTATCTAAGTCTGTTGAAGAGTGCTCGATATCATTTAGACAGAGCGGGTTAGACCAGAATTGAAGGACAAAAGAACAGAGCTCTCGCTTTGTTGCTGTTACTCCGAGTTTCATGCGTTATGCGATCATCAGAGCTGTCTGATGATCGCATAACGCGTGAAACTTGGAGTAACAGCAACAAAGCAAGAGCTCTGTTCTTTTGTCCTTCAATTCTGGTCTATAATATATATATATATATATACACTTGAATGTTATAGATATACCAGAAAATGATAGAGGACGGAGAGGTGATACGTACTGAGGAGTCTAGTATATATTTGGATGAAGCTGAAAGTAACACAGTTGTTCAGACAAGAATACAAGAAAATATCCTTGAAAATTTACAAACTACAATAATTATTATGATTGTTGTTATTGTTTTTCTTAACTTGTTGTCTTTTTAAGAGCTCCAGTTTTAGAAGACTTTGTTTTAAAAATACTTGAGCAACTTAAGATGTCAATTGATAAAGTACCATATGGTATAAGATGGCTATGTAAAGCTACCAAAGTCTTAGTACAGGTATATACAGCTGTAATTTATCAGTACGTATTGTAATATACTTGTAAATAAATGGTATATTCAACAAATTATAATTTTAAAAAAAATTACAGGAGAAGTTTCCGGATGCCTTATCTGATCGAATCAATTCTTTTATTGGTGGATTTTTCTTCTTGAGGTACATCAATCCTATTATTGCCACCCCTCATGGTAAGTTATCACACACACACACACATCTCTTTTAACATCTTGCATGCTAATTCTATATTGACAGAACACAGTATAACTTTTTAAAATAATATGTAGAATGGATATCTTTGATATAATAAATATTGTACAATATAATTAGCTAAACCATTGTGAATGGTAAAAGTCATTTCATATTATTTTGAACTGTATTATTATCTGCTATAATACTAAATATAATTATTGTAATCATTTTAATAACATTTGATTCTTTTGCTATGCAATATAACAGCCTTACCAACATTTTTCTCTGTCTCTCTGTCTCTGTCTCTGTCTCTCTGTCTGTCTCTCTCTTTCTGTCTCTCTGTCTGTCTCTCTGTCTCTCTCTCTGTCTGTCTCTCTCTGTCTCTGTCTCTCTGTCTCTCTGTCTGTCTCTCTCTTTCTGTCTCTCTGTCTCTCTCTCTGTCTGTCTCTCTCTGTATCTCTCTGTCTCTCTGTCTGTCTCTCTCTCTGTCTCTCTCTGTCTCTCTCTAGCATATCGTCTTCTTCCCAATACACCCACACAACGAGCAAGAAGAAATTTTACTTTAGTAATATATATCCAATATTTACTTTAATTAATTTATTTGATCAAATGTATTCTGTAGGTTGCCAAGTTAATACAGAAACTTGCAAATACATCAAGTGTACGAGAAAGTTATATGCTTCCTCTAGAACCATTTGTGAAGAGACATAATGAAGAATTGAAGGTTAGTATTATGTATATAGTATTAAGGAAACATTACAATAACTTGAATAGTATTGTCTGTGTGTGTTAATAGTGAGAAATTGTATGATGTAGAGATGGTCCATTACTTCAACATGAAGATAATATGAATACTATTAATATTAATGTATTAATTATAATTAGAACTTGTTTATTGTCTGATTGTACACCTTATATATTATTAGATAATATTAACCACAACTTAAATTATAGACACACACACACACACACATACATACAAAAGGAAGGCGGTCACTAGTTGTTAAATAAAACCATTGCCTATTATTGTGTCAGTTATAACCACCCTCTATTCATTGATCCCATTCATACTTTTTACTTATCATCTCCAATTAAACCTCCTTTCGTCTCTCACCTTGTCATAATATCCACTTTCCACTCTCCTCCCTCAACACACTGTTGTTGCTCCCTTGTTCAATTCGCACACTACATCCAACCATCCAATCGCTAATGTATTTACCCACACCCACTACTATAAATCAATACAAGTCATTAAAAGGCGGGATGACTTTTCAATTATATTATATTCTATTCATATTTGTATTCAATCTCTTATTCAACTATTAATACTTATTGTTTGCTTTGTTCTATACATTATAGACATTTCTTAGCAATTTATGCGAAGTATCTGACTTCCATGAGCAGTTACAATTAGAGGAATACATTGCTGTCAGTAGAAAGGATATTGCTATTGAGATTTCTCCCTCTGAAATAGCCACTTTGCAGAATTTACTTTTCAAGTATAAAGATGAAGTGGTGAGTCTATTGTTGTAATATAACAATTACTTTAACAAATAATTTAATTATTGTTATAATTAATGGGATAAACCAATCAGTTAGATCAAAAATACAATAGAATATTATTTTTCTATTCTATTTACAATTTATTATATTGTATTAATTGTAGTGTTTTGTTTTTAATATAATGATAATTTTTGTTATATAGGTTACCTCTTCCACTGACAAGCTGTGTAGTATCCTCACTAAAATGGCTCCATTCTCAGAAGATATTGAGAAAAATCAACAACCTTTCAGACTAAAACTCAGCCAACGTTTAGCTGATCCAGGAGGTAATAGAAAGACTTTACATTAAACTTACATTATACCACACACTAATCATTAGTAGCTAATAAGCTGTAGTAAGTAGTTATGTTGCTTGTGTTGTTACCAGGCTCTTGGATATTTTATGTATTTAATGTTAGGTGTTGCCTTTTATCGCTGCCACTATTTGCATATAAGAATGTTCATGAACCAAAAACAAAGATGAAGCCAGATTAATAAAATACAAGGAGGGATTATGGTATTGTTGCTATGAAGCCAGTCTAAGATAACATCCTTTTAAAATAGTTATGATCCTTTTAAAATAGTTATTATTTTTCATTACATTTCTCTAGTCCCATCTCGTTCACCTCTGGTTGTTAACAATAATACTATGAATGTAGCAGATCAGCTTGCCTCTGCTAGAAGAAAGTGCAAGCATCTTCTGATCCACTTGTTTAAAATGGTAATGTTTTGTTCAGTTAAGCCCTTTAACAAAGTTATAGCACAATGCTATGTTCTCTATTTATAACAGCTGTAATATAGTGGTTGTTGGTTCAGCTTAGTCAATGACATGTATAGGATAGTTTGAAGTACTTTTATGGAGGGTAATATTACTACTACTAATGTTGTCTATGTTAGCAAGTATCTGAGGGCAGCAGTATCCATGTAAATGTATACAGTCATTGTTAAGACACTGTTAATATTAGTAGTTTTATTCTATCAATGATTACATAATATCCTATTGTTTGACATATTATCTGTCATGATATAGATTATAGAATTTAATAGCTTCACTCCATTATTTCATATAATGGTCAATGTTGTTGTTTTTTCAAGTAAAACAAGTTGGGGACATTTTTGTGTCAAATTGAAAAAATAGTCATTCTCGACATTTTTGGAATACCTATTAATAGCATGTCTAGCCTCTAAGTCTAAGTAATATAATGTGATTAAAAATATTGTTCATGTCTGTGATATGGCAACAGTTGTTAAGGCAACAGTAATTAGAGTAACAGTTATTATTGTTAATAGTTATTAAGATAATAGATAATAGCAGGTATTAGGATAACATAGATTTAGGAACAGATTCTAGTAGATGGGGTAGAAACATTTCCTTTATGAGTTTAACTTTTATATTGGAGACAATGTTTGTTACTTCATTTCACATAGACTACAGCTGGTTAATAGACCATGGGTCAAGGGGACACATCCTCCTCTTCTGTCTGTTTGTCTCCATGGAGGGCTGGATGTGGTAGAGGTTTGTTTGTTTGTGGGTCTCAGTGGCCTCCCACAGAAGGTTGTAAAGCCATGCCTTGAGGGCAGTGATCAAAAGCTTGATGTTTGAATTTCAAATTTGGTTTTCTCAGAACAAGAGTCACTTCAAAGACTAATCTGACAATAAGGTGATGGATGTAAGCTCCTCTCCTTTTTAAAGTCATCTCTAAGCTTATGGCCTCCTTACACAGTCTAAAGCCATCCTTCCTTTTGCCACTGTAAAGCCAATTTAAAAGTGTTAATCCCTACCTCCTCTCTCTGTCTTTGTTGACTATAAACTTTGCTTTTGTTGACTAAAGGTTACCATGACAATATTTTATGTTGTGCACAATAGTTATAGGATGTGAAGCTTTCTCTAGAATATAAGTATTTAAATCTTATGACATTTTGTTAATATATAATTACATTATATATTACTTAATAAATGCATGTATTACTTATAAATTAAGTAAATAATGATATTTTTATCATAAAGCCACTAACAATTACAGTTACATACCTAGATGGTTATGTAATCTATTAGTTATATCTTTTGGCTTGTATAATATTGATGATGTAATAATGACAGGTGCTTTTATATTACACCTGCTAAATTTATTGTATTGTGTGATCTTTTTTAGTTGTAATTCACATTTGCTCTTTATACTTAGAAAGGTTTATACAATTGTTATACAATACAATAGAGACAACTACTTTTTGAATAGAGTTTTTGGTAGAACATATTGTTAATATTTATAAATACTTAATGATTTGATGGACATGATAGATGGATGAATGGATGGATGGATGGATGGATGGATGGATGGATGGATAGATAGATAGATAGATAGATAGATAGATAGATAGATGGATGGATGGATAGATGGATAGATGAAGACTATTAACGTGTATTTTGTCAATAATATGACAATATCGTGTAACTATTTATTTTCAATATTTTTTGATATAGTTTATTTCTAAATAACATAGTCTTTTGTTTGGATATTGTTGTTGTTTTAAAATGTCACTAATTGATTTAATTTGTCAACATGATGTCAATAGTTAGCTCCCCAGAGGGAAATGGCCTCTTTTCACCCTTTGTTATAATTTGTGATGTTTTTGAGTCTCACAATAGAATGTTTTTAGTTACTCTAATGTTCTTCACTTCCAATAAATGATCTTACTATTATAGATATGTACACTCTGCATTAGTAGTATCTAATACATTCATCCATTGACCATGTAATCTTTAACTTATCATGTGTCCATTGACTGAAACATCAATCCATTTAGCCATAGCCATGTGTCCATTTACAAGTTATTTATCATGCAACACATGTTCATGTATCCATTAATTAAAATTATCTATCCATTCATCAATAAACATTACTTTGTGTTGTTATTATTAAATTACCTTATAAAAATCTTTATTATAAAAACTAACACTTATCTCTATATCATTTCTAAGTGCTTCATTTTGTCCTCCTCTTACACATACCAACTCTTCTAGAGTGTGTTCTATTGTCATTATACAGTGAAGACTTAACTATAACTGACAATCTTTGATGTGTTTTTTGACCTGACCAGTTATGTGGTATTAAAAGTCAATAGTCTTAGACCAGCCCTTAGTCCCAAGGGGTTGAGGCCTCTTTGACTTAGGTTACCTTTTTTTCAATACATATGGGTTGGTGGTGGTTAACTATCTCTAATAAGATGAGAGCCATGGGCTTAAATGTTGTGCTATCTTTGACAGACTAGGCCTTGCCTCTAACACTCTCTTGGTTCATCTAATAGTATATTCATTGATGTCTGAGGTTTATTTTAAAAAACAGATGTGTTGTTATACAAGTTATGTGTTATATAAAATGTGGTAAGGTCTATTGTGAATTATGCTTTAATGTAATGTAGTCACTTAGATGGTATCATGTTGGTACATGTTTATATTGTTACTTTATTCTATTAAATGTGTTTATTATATCTACAATTATTAACTATTTGTTTATATTTTGTTATGGAGTCCATTTCAAAGTAATTAAGCCAATTATTGACTCCTTCTCTCCCCCTTGTCTCTCCCTCTTTCGTTCGTCTGTTTAATTTACTTTTATCTTAAATATGTACTCCCATTGTACACACACACACAAACACACACACACACACACACACACACACACACACTCTCTCTCTCTGACACATTTTATTCTGAAAACATCATATAATACTGTAATATTCACAGCAACACTGACTAAATGAAGTGCAATATTTGATACATATCACAAATTGAAATATGCTACATTATAGATTTTGAGGTAATTATAAATTGCATAATACATTTTACTACCAAACTACATATAATATTAACTGATAAACATGTTTAGTATAAGATCCGTTTTAGTATGACATTGTCAGTTGACTCATGTGAATTATATGAAATCACATGCACACACACAGCTGTGTGTATATATATCAATTATAATGTCAACTCTAGTAGTACTCTGTGTATTTATAATGCAATCCACTATCTATTATCTTATCTATATAATTTTTTACTAAATAAAATTATTTGGCTGTTGTTTCCTTAATAAAATATATACTAATTTTGCCTTATATGGAGTGTGTGCATGCCTCTATGTGCCTGTGTACATAGTTTCTTGTAACTTAGTCTCTTTCTTTGCTCCGATATATCACTTTTGATGATAACTTACCTTATTTTAGAGTGTTGTATTACTTATATCTTCAAACATGGTATTGATGTTTTAGTTCTTTTTTTTACATCCCACATATAATGTTATGCTATGTAATAGCATGACGCATGCCAACAGCCATACTTATCAGCTGGCAGTAATATCATATTACTATGATCACTACTAATCTACTTATAAACCACACACTTACAAGGCTTATGTCATGTCTAATATCATAACCATCGTGCTATACCTCATATTTGTATCTACCTGATCAGACGTGGTGAAAACAGAGATATATGACCTCTTCTGATATATTTGTGTGGTCATGTCATCTGTGTACTGGTTTTCCACTAATATGTTTGGAATATAAGATCAAAGTTACTTAGGGAAACCTTGTTAAAGCTGTTTGTAATTAAACTGTGACTATTGTCTGTTGTTCCAAACTATTAAGCATTTAGTAAGCAGTATCCTGTATAACAGTGTTAATATTAATATCTGTAGTTTGTATAGCAGTGTTAATATTAATGTCAGTAGTCTATATAACAGTGTTAATATTAATGTCTGTAGTTTGTATAGCAGTGTTAATATTAATGTCAGTAGTCTATATAACAGTGTTAATATTAATGTCAGTAGTTTGTATAGCAGTGTTAATATTAATGTCAGTAGTCTATATAACAGTGTTAATATTAATGTCAGTAGTTTGTATAGCAGTGTTAATATTAATGTCAGTAGTTTGTATAGCAGTGTTAATATTAATGTCAGTAGTTTGTATAGCAGTGTTAATATTAATGTCAGTAGTCTATATAACAGTGTTAATATTAATGTCAGTAGTCTATATAACAGTGTTAATATTAATGTCAGTAGTCTATATAACAGTGTTAATATTAATGTCAGTAGTCTATATAACAGTGTTAATATTAATATCAGTATATCCTATTATATAAATAAAGTGTTGCTGTCATTTTAAACTCTATCACTTATTTGCATCTTGTATCTTAAATGGCAACCCTTCAGCAATTTTAATGATTTGATTTCATCATCTCTTTGATGTTCAGCTGATTAGACACACCATTTATATGTTCTTGGTATTTTATCATTTACCACTCCTTCTCACACCCACTTTTACTGTTACAAACCACTTCTGTAATGTTTTCTTAGAATATTTTGAAGGGTGTGTTTGTCTTTTAGAAATAGGATGAAATTATCAATTTCTAGTACTTGATAATTTGATTAGGATAGCTATCATAAGTGGGTTAGTAAATTATATTAAGAATAATTGTCTACCATATTATTACTTACTATGCCTAGAATAGCTACCATTAGTAAGCTCTAAACTGGTGAATATCAGTACTTACCACAGTTACTTAGGATAGCTACCATTAGTAAGCTCTAGACTAGTGAACATCAGTACTTACCACAGTAACCGGATAGCTACCATTAGTAAACTCTAGACTAGCGAACATCAGTACTTACCACAGTGACCTAGGATACCTACCATTAGTAAACTCTAGACTAGCAAACATCAGTACTTACCACAGTGACCTAGATTAGCTACAATTAGACTAGTGAACATCAGTACTTACCACAGTAACCTAGGATTATTAAGCATTAGCAGTTAACATAAGTTTATATACAGACTACTATTATTTTCCTAAAACAAAACTCTAACCTAATTCTGTTTTGGAAAGATCCCTATGATATGAAACTGAAGTAAGTTTAACACTCAATTAAAATGATTAGTCAGTTATGATGTCTTCATTTCACCCACTACACTTGGTCATGTAACAAGTAGTGTCATTCTCTTGAGGCCTTCTGTTTTCAAAAACACACAGCGATATTTTCTAAATGTGTTCATATTCTATAGTTTAGTGGTCAGTGTACCTTGTGAACATAATGCTATGTATTTAATGTGTTGTAATGGCTCTTAGAATATGGGAAAGTTTGTTATTGAGATTGCCTAAATTCTATTGACATTGTAGTACATACATACTTCCATTACACATGATCAACTGTTTGTATTATAGTTTTCAACATGCCTCCAAATTAACTGGTGTGATTTTAAAATGTCACCCTCTACTATCATCTTTGATGTTTTCTGACCTTTAAATTAATGCTATATTAATACTTTATGAGCAAGTGAATTAATATACGACTAACATAACTTGTATCCACATACATACACACGTGCACACATGTATGTATGTTTTGACATTGCAAGGTATCTGGTTTGTGATGTGGGTAAAATGAGTTAATGGTTAGATTGATGGATAATAGATGAGTTGATAGGTATAACGCACAAGCCCATGTAGTCATTATTACATTGTATGTTATAGACAATTAGTCATGACTGATGTATTGGTTCCATCAAATCTGTTACTTAAAACTATTAGACCTCTAATAGTTTTAACTATTGCTATAGTAATAGATGACATAGGAGTAATTATGTCTGGTCTGTAACGATAAAGGCCTCATTTGTGCATTAAAATTTATTGTAACATCATTAACGTGACTTTTTATAACAGCAAGTAGAAGATTTGAACTGCTATACAATGTGTGAAGTTTTTGTCTGTAATATAATAATATAATATTGTACTACTTTATTTGGTAGCGATGCCAATACAAAAAGAACAACGATGTATTTTTATTATTATAAGTACTTTATCAAAACCTCCTACTATTGTGTACATGTAATTCTATACACGTACCTCTGTAGTATTTTGTAGCACGATATATCAACTATATATTGTCTAGAATGGGTCTGTTTTCCACCCAACAACCTTTTCTCTTGAAACTAAATCTGATGTCATCTATTACTGTTTATCCGAGCAATTCCTTGAAATCAGTCTTTCCTGTTTCCATTCTCTGTAGTCTCCTAATTGTATGGAAGGTGCTACATTACATGAAGCCCTTCAAATGGCTCTGTCTTCTCCTATTGAAGAGGTAGTGACACACGCTGATGTCATAGCCGAACAACTAAAGACTATTGAAGAACTCGGAGGTTTTAGCAATGGCGGACAAGATTTATATGATGAGATTAAAGCTGTAAGTTATTTGACTTTGTTATCTCTATATTATAAAGTTATTTCATCCACCCTTTGCCCTATTAACAACCCTCATTGTGAAAATAATACCCCCAGTAGTGATAATACACTAGAGTAATGGATACTTATTAAATGATAATATTGATGATATCATGCCTATAATGATTTTTGATATTAAAGTGATATTTGCACTAGAAGAGTGAGCAAATGTAATGGAATGCTTGTCATATATGTGTAGCTGTTTCAGTGGGGGTAGTGTGTATTGTTTCTATAGCATACATTTGGATATTGTGGTTATTGCAGTGCATAATGCATACAAGGTTAGATGATACTGTGATAAGCTGTCTGTGTTTCCAGCCCAATAGTCTTGTCTTATGTATATTATTATGCCTAAGTGTTGAAGGTTGTACTAGCTATCATGACCTACATGAATGAAGAGTTCACATTTAAAGGGGGTGGTTTATTAGATTAGGAAATAGTTAGTTTGTTTATCCAACCTCCACTAGAGATTAGTGTGGGAAAGGTGAACTGGAGTACTGTAAGAAGTAGTAGTTATTTCAAGACCAATTCCAGTGAATTGAACTCTTTTAGTATTTTCCCATATGTGGTCATTAACTCTGTTTATATAAGCTGGACTATGTGTGTTTGTGATCACTTGGTCAGTTGTTTGTGAGACAAGTTCAGGACAGAGTAATGGTACTATTTGATGTTATATACTGTGTATGAATACACTATATATATATGTGTGTGTGTGTACAACTGAGTTTACAATTCAAATATTTGCTGTTGCATACTCTATTAATGTAGCTTAATGATAATGCTATCTAGTAATTGATTCCACTAACACTTTATATGTGTAATTACCTCCTTACAAGTGAAGTACTTTGTACATTTTACAGCCTATTTTTCTACTGAGTAGTGTATGAGCAGTTGATGAGTGTAATATTGGAGTGAATTAGAAGTGTTTACTTGTTTATTTTCTCACCTCTTTAAGGGTGTACATTCTTACTACATTTTTGTCTGTTCTAAGATAGGTACTTTCCTAGTGTTTATATAATTAATACTACATTGTAATTTAAATAATATGTACTATAAAACCTTTCTATAGAGGACACTTGAAGCCTTCCATAACCGACTCTTTGAAGCCTTGAAACTGTCCTACTATGAAGAGTCTTTTAGTTACATAGATTAAATATTTTTACCAAATTTAAAGGGTATCCCAATGGGGTGACCTTACAATGTTACCATGACAACAAAGTATATATACATGGGGTGATAACTGATGAATGGAGGGAGGGATTAAGGGAGAGAGATATATCAGTATCTTTTCATTTTTCAGATACTTCCTGACCAGAAAATGCTATTAGAAAAAAGTAGATCTGAACTAGAGAGTCTACGATGCGTCCAAGAGGTAAAGGGAGGGGATAAAGTAACTTGCTCCTGAAATTACCCATTAAAATTAACAGATCAAAATAGTTTTTATATTAGTAAATACTCATGATCATAGCAACGATTAGTGTATGATGTATGGTAGGTAAACCAGACCTTACTCTTTTAAACCTATTCATAATATGATTCAGAGACTATTGTCTGGTACACTTGTAGCTTCATGTTGACATATTGTACAACTCATTCACCTGGAACAAAATCAACCAAGTGCTCTAGGTGATGTTAACATGTTCTTTCCATTAGTTGACTGTACCTTCTTTTTGCTGAGCTTGTAACCTTGTGTTGCCATAGTAATATGTATTGTAGAGATTGGTTATAATTTCAATGAACAATGAAATCATAATTTTGTATTGGAGAGATTATACATTGGTAAGTAGTATTGGGGCACATTTATGACAGATATGAAAGAGGTCCTGGTTGCACATTACTTAAAATGTGTAAACAAGCTTTAATGTTTGTTAGTGATAATGTTTGTTTGTATTGGTTGTTTATTGTATATACAACAAATAGTTGCTGTTATGTACTGATATCACTTGACAGTGTTAGGATTATAATAATACAATACTATTACTAATATTAATGTTTAGTTTGCATAGGATTTTGTCAGTTCAATTATGGTAAATAAAATTTAAACATTCATTAAATAAATTACTATAATATTGGCCAGAATATTATATACATATTTTGTAAATTCTTAAAGACTTAAAAATGTTACTAGTCTAGTCTATGCTATGTCTGTCATCAATGGAGGGGGAGGGGTTAGAGAAACTATTTAGTTGAATTGTTAAGGGTCTCCCCCTTTTTGTTTTTTATTTCTATGTGGGGTAAAGAGAGGTGGGTCATCTCATTTTTGAACAATGAAAGGCAGTTTGACCATCCATTCAGCCAATTCTTTCAATCTATTGATATAGGTGGTTCTACAGTGAGGGAAGGACTACCATTGTCTTACCTTTAACACCTGCAGGGTGTGATATATAATTTGGGATGCTTATAGTCGTCTTTTCTAAGCCTGGCCCCTAGCTTAGCAACACTTATCTTCCTTGAATTAAAAGGGTAGTTAGGAGGGGAGTGTTCTCCATTAGTGAGTGGTCACCAACATGTCTCAGGTGACTTCTTAAGATGTGACCATTGGAAGGAAGTTTCTATCTTGGTTTGTTGAGCCCATTAACCACAGAAAATAGTCCATATATCTGTGGTGGTATGTAATCTAATTATAGTTTGAAATCTCAATTGCTGTGGGAGATGTGATGGCAAGTGCCAAGAAGCCCTTTTTTATAATTAGCCTAATTATTCACATGTACACACACATGGCATAGATTCCATTTCAAACTTATCTTTGAAGAGGGTCCATTTAAAAGGCACTGTTCAATTAAATCAATACTTTTGAATTTATCCTGTATTATGCTGTATTGTATTATTCATACAGTCACTAATGGTTGTGTTTAGACTTGATTCTAAAGGGAAACTGTAAATTATAGAATACAATGGAGTCAGCTGGTTAGCTAAAGTGTACTACAATACTCTCATCAGCTGAGTTAAGAGGTACTCTAACAACACATCAAAGAGTAGAAGGCTTCAAAATGCACTTTTCACCAATCTACAAGAAAGCTTATAATTATATCAACGCCTCCATTCAACTGAGTTCATTGGTTATTAGATATCTTAGGTGATATAAATTATTATAGTATTATTGATTATTGGAAGTGAATCTCTCTCTCTCTCTCTCTCTCTCTCTCTCTCTCACCCACACACCCACACACACACTAGACAATAGGAGAGCATTCAGAATTTCTTGAAGAACAACTTGAGGCTTATAGAGGTAATTATGTCTATTCAATTATTAATAGTATTCATAATGTACATAGCTGACTTTTCAAATAGCAATTGCAAGTGGTTTTGATAGACTTTGAATTATGATAGCTTATTAGAAAAGTATTCTATCAGAAATATTTAAAATATCCATTTCCTGAAGCTTAATTATACACATGTCATTTTTCTGCACCCATTCTAAGAAACTTATCACCTTCGCTTGGTGATAGCAGGTGTGTCTCTTGTCGGCCACAGCTGTTCAGCCTAGTAGCTCTCACTCTCTCAAAGTGCCTCTTATAACACAAAAGATGTGGTTAGGGTTGAACAATAGTCTCTAAAGAGATACCTAGACAACTCCATAGGTCCAATCTTACACAGATGCATTATTTTGTTCATCCAGGTGTATGCTAAATGAATCAGCTGTTCTACATACACAGTTATTCTCATTGCTAGAAATACAATAAGTCAACAAGCTGATTATCATACCTCTAATATAAGAGTTAAATAAAAAGGATATTAAATTGATTATCTCATTTTAATCTACTTTGTAAGCACATATACTTCAATAATCTTTGCCAATTTAAGCTTAACAGAATAGATTGTCCCACTTCCCGACCACAATACAGGACGTATCATAGCCACACTTAGACATTAGCATTTGTTGTTAGCTCAGCCTACAAACATAATAGTTCATTATTGTCAAAGAGAACTAGTAAAAACCATCAATCACTCACAGAACAATGACAAAGCCATGTATAGGAGTTTTAACACATCTTTGAAATGGAGCCTAATTAAGTAGAGAATAGCAGTACATGTTTTGAACAAAGCTATGAAATGATTGTGAGTTATAGAAATCTGATGTTAGAAGGAGGAGAGACGGATTTGTAACTTGTATTGATGTCAACCATTGAATGCATCCAACAAGGAGGTGGTTGCTGTCTCTTTGTCACTTTGTTTAATATGAGGTTTTGAGGTTAAAGACTATTAACTTTCTATATGTACGCACATGTATGTGTGTGAGAGATACACATATATTTTTTTTTCTTTCATTTTTCTGTATTAGCGTACTTGAGTGCTGTGCGAGCTAAAGTTGGTGAAGTGGTAAGTCAGTAATGTATAAGAGGCTGAATGATTTTCTCTTGAAACTAGTGTATTATTCCTGCTCTAAATTACATTGTACATTTTATCAGGAAGCCATTAGTAGTAACTCTATCATCGTCCTGATATCCCATAGTGTAAACATAATCCATCATTGTTTGTTAGTTGACCTATTGAGGATAATAGAACTACTATATTTCTTTTGTTTGGTAATGAAAACTAGCTTACAAAATACTTTGAGTTCACAAGTTATGTAAACTAAACTCATAAAATCTCCCCCATAGCTATAGACAATGGAGGAAATGATCTGTACAAAAATGTGCTTAGAAAACATCAATTTGATTAATCTATCATAGCTCTCACGAGTAACTATGTCTTAGTTTATAATAATGCAACATGATTGGTAGTAATTTACAGAGAAGGTTAAAACAACAGATCTGATATAGTTTATTGCTATAGAAACACAAGTACTAAATCCTAGTCTATTTACCTGTGCACATACATTGACATCCAACTCCATCTAAATTTGGCAACATGTCACATAGTAACCCATGAGAGTAACTGTGTGTTTGTTTATTGTTGCTATAGCAACAACTGGGACATACTCAGTCCTATAGCCAAGAGTGGAAGTGAAAGTTGTCGAGATCAAACTTCATATATAGAACACTTTAGTATAACTTCTAGTCATAGTTCCATGTTATAATACTAATAATGTATTCTGTATTGTTGGACGCTTTTATATGTCCAAGACAGTATAGTGTTAGCTATAATTAAAGTGTGAAGGTGGTCAGTTAACTAACCTTTATATTGTATACTATTATTACTATAACCTTTTTTTGTGACCTCTTCTCTCTAGCAACAAGCCAGTATGTTTCGTAAGACGAGAGGTAATTATAAATTCTCTCACTCTCAACTTGAAAAAGAAGGAGTGATTTTAGAATCACCAGGCATACCATTACAAAGGTAACTAACTCCATTAAATATAACAATGTATTTAAAATTGTTTTCAATTACAGACGAGGCAATATTTATTATTCAATCTCTTGTGACGAGCCAGGAATTTATGGTATTACTGTGCATCAAAAAGGTATGTTAACTGAACACACTTACATTGGAAATGGCAGCCCATAGTTAACTGTTATGGTAATATAATAATTATATACATAATATTACTTATGCACTGTAATTGACTTCACTAATTATTCAGAGTGGTAGATCTATTTCATACAATTATGTGCTAAGCCACAATGCCTAATTGTTTCCTGTCGGAGGAGCACTTTGAACATGTTGTACAGACAAAGCTCTCTCTGTTCTCACGGAACATTTCTTGTTTGTTGTAGATGTAGGAGTCAGTAGTTTTTATCTTGTGATGACTTTCTTGGTTCAATCTCCCTGCCCACCTTCCAGATTTGTGGTATGTAGGCAGGAAATGGTTTAATAAAGACTCTTATAGACAAACAATCTTGTTTTCATGCTTGGAAATTAAGGCATTACTTGTGGTTGAGGAAGGGAAGGGTTTAAGGAACTGGCTCCCCCATCTGGACTGTCTGTAGGTGGAGCCCAGGAATGAAAGAAATGTAGACAAGAGGATAATTGTTAGTTAAGAGCTGTGTCCTTGTCTCAAGTAGATAGTTATAGTTTTGTGTTAAGCGTATTCACTTATATTGTCAGTTTTTTTAATTGTCCTCATTGGACTAGCCTTGGTTTACTTAGTAGAATTAGACCCCTCTCAGCTGGAGGAGTCACAATGTTTGTGTCCCTCCCTCTCTCAGAGAATACCAAATTTGTACCCTATGATACATAAAAGTCATTAATATACATAATAAGTAAAAAGGCAAATGTAGATTAATATTTTTAGATTTTCTCACAGTGATGACTCAGGTCTTCTGTGTGCTGATGTAGGCACTATCTAACAATAGCACTTTGATAGTTTCAAATTTCAAAATGACAGAGTTCCAATTAGAACATCAACCTAAGTGGTTACCCCAACCCTTGACACCAAGTCACATAGCTTTCTGACTCCTCCTCAAAGTGTTTCTTTCATTTAGTAAGTGGTTCTAAGCTCTCTGGCGTATTTTGCAACATGTTATAGTTTACTATTTATAGTGTCAGTCACATGTGTCTACAAATGATTTGCATAATTCTTCTATGTTTATTGCAATAGACACTGGAGGATTATAGCATATGCTTTTTATGTAATTTAAATGTGATTGTTTTTTTAAAAAATCCAGCTGGATTTGTGTGAACATGTTTCAAGTCAAAATCCATGTCAATTATCAAGTTAGCAAAGTAGTGACAGTTAGTCTACCCAAACTGTGTTTACAAACCATTAATGTTATGATAATTTCAAATGAATTTGATAATAGCTTTATTGAGTCCTAGATACAGTAGATGTTAACTAATAAACTTTTATAAATACTCTTTTCTAAGAGTGTACATTTTAAATGTACTTTTATTCATTTATTAATTGTTTTGTTTATAAATTCATACAAAATATCAATACAAAAAAGATGATAACAATTTAAGATGATCAGATCCTTCATGCTATCTTATTGCCATTCCACATTGTCACCTGTCACCTTAAGATCCTCCTCTGGTATGTGATGATAAGTTTGAATTTGGCTTCTGTATATCTAAGAGTTATGAATACATTAATAAGTCTACAAATGACATTCTTTTTATGAGAATTTGTTGGTTCAGTAAAACTCACTGCAATATGACACACAGCTACATGTGAATATTTATTTTCTTAGTAAGCGTGTTATTGTCATCTACTTCTAGTTTAACTTACTATATTGGAAATTGATATACATTAGAAACATGTAAAGTATTCTTTCAAGCATAGCATCCTACTACTGTCCTCTATAAATGGACTAGACTTAATATCACAAACAATATTGGATTACTTTCCCTGAACATGTGAATCAAGTTAGTATAATGTAAGTGATATACGAAGGTGTGCTATAAGACGTGAGGCTAGTTGTTAAATATTACTTAGTGTCATATTACATTTCAAAATAGTTCGTTTTATTTTTATATTAGAGTACACCTGTGTCTGTAGTGATAGCATATGTATATGTGTGTGTTTGTGTGATAGTGATTTATGAATTGCTATAAGTGTTTAGTAATTGTGGTCTAAAGGATGGAATGATTTGATAAACTGTGGGAGAATATTAGTCAACTTTGTCAGGTGATCATCTCAAAACTAATAGGTTATCCGGTGATGTCATATGTACTCTAACAACTAGCGCTTGTGTTTTTTAAACAAAACATATTTAAAAACTTGTTACATTTTAATAACAACATACTATATAGACTGATATGAGACTGAAATGCAAGGTTGATTATTCCATTAATAACTAGTAATAACTTATCTATAGTACGTGACATTACCATGGTAACTAAAAGATATGAAACAGCTTAATTGTATTATTATTTGAAGAAGATGTATCGGATATAATAACTAAATTTATAATCAAACTGTTGGTTTATGATACCAACTAATGAATTAATATGCCAGTAATTTTGTGGTTCAAAGTCAAGGAAACTGATGCACACTATCACAGTTGGTTAGCTTTGATGTGGTATGACAATTGATGGATCAGATGTTACCTAAAGGTCAACATATGTGTGGGATTTAGGCAATGAGCTGTCTCTTGGTGTGGCCAGTCTGTTAGTGTTCCTGTAGAATTCCCTCCTATCTCTAATGTTATGTACTTTAAATGTCATATCAAACATAATTATCATATGAAACGTAAATGTCTGTGTGTGTGTGTCTGTCTGTCTGAGAGAGGGAGAGAGAAAGAGAGAGAGATAGTAAAACTAATTGTTTGTTGACTAGTGGTAAACTAAAACAATATAACAATATGAACAGAAGCCAATGTAACTAACTCTTTGCACCTATCTCATCAGTACTTGACAAAGAAATGTATGGAATGTGTCTCTTAATTTACTTAATGTGAATGCTTGTAGGTTGCCAGTAGAGAAATCTTGTCAAACTTTTATGTAAATAGTATAGACAAAGCAGCCATTAATCCTAGTCTGTAAATTTAATCATAGATTATTATTGATTAGGTTGCCCAGGCTAGCTGGCATGGTGTTCCAATCACCTGCTCCATATAGTCTAAGTAACCATAGTACTTGAGATGTACATGTTGTACTTTGTTATCAATCAGCTGGTGGGAAATTGATGCAGCTGGTTCTTGTATACAAGTCTACAATACAACCAGAATTAAACAACAACTGTATGATATATTCAGTAATGTTTCTTTCTGACTTGCCAATGTTTTAAACATGCAGCATTTCAATGCAATAATAATTTTCTCTCATTAATGTCTACTAATGGTTGGAATAGATAGGGGGTTATAATATATGAGCTCCTCCTTTTAGGCTTGTTCATTAATCAATAATATATACATGTGGCTTGCTTGTAATGAAATAATTGTTTTGTGGCAAGATAATCTCAAGACATTCTGACTAGTTGTGTTTGTGTTTTCTTTCTCTCTTTCCACTCTTTCTCCCTCCCCTCCTCAGGTAGTCAGAAGGTTATCTATGAAAAGCAGCTGTGTCTTGAAGACTTGTTGGAACAACAACATTTGCAAGATCCTGTAAGTATAGTATGACAGTCTTCTTTCCTACATCTAATTACTCTTGGTACTGTAATTTTATTAAGTGACTCAATATTGGGCTTTTTAGAGCTCTAGATAGGATTATGATAATAGCATGCTTCTTGCCTATATTTGGAATTGGAAGTATGTATTCATTGAACTGTCTCTTAAATTGTTTATATAATGTTATCATTACAAAATAGCAATGATCATTACTACTTGGCTGCTATATAATAACCATTGTCATGTCTATACAACGAGATCATTAGTTTATATTAATACCTCTCTATTGGTATGTAATATATGTCATATAAATATGTCACTTCCTGCTTTCCTTGAATTTGTCAACATAGTTCTTAAACAGATGATATTATCTCACTTAATTAATTCCACAGATGTATTTAAACTCTCTGCATTTACATCATTGTAATAATTAGTCTACATCTTAACCCACATTAGTGCTCTTTGGTCTAGAGTATATACATAGGGTTTCTCTCTCTATAACATCATGATGTATGATTTTGTTTGATTCATTTTATAGCATTTATGGTAAACATGTAGTTTATATTACATGCATTGGGCCATTTTTATCTTGTAAAGTTAATGTTAAGTGAACTTACATATTTACTGTGGTCTCCTTTCAATATTGTTATATTTCTAGCCATTTTCTTGTTCAGATATACAAACATGTATTCTTTCATTGTCTTTGTCTATCTAGGTCATTGACATGGAAGGTTTGGTTATTCTAAATGCTCGTAGAACTCTCATGATACTTAGTCGTTATTTTATGAAGAAGGATCCACCTCGTCCTATCAGTAGACACATGTCAGCTCCGACAATTCCCTTCAACACAAAAGTGTAATACATGATTATAGTATTCTTTCCCTTGGTATTAATTAATTTACAATCATTTCTACCTGATACCTGATACATTATAATTATATTATATGCAATCAATGATGTTCTATCAAATTAACTTTTATTGTGTTTAGTGACAAATGGACAGTTAATTTTTTTTAAAAACATTTTTTCATACATGAGGGGAGAGTGGGATCTTGGAATCAGTTTAAATTAATGTATAACTTCTGTACTAATAATATTCTATATGAAAAGAGAAATTTTCTTGTTAACTAAAAAATGGTGTTATTCGTTAGACTCATTTGTGTTTTGTTTTGTTTTGTATTTTTTTGCTTTTCTTTGAATGTGTAATTGGTTTCTTTTTATCCACATGAAAAAAATCTGACTGCATTATAGTACAGGAATGTAATTTAGTTTGCGTGGGTTTTTGCAAGGTGGTTATGCGCATTCCGGCAACGTGTACGTAGAATATAAAAAGCCTTATCTTGTTGCAGAATCACCACATGAACTTAATAGTCTCTCAAAGCTAGAGATCTACCTATAAATCTCCCTTTCTAGCTATATCTCTGCGTTGTAGATATTTAATTGTTTGTCTCTTCCAGCATAGTCTCTCCGCTCGTGATGCATATAATGTCCCTGCAGAATCCTCCAGGCTATCCCTATGCCATGACAGGCCACCATCCTCATCCAGTTCCATCAGAGATTGACAGACAATCTCCACACACTAGTGGTGAAGAAGATGACGACAAAGTCAAGCGACCTATGAATGCTTTCATGGTTTGGTCCAGAAAAATGAGAAAGAAAATCGCTGACGAAAACCCCAAGATGCACAATTCGGAGATTAGCAAGAGACTAGGGACTCAATGGAAGGCTCTTTCAGAAGACGAGAAGCGCCCTTACATAGAAGAGGCCAAAAGGCTAAGAGAAGCCCACATGAAAAAGCACCCTAACTACAAATACAAGCCCAAGAGAAAGAAACAACAGCAACAAGCTATGCGAAGATTTGTAATGGACTCGAGCCATCCTTATCACTTTTTTCCACCGCGACCATCCACCTTAGCTCACTTAGGTAGCCAAGTCATGCCAACAAGAACTCCCTGGAACGGTCATGTTCAACAATATCCGGCTGCTATCCAAGACACGAGTTCATACTACTGTCAAACTCCTGGCTATTATGGTTATCCAGCAGCAAGTCCTCACAGCGGATATACCCGACCTTCTCCGGCGTACACTGGTACACATTGGACAGGTATGACGAGCATTGCAGCGCCATATCCACAAAGTAGCGCTCTACCTGACTATGCTACAGCCTCAGCAGCAGCTATGACTCATCAACAACTCCCAGTCCAACACCAGCAATCTTGTATAATAAACTCTTATCCACCTGCTGACACTGGTAACTTTTCCACACTGACAAGCTGCAGCAGTGGTTCATTAGCATCTGTACTGGCATCTCCAACTTCACTTGTCTTTTCTAGCATGGACACTGCTATCAGCAGTCCACCCAAAGCAAGCTCACCAGTTGAGAGTATAGATTCATATTCAGGAGCCATTCTAGGAACTTGCAAGGTTTCTGACGACTGCAATAGTGTTCATAGTAACGACTCAGGAGCAGAAAGCGACTTACGTAACATGATATCCACATACCTGGAAGAAACTGGCTCTTGTCCACCTCCAGTAGACCCTACCAGATCCGAATTCAAGCTACTCAACGCATCAGCACAATGTACAGACTTTGTGTCAAGTAATGCATCTAGTTTCTCTAACAGCACAGACTCTGTTTTAGATAGTAGTGGAACTACTATACCTCTTCAACACCTCATGTAGAAAGCCTTTATATACATACTATTACACACATGCTTCTTTGTTTACTTTTTCACATCTTAGTCTGTCACTATTGTTTTTCTTTCCAATCCTCCAACTCTGTTCCATAGTATCTTTTTTTAGATTTAATCACTTTTTTGTTGTCACTTTTCTTCCAATTTTTGATCCACTCTTAATACCATGTCCATTATTGACGGAACGATCAGGTAATTGATTATTTTTCTTTTAATTTTGAAAGAAAGCTGGTCATCATCCAATATATATATATATATATATATTATTATTATTATTATTATTATACACATATTATATTGTCATTCTTCAAAATATTTGTTTTTCTTTGCAAAGAATTGATTTGTGTTTGTAAAAATGTTTTAGTTGTTTTAAGATTAAAAAATTCACTTCTATTGATTCCCAGCTGTATTGATGAGTTCTGTTGGTATAGAGAATTCTGATAGTTTGCTTTTCACACATCAATTGCAGCAGTCACAAAACTAACTTAAGTTGTTTTGAGTCACAGATCAGTAGCTATACAGAAGTATTGTCATAATATGAGACTACATACGTGGATAGAGACGAATGACTGAAGGATGAGTAGAGTGGATAGATCATAAGCTATATCGGATAATAGCAGTGCTTCATTATATGTTGTAAACACTTAGATACCTCTTTTTACCCATAGAATTTGGCCATGTTAAAGAGATGTCCTTTACATCTCGAGTAAACAAGTTTGTAAGCCTATTGTAACTATACACTACCATACAAGTATTGAATAAACACAACTTGCATTCCTTCTGATCAAAATCATAATTTTAGTGAACTCTGTGGGAAAGGTAAACTAATTTTATGCACTGCAGCCAATTGAAGCTACTCTCTAATCCAACATCTGTACTACATATGGTAACCGAGTTCGTTTTTTGCAAAGCTCTAGAGCAATGATCTAATTCTGTTTATAACAATCATATTAATAATCTTTATTTCATTATTAAAAAGTAGGATGTTTGAGGTGGGCTCTGAAAACATTCCAGGTCATATTATACAAACTTGTTAAGCAGGTCCAACCACTTTCAATTATTTTTAATAAGGTTAATGATTTTATCTAACATGTTAGCTGATAGAGCTTCATTCCCAGTAAGACACTAGTACCTTTCCTTCCTTTTCCTCCAATAATATTATATATAAGCATTTTTTGATCTCAGTATGAACTGAAACTCTCAGTGCACACAAAACAAGAACCAACATTATGTCTCTTAGTGTGATGTATACTTAGGTGCAAACATTTATGGAACAACATCTTTTAAACCAAGTAACAAGGCACCTATTCAACCAGATGAAAAGACACATGTGGTATTAAAATAACTACAAGTGAAACATCATACCATTGGAAGTCCTCACGTAATTTAGAGGTTTGGAGACAGTGCTACCAAAAATTTATCAAAGTGTACACTTAGTTAGGAATGTGAAGTATGGCTAAGTGTATAATATCTGATTGCTTAATCTCTTCCTTAATTCCAATCTCTGTCACTATATACAGCTAAAAGGGTTTCAGTATGTAATGAGAACAGAACTGTAATAATACCCTATAAATACATACACACTCATTCCTTTTCCATACAAGTTGCACCCCCTTAGGTCATAGTATATCTTATTGAAGCAGTATTTTGATATTCATTTGATTTTAGAATAGTATTTAGAACAAGGCAATAAATACTCCCAGTAGAGTATGCAGGTAAGTATTATATTCTACAAAACAAGAATTCATTTTTAATTTGCCATTCTTAGTAAGCCTCTCCCCCTGCTACATTGTATCAACATTTGGTGCTTCTCAACAACCTCAATGCTAGCATAGTTGCAATAATTTAAAACCTATTACTTAAATTGTTATTTAACAATACAGTTATGGTGCTTACTCTGAGGTGATTTCCCTGCCATATAAAAATAACATACTTTATCTAATAAAATGATAATTCTAAAGTTTACAACATTTGTTTTGTTATTATAATAACAAGTATTATGAACAATAAATTATTATTCAATATAAACAATGTTCTTTCTCTCTTTCTCAATTAAATAACAATAATAATTAAAATCATAGATTGCTGTCATCTTTATTAAAACATTCACTATTAACGATCTCAATATTTGCTTGTTTATTATTTGATATTTCTTTAACATTAGATTTTTCAATGCTACTAATAACTCCAGGTGGTTTCTGAGAAGACTGCACATTACTACAAATTGAAAGTTCATTTGAAATATTTGCTAATAAATGTCCTCTAACAGGAAATATTGTTTGACTATGTGCAGGAGAGATATGTGCAGGTATTGATGTAACAACAGCAGTAGTCGATCTGTTACACTCAGAAGGGACCATATTAGATTTGAGGGTAGACAACACAGCATGCAAATCAGTCAATTGGTCTTGCACTGTGTGTTTATTTGAAGTAGAATCTACTCCACAAGTTTTCAATTTCATAGAACTATGTACATTATGTTCAGACTCGTTTAATAATATAGTGCTTGTACAGGTAGATACTTGTTTAGGACTATTGGGAGGGATCAGGGTAGGAGACAATGATTGAGAGGATTGTAAACTTGGTACACAAGACAAAGCATCAAGCGGAAAACTACATAATAAAACATCGCGTTCTACCTCAGTGATTGTGTGATGGGGCTCATTAGATTCAGTTATGTTCACTACATTATCAGCCTGGTAGATACAATCTGTGTTTTGTTGTTCTACCACAGTAATGACCTCTAACTGACACGACTTGCTTTCTTTCCCCTCTTCTTTCTTGCACTCAGAAACTGGTTCCTCCAGTTGCATAGTAATTGTTTGTCGAGATCTTCGAGTACTATAAAAAGTAGAAGGTACAGCAAATGTCACTCTGGAAGGCCGTGTAGGAATATGATGGATATTAACTTCATTAAGTTCAGCATAATTGATGTCTTTCTTTGATCTTCCCGATCTTCGAGGTGCATATTCATCAATATCATGCTCCTCCTATATAGGATAGTTGATGTAGTTATTATATGTAAACATAGAATTTAAACATTAATTACATCACACACTTTTATTGAAGGAAACATTGACAGTTGATACCCAAAATAGGTAACAGGTTTTTGTGGTATTTTAATCACATGGTTTAGAAATGTAATTCTGTATGCTCTTGTTAAAAAAAAATCCATTTAAGGAAACATACATATGAAAAATTAAAATTCAATATCATTTATGAAATTTACTCAAATTGAATATAATTCTTTAAAAATTACATAAAATTGGAAACCTACTCAAAAACATTCTCACCAGAAATATGTCCTAGGTTAGATAAACAGTTCAAATCTACTACAACAGCGCCAATAAATGATAATTGCCTGATTTAATTAAATACGTAAACCAATAGAGTGTACTTTCACCTCTAATGAAATAGGAATGCAAAGTAAAGTAATAATAGTGATATATTTTGGTAAACAATTCAAATCTACTACAACAGCACCAATAAAATAATAATTGCTTGATTTGAACTCAATATAGAATGTACTTTGACCTCTAATAAAATAGGAAAGCAAATTAAAGTAATAATAGTGACAGATTTGTAGCCCTTTACCAAGAAGAGTTGACATAACGCTAGCAATTACTTGAACTCTAATATCCTCTTACAGTCTGCAGTCATAGGAAACTAAGATGATGTATGATTAATTAATAGCACAAGGAAGGAAAGTTGATAACAATGGAATGTAAATAAAGTGATCACTGTTTGTGGAAGTAACTGGTGTTAATATTATCCATAGACACACACAGACAGACACGAGCATGCCTACATCTTATGATCAACCAGCTGGACAAGGGCTATGTATAAGATTGTATAGGAAACCTAGCTTGTTGGTCAGTTCAGGGCTGGGAAAACCATTTAATATATATATATATATATATTATTATTATTATTAATTAGTACACTCTGACCTCCAAATTGTTAAGGCTACAACCAACTAGTACCAACATTTGTCTAGTGATCTTTTTCTTAATAAACATCTGTAAATATTCAAGTCTTGTAACAACGAGGGCAGTATGCCAGCTAGCTTGTAATATAGATTACAACAAAGAAAATACTATTATAATGCTACTACTATAACCAATACTGTTGCCACAGTAACCACTCAAGAGAAACAACATGATACAAAAAACATTATACTATACCAGGTGTATGTAGGAGTTATACACCTCTGTGAAAGGGAGGTAAGATTCCGATTTATACAAAGGACAAAGGCATTATTGGTGTTGAGTAACGAACATGTATATGAGAACAAAAAATGCACAACAATACTCCTAATAGCATTATTAATTGTCCTAGCCAAATATCGATGACAACCAACTTGCCACAACTTTCTAAGTGTTTTTAATTACAGATAATAATAACAAGTTTGCAAATTAAAGAGTTCAAAGTGCATGTTTTTAAAGTATAGGTTGGTGGAACAATTTAAATTAATCTATCACCATAGCTACTACTACAAACAATACAGACAAGTTGACTTTATTAAAAAAGGTGAATCACTACTAACACATAATTACTTGCCATAGTTATCCACTAATAACCAAGAAGAAATATAAGGATGCATACAATATGAAGGTCTTCCTGTTTATACTAAACCACAGATAATAGTAAATAGAGACAATATATATAAACTACACACATAAATTGGATAACTTTTTTGTGGTTTTATGTAATTTTAAAAATTTACTTCTAAGAAACACGTGTTGTAGAGGACAACATTTTTTAAAATAAATTATATGCATGAATAGTTAATAATAAACATAAAAAGTAGTCGGCCTATCAACATTGCTTTGCAAGTGTACATGTATGTGTGTGTATGGATGTTTGTGTGAACTCATGAGGATCCTTAATGGTACAGGTGTGTATTCAAAATGCAATGTAGATAACACATAGTATAGATGAGGGGGATGATCTTTATGATAGTTACTTACGCTAATGATGTTTTGTATAAGTAAACCACCACGCTGTAACCTAGAAAAACAAGTAAGTGATAACTTTAATTAAGACTTTTAACAACTCTCCATCATATGACAATAGGTCTATTACAATGGATGTGGTCAGTTTACATAACTACATAATTGCTAAAAGCAACTATAATATTCACTGTTCCAAAGCCTGATTCAAGAATGTGCTACCAGCCACACCCATTACAAGAAATATGAATTCTTAGTTTTGTCCATTTACACAGAGAGGTATGGTGCAGTTAGGAAGGTAGTGAGTTAGGGGTTAACTAATTTCTCTTCTAAAGTTACAGCTGTCTCCAAATAAACCACAAAATCACTAACTAATGTATACAGTATAGCAATATAATATAGCTGGTATGAATGTCTAAGCGAGGGGATTATATGAAAGATGTTGACATCACGTAGTAATTGTCATTGCAATGTGCAAAAGGCATATAATTTAGACATGAGAATGTGATGTTCAAATAGTTCAAATGAACAAATTGTTGAGCTCCAAGAGACTACTATATTCTATACTATGTGATGTTTTGATCAACATGATTGTTTAATATGCCAAGTTTTCAGTTGGTAGTACAGTATTATTAGCCTTTTAATGCTGGAATTACTTACAGATAAAAAGTCTTTTTACTATATTAGTAAGTATAGATGTTCCCCTTAACATGACCTCACTACATGAGGAAGTTAGTACATAATGACTACTTGATATTAATGTTCATTAATGGTTGGCCACTAGCAGCTATCCTAGGCATTCATTGTGGTAAGTACTGATGTGTTCACTAGTCTAGAGCTTACTAATAGTAGCTATCCTAGGTCATTCATTATGGTAGGTACTGATGTTCACTAGTCTAGAGCTTAGCTATCCTAGGTCACTGTAGTAAGTAGTGATATTCAATAGTTTAGAGATTACTAATGGTAGATATCCATGGTTACTGTGGTAAGTACTGATGTTCAATAGTCTAGAGCTTACTAATGATGGATCACTCTGGTAAGTAATAATGTTCATTAATTTAATAATAGCTGTCTGTGGTAAATACAGATGTTCTTTGATCAAGAACCAACTAATAATAGCCATTGTAGTAAATACTGATACATGTGGTACCTTTTTAATTTCTTTTGTTCTTCTTCCATTTTTTGTTCATAGAGTAATAAGCTTTCAACAAGATGTTTGTAGAGATCTTTAAGTCTTTGAATGAGTAGAAGCTATAAAAATAAAGAGTATGTATATAACAAATTAAATTGTCTGCTCATAGTTCACAAGAAATTCCGCCCACTCTAATCAATTTAGTTTACTGTTGATCTAACAACACAAAAATCTCAATTGACACTATCGTATCGTAATCGTCATAGCAACAGCTCATTAGTAATTGAATGTAACCATATGACTTCCTTTTAATTACAATTACAAATATGAAAGTATTACATAATATTATGAGAATTCATCAAATATTGATAGTTAGTAATCCATAATGAAGCTACAACTAAGAGATAGTTCTCACTGCCCACTCTATGTGACAATGTAGCAAATAACATTTTCCTTCCTTTATTAGTGGACACATGTCAGCATCGAAGAGGTAATCCTCTTTAATGAATTGTAAGAACGAAGGAACTGTTTCCTTTGTCATAAATTATTAACAATAATTATAAGGAAATATAAAAAAATTTGGAAGTTGATATTAAATTGATGTCAAATTTTATATGTAACACTTGTCATTTTTTCTAGTAACATCATAAAAATCAGTGTCTAAGGTGACTTATAGCTATGAGAACTTTACAATAATTGTTCCACAATTACTACTATAATTACTAAAGGTGGTCACATTAAAAGTTAAAACAAAATAGTCAGGCTAAGATCTGAAGAGTGTCAGAAAGTGAAGTGCAAGAAAAGATAATATAGTAGGTGTTTGTTTGTTAATTACCTTTGTAAATGACATAATAACAATGCAATTAAACAAACAAACACACTACACAAGCTAAATCAAGTAATCTAAACAGGATAAACCTGTAAATTTATATACTGAAGTTCAAGACTAAAATAGAAAAAAAAAGTGGAAAAAAAAACAAACAAGTCATCATCATTTCTCTAGAGTTATGACAGCAATATATCCTATTAAGCAGCAGAACACTATCACATGACAAACTGTTAATGATAATGATCTAACAGCTAAACAAGGTCGACAACCTATCAACAACCCCTAACACCTCTAACCTCTGCTACTTAAAACTACCATATATGGTCATAAAGGAAATTAAAGGACATCATTTTATGTATAATAGATTAATTGAACACACACTTAGATACAAGCAATAAGGGAGACTGACTTCACTACTATAATATGGAAACTCTAGTTAAATAACAATGTTAATAATGTTGACAGTATATTCTAGTTTGATGGCTACTGTTCTGATAGAATGAGATAGCAAACTTGTATCAAGTTAGCTATAAACCTAAGACAAAATACTACACCATATTACCAAGGTAAAGTACTCTAATTAATACTACCATATTACCAAGGTAAAGTACTCTAATTAATACTAACAATATAACCACAATGTAGGAGGTTACAGTGTGGTTATAAAATATGGGCTATATTTATTAAGTAACTGGATGAACTGACCTAAAGAATGGATGCATGCTAAAGAAAATGGATGTATTAGAGGAAGTGAATGCAATCAAAGTTAAAATACGTGTCCATTAACACAATGTCCATTACATGTACATCCATTAACACAATATATCTATCTATAAATGTACATCCATTCAACATGAGTTTCCATTCAATACCCATTCATATGCTAGTAGCATATCTTTTTTCTGAAACTAATGATATAGTTATTAAAGAACAAAAATATCCTGTGGAGTTATGATATCATTTCTTTGAAATAGAGATCTACTACACTAGTTTAGTTCACATTCCCCATTTGAAGCCCCTTTTCAAGAATTCTTTTTGATCTCATCCAATTACTATAGCAACAACAATACCTGCATCAAAGTTTTTAAAGAATCCAAACAGCAGCAAGATTGCCATATTAGGAAATTGTCCCAATGACTGCTTAATTGATGTAGTGAGAGATGAGTTACCCACACACAATCTATACTTTAACTTCAAAAGATGTCTTTGTTTAGCGGTCAAACAAAGGTAGTCTGATGGTAGGCATTAATGATGTTTAGGGTAACTTTAAAATGAGATAAATCTACTACAAAGATCACGATATTCTACTACCCACACACAATGCTCGAGTTAGAAAACAATTCTTTACAACGAAAGGAGTTAACAACTTTAAAATAGAGTATTGAAATTTAGAAAGTTTGTTCAATAAATCAACTGATTTAAACTTAATTTTAAAGCAGTTATATACTTTGTTTCAATGGTATTGAAGATTGGTCTACGCCATCTTTACTGGTTGGCAGAGTTTAAAAAATTGAACAGATGTTATTTAACAATAAACTATATATCTTAATGATCTTACATTATGATCAATGACCACACAAAGACATTATAATTTTTTAACTATCATATACTATCATAATTAGTTACAAACAAAGGTAACCAGAATCTCTTAAGTGAATAAAATTATGGAAAGATCACATTTCTCAACAACACGAACATCAGAAACGAGAGACTTTCAATATTCTTGTCGTAGGTCATGTAAATTAAATCAGTGGTTCCCCCTACCCAAAGAAAAACTACCGCAAGTAACATAATCCCTCATATGTTCAGTCTGGATAGGTGACCATAAGAATGTTTTCCTTTCGTTATCCTTCACATATCCATTAATAGTCTAAGAATATACTCATTGTACTGTCTACAGACAAAGCTAACAAGTCTTTCTTAGTATTAAGTTCACATTCTTCTTTTTATTAGTCTGAATAATTTTTTTTCAGTAGGTCCCCCTTTCCTGGTTTATTTACTATCAACATAGTTTAATTAACCACAACAAACAACATGAGATAGATAGTATTATAGCTCATAGACAGGCTATCACAACTTATAATTACAGAAAATGTCTGATGTGATATTTAGAAGCTATGAAGACAGTCAGATATAGTGCATATTATACCATATCTTATACCAGCTGGATTTTTTCCCAACTCTAATAATGGGTACTAATAGTAAACAAGATTACATCATATATATATGTGTGTTTATATTAACACTTATTATTATTAAATGATTATATAATACAAGTTGAACTTTAAACTAATATAATTTAATTTTATTATTAGCTATTGGGTATCACAAAGATTAAGGTGGAAACTTCAGTGCATTAAAATGTCAGTTCATAGTGTAAGGATATGACACACACACACACACACACACACACACACACACACACACACACACACACACACACACACACACACACACACACACACACACACACACACACACACACACACACACACAGTATCCATTACAAGCTATTCACTATAGACATATCAAAACTTAATGTTCATAATAACACCTGCAGTGAATCATACGATATCATATATAAAGGCATCAATTATTGTAATTACCAAGCAACAAGCTCATGATATCATGTGACATGTAAACAATTGAACTATGGCTAGACAATGTCATCATCAGGTAATTAACTATGATGTCAAATTTAGCATCATAGTATGTAGTAAGCAGATGTGACACTGTATATATAGGATAGAATGAGAGACCTCCTATAAATGGAAAAATAAACTTGAAATCATCAATACCTTGTTACTCTAATAATTAGATTATCACTCTAATTAAGGATGCCTTCTATTAGAAACCAATTAACAGAATACAACATGTCACAATATGTAGAGAAAGGTATGTGATAATTTGATTTATATGTTCTTATTTGAAGACAGTAAGTATAGAAAATATACTGTCAATAAATGGTTAGTTTGTACTGAACACTGCATTAAATCTGACGTCATTGTAGTAGATACAACATGTGGTTTTAAACAGTATCACATCCTAGATAATGTAGCCTTAATTATTTAGTGCAGCTAAAATATGTACATATTATCTATTTTAAATAGTCACCTAATCATACCACTAAAACATTATAACTGATATGTGCCTTATTTAAAATAACATTTTCCTCTATATCTATTACTAACTTAGTTTCTGTTCACACTGGTATAGTCTGGTTTGGGTTAAATAAATTATTACTGTTAAATAAATTATACATTAATGTCTCTAACCTCACGACAAAAGGGACAAAACCACTCCCCCTCAGGAATAGTCCAGACAATAGGATATTGACAGTAGGTGTGGCATTCTTTATCACATTTATCACACAGGAGCATCTATTACATGAAGCATAATGACACAGATAGAAGACATTAGTTTTTTTTTCTTACCTTAGAATAATAGGTGTCTTTTTGACATACCATACATCCTCCTTCTGTTTTTTGTTGATCTTTCTTTCTCTTGTTCTTCCCCAAACTCATTCTTTTTTTCCTCTTTCTACCATTACTGTCATCTAGATATAATGAGAGAGAAGATATCAAAGGACATTAACAAATGCTTAGGTGTATTAATATTAAGAGAAGGCCTCTTACATTGGAAAGAGAGAGACAATCTACTGTATATGAATATATTTCTTAGAATAAAGAACAAAATTAAAACAGGAAAAATAATTTTTAGGTGACATTAAAATAAAATATTAGGATTGAGACTTGTAACTCAAGACTGCCTGACATGCAAAGAGTGGCAGGTGGAAGATATGCTATAGTATGTCTAGAACAATTATTAAAATGTACATACTTGTAAATTAGAGGAATTAATTGTTTACTGAGAAAGAAGACCAAACCCTACATGATTACCAAATATAATACACAAAATAATAATGACATATTAGTTCGGGTATTATAAAAGATTGTGGTTTGAGGGGGAAGTATTTATTGATACTGAATTGCAACATAAATCGAATAGACTCCAGAAGACTATGATGATCAGAACTGAGAACTTGACTAACTACACACTTCCTACAATGATGTTTACCTTCATTGAACTCACATATAGTAGTTGTCTCCATTGTGTCGTCACATCCTTTATCGTCATGGTGATGACCTTTTTCCATAGATGTCACAAATACTTTGAGTTGTTCCAATGAGCTACAGGAAAAACAAAAATGAACAAATTGTAAAATACAACATTACAACTTCAATCATTAATACCATTATATCATTGAGTAGGTTAATAAAACTTTACAATTACACTTTAAGTTAGGAATCTGTTTACTTAGTAATAGGGCAAATGACGGAGTAGGAGGGTTATGTCTCAAAGTATGGAAATCGTCTAGACCATGCAGGTGAACTCATAACCACTTGTATAAACACATGTAGAGTTACATTGTTGTAACGACATGTATAGACACACATACATGCACACCACACATTTGATTACATACACATAATCTATGTGCTACATCTACAAGATACAGCTGATAGAGTAAAAATATCAGATTTTCAAGCCACTTGTTATTGCGTTAACAAGGTGTTGTTGTAAACTTTGAGTCCACCTATAAACAGAGGTTACCCACAGTATACCATTTTTGTTGCAAATTCAGTATTCTAAGTGATGATTCACTAATGGCTGGTATTCAGATAAGAACTGAATAGATCTACCAAATATAAACAGTATCTTTATATGAACAAACAAAGTAAGATACCAGAAGTTAGTATTTAAGTAATAAATTGACTTTACATTTTAACAGTCAAGTATAAAATATTAGAAGATATCAAATTACTTCAAAAAAAGTATATCAGGTAAAAAATAATGACCTGATTAAAATTGCTTTATATTATAAGACCCTCCCTAACAAACTTGTTCTAAGAATATTTCTCTTAATATTTATTCATTCTTATTAATGATATTCTATAGAATGGCAGTTAGATCTTAAGTTACAGACTTACTAGCATAATAGAGTCCATTTTGGATGGTCAAAAGGATATTCAAGATATTTGTCTTCAGAATAAAGTCGAAGATTAAATGTTGAATCCTGAGGAAGAAGGGATGTCTTTGAAATTATGTAAAATAGAGTTTATATATAGAAGGAATAGATTGATACAGTATACAACAAAATGGAGAATTAATATTACAGACAATGCATAAGAGTTGGAAGTTACAAATTTTGTCAGATTATTTTAAGGGACTCTTACCATGAGTACCCTAAATATCCTGAACTATGCTACCTTCTCGTCCTTCCATTAGGGAGGGAAACATCAAACTTAAAAGAACCCTATTAGTATGGGGAATCAGCATTATTTCCTTAAAAGTAAATACTTTATTTAGAAACCTTATGGTCACAAACTTCCAGGAACATTTACTACACACTTAAATTAATGGTAAGTGGTATAGTTGTTGAGACATATACGGTGACATCATTACCCACACAGGAAATATCCATATTAAATCAGAGATTGAAAGGGTATCATTAAAGTACATATGTACATTGTACCTGTAAGAACCAGTAACGAAGCCCTTTTTGATCCAAACCAACTGGTGTCTCCCTCCAGATGTCATCATCATCTGGGAGTTTAGCCAGCTGAGTCTTGAATGAGGAGTTGCGATCAAATTGAATTTCACATAAAAATTTGCAGAGCTGGATTCGTTTGTGAAGGTCAAAGTCCTCATAATCTGAAGTCCCTTCTATGCTACCATTACTATAGGCAAGCTAGAGTACAAGATAGAAAATGGATGATTGAAGAATTGAATCAAATAACTGAATTAAACTTTTACACCAACTCCAAGTCAAGAAACATCTAATCATGACATTCTATAATATAGTACAATATCGCATAGTATGCATTTAAAACCATTAACAGCAATAGTGTAAACTAGTGTGAAAGTTAATGGAATGCAACTTACTTGAGGGTATTCAAATTTGTAAATATTATTTCTATACAACTAATAATATATCCTAATCATGTTAATGTAAGGTTTCATTGGCAAAGATAAACACTTAGCAAAACATTCATGTCTTCTAAAACTATTTGGCCAAAGGCCATCTTAGTGGGTGATTTTATGATTCTCAGAGAGTTAGGGGAAATTTCATATTAACATTAATTAATGTCCATCATTTTAGCTAGTTTATTTTAGTCTAATTCTCAAAACTTTCTAAAGCTAAAATATGTCACCATCTTAAAAACATAACATACTATGAAATATATTTCCTAAACATATCTCATGCTGTTATAAAACGACTATAATCAAAGCAATATTGCGAATTATTTTATTGTCATGACAACAGTATAGTTCAACTTAACTCTAAAGCAGTAAGATTTAAAATCAATGCAAAGTTATAGAGTCTATACTTAATAAGCCAGGGTCACTAGTAGTAATATATACACTACTAAGTCAGAGAATCCTGTTACCACAGAGTATAACTGTTTCCTAGCTATATAAAGGAGATATTATTGGTAATCATATTTAGATCCTGTACTTTCTCAGTAGCCAGTCAATTGAGCAGATATGTTAATATATTTATAGCCACACCCATGAAGCATTCTTTTAGGTTATGATAAACATTCCTAAGTATGCATAGATAGTTTCTCCATACAAAAATGATTTCAACTCACGATTAATTGCCTCACCTCCAGGCTTGGCAATTAATTAATACATGTGTGGTATTAACAGTTCATGATATTGAGGCTATAAAAATACCAGTGACATAGTTAGTTAACTAGTACTCACTTTAGCACCTACAAACATCCAGTTCTCCATATCGATAGGTCGTCGAGTGACGTTACAAAGTAATTGATAATGTATAATAACAATAGGATCAGTGTGATCATCCACATCACCTATTAAAGATAAAACAGTCAAAACCACGCCTATTATGTAGTGATGTGTACTTGGGCATTAATTAGAAGCTTCTTATTTCATTATAAATTATATTCTTTTAAAATTTGTTATTTGTTTACCATGTTGAAAGAATCTTTCCAAGTCAAGTAGTGTTACATCTGGAAGAGAGAGAAAGTCACCAAACCTCTTGAAGAAAAGAAAGCAGTCTGCAAATTCAGAGAAAGATGAAGGTCTCGGGTGTGTTTCTACAGTTTGTTCCTCCTTTTCATTTCTTTGTTCTTCTTCTAAAGAAACCAACTCGTTTTTTGTTTCCTCCATTGTGGCAGGGGTTGGTCAGTGGTCACAGCCTAGCCACGTTGCCTCAAATTTCCCGCCCTTTGCGCGGCGTATACCACGCCCATCCAAATGATCCAATTAAATATTATATGATAATTTTTTGACTGGCATAAATGGGGGAAGGTAGTGGAAAGAGTACATAACATGACTGACCAAAAGTTTACAATATAATAAGGGACTACATGTAAATGTACACATACATGACTAGTTAACATTACAGTGATTAATGGTCTTCTATTACAATACTGTTTTAGTAGTTAGGATTCAGACCTAACATTAAAATGGTGGACCAGGTTTTGTGTAACTTTGTGTAGGCACATATCCAGTACTGGTAGGTTGCCTGCTACTGGCAGAGCCACTCCCTCCAGATGAGGTATTACTACCAGGACGATGTTGATGATTAGATTGTGGAGACAAGGAAGTGACTGAACTTCCTCCATATCCAGTAGAGAAAGAGGGCATAGAATAAGAAGACTGTTGATGAGGGCTGGTGAAATTTCTCCCACCAGTATTACTGTTATTGCGACTAGAGAGTTCTCCTGTTGTGGGAATACTACCATATCCTGTTTTCATGTGTGAAGAAGTAGACGAAGTGGAAGAGAAGTTCTGAGAGGGCTCAGAGCTAACATAAGATGACCCACTGGTAAAACGAGATTCACGTCTAGAACCATGTTGAGGAGATTGATGGGATGGAACTCCATAATAACGATTTTCACCCAAAGTCCCTTTACTACCACTCATTTGAGAGGGACCAGTGTCTGAAGGGGAAGAAGATATTCCTTTAGAATAATTTACAGATTGATGTGAAAAGGGAGGTGATCCTTGTCTATGTGGTGGTGGTGGACCACGGCTACTATAATCAGAGTGGCTATCTGAATAATAATCTGTTTCTCTACTATAGTTACTTTGTGAGGGCCCACTTCCCCCGTACTGTGCTACCCTTGAAGGGGGTCCTGAATTATTATAGTCATAACCACCAGATCTATATTCACCAGTCCCATAGTCTCTGTAATTAGAAGGAGGTGGGGCATTGGATCCACCATGGGGAGATGGATTACCAGGAGGAGAACTATGATAGTTACCAGATAGAGGTAGACTGGAATAACCAGTATTACCTGTTCCTCTGTAACTGTCACGCTGGTAAGGATAATTATCACTATTATCAGACATAGGAGGAGGAGGTGATCTACGTCCATCATAACCCTGACTATTTCCATATGATTGTTCCCTATATTGCCCAGCACTTCGTCCAGGAGGGCCAAAGTTATCACCACGAGGTCCAGGAGGATAATTTGGAGGTGGAGGACCTTGGGCTTGATTATATTGATCATCATAGTAACCTCTTGTTCCATATGAGTCTGGGGGTGGACCACCTGTTTGGTAAAACATCAGCAGCAAGGATATAATTTTAACAGTTAAATATACAACACAACTTACGTGAGCTTGGATGGTTGCCACCACGACCAGGAGGAGGAGGGCCTCCATATGAGTCCCTCAGAGGAGGTTGGTACTGATCCCTTGGGACATTACCAGGGGGCGGAGGACCACCATAATAAGCATTAGGAGGAGGTCCTCCACGGTATGATCCATTGTCTCTCTGAGGTGGAGGACCATAAGGCTGTCTAGAGGATGGTGGATGTTGTCCATGACTAGGAGGGCCTTCATATTGTCCACCAGGAGCAGGTGGAGGAATGGGAGTATCCAAAAGGGTTTTACGGATAGGCCTAGGAGGATGTGAAGGTCCACCCATGTGTCCTGAGGATGGTGGTGGTAAGCCTCCAGGTGGAGGTGGATTATAATGAGGATGACTACCCCCGCCATGTTGAGGAGGTGGACCATCCATCCTTCCAGCCATAGGAGGGCCTGGAGGACCAGGAGGAAATCCCATTCTTGGGAAAGGAGGTTGGTTTGGAGGGGGAGGACCATAAGGATCCTGAATATACATCACATTACGTTCATCTCTTCCAGGATATCTAGCTGGTTCAGTTTCTCTTTCCCTCTCTCTGCTGCGCCAACGATCTTTAGGAGATGAACTACGACTACGGTATCGTCTTGGAGATGGACTTCGTCGCTTTAGACGAGCCTCATCTCTTCGACCCCGTAGTCCACCACGGTCTGGTTCTCTTGGCCCACCACGGCCAGCACTACCACCTGGTGGACCTCCTCCTCTGTGTGCAAACTCTACTAGTAGCTTAAACCCATCTATATCCTATGGACAACACACACAACTTTCATAAAAATATACATTAGACATCTCATCACTGTTATTCACAAAATATTTATTGACTGTCTTTTGTATCTATTCAACTACTTTACCATAGCAGATCAAAGAAGTCTACTTCCAAAGAACATTTGTCAGGAATAAGTCTAAATTTTTAGTTGGCAGAATACAAGAACAAGATGACTAAGTCACTCATCCATAAAAAAACAAAAACAGTGAATTAACTAAGGGGCATTATTAAGGAGAAGGCCTTCAACAAAATTTATAGGATTTAGGTGCTTAAATCTCTCTTCCCTCTCATACACATCACTAATGTCACTATCACACCTCTCATGCTCTCCCTCTCACCCTCCCATTCATTCCTCTAATGGCTTCTTCGGCATTTTCAACTCGACGGTAGCGTATAAAAGAGAAGTTCCTTGGTTTATCAGTGTCCCTCTCTTTTGGAGTAAATACTACCAAAGAAGAATATCAAATACTATCAATGATTAATCACGAGGAGTATGAGAATTAACTCCGTTACTTTGACCAACTCAATAGCTGTCTAGTGGATATTTTGCCTGGTATGTGTGTGTGTGTGCGCGTGTGTGTGTGTGCGTATGTGTGTGTGTGTGTGTGTGTGTGCACGCATATATAGGCTCATCATAATCATAAAGTTAGTCATCAAGTGTGTAATGAGTAGAAAGAGGTAATCAAGTGGGATAATCAAAATATATGTTTAGACTAGTAGAGATATGTTTTAAAAATGCATAACTAAGTTGACTTATTAGATAGTCCTCATTTTCAAGCTTTAATCTACCACTGCATCATAATAGTCAGTATATGATCAATAACTACATCATCATCATCTTTTCCACTTATCTAAACCTTACAATCGTCAATTCTGCCGTATTTTTCAAACATAATTTGAAGGTCTCGAGAAGTTGTGTTGGGAGGATAATTCTTGACAATGATACGGCCAGGATGATCTTTTAAGTTTGCCATCACTAAACTGGAGCAAGAACTACATTTATAATTACGAATAACATATTTGTAGGAAAGGAAAAACATTAACACTTACAAAAAAAATGGCGTCCAATATTTATATTATATATATAATAGATTATAAATTAAGTCATTAAGTGCATTTCTATAACGTCCTCACTGATTTGATAAACTTTAGTGTCTTCTCTCTTCTTTAGTGTGCTTGTAAATCACTTTAATATATCTGGTAAAGAAAGCCAAACAATTGATTTGAACGACACGAGGTATGCTATAACCACGCCCCTTAAAATAATTATTAGGCTGAAAATAATGAGCCACACCTACTTTAATGATACTCGCATTTGCTCCATGGATCCATCAAGACAGCCATTAGCCAGAGAAAGTTATCCAAACTTCTAATGCCTTCTTTTCAAGTTTTTATTGCATTCACTGATGTGAGCAGAAGTTGCATGCTGTGAGTTGATTATATAATTTTACTTTCAATTATGATCATTTGTTTTAGTCAACATCATTGTGACATTACCTTACAAAGATGAAGCTGTTATACTCGTTGTTAACAATTGTAGGGCTAGAATAGATAAAGTACTGTATGTATTATATGTATTATATTTAGAAGACATTAATTTTAGTTAATTAATCAGATCAATTAAAAAATCAATTAATGTTGGTCACGCGCGGTGAAGTTTTCCCGCCAAATCGTCACGCGTTTGTATCTTGTGTTTGTAAAAATGAAGCATGACAGAGATGTCTTGATAATATAAAATAAGTCCATTTTGCAAGCTTATGTTAGGTCAACAGACCCCCGTGGGTCTTCGTCGCTACGACTCATCTCTTCGCTGATGGTTTGACAGTTCTCAGTTCTCTAATACTTGGATTATTCACTAATATTTGACAGTTCTGATATTTGGATTTTCACTGATATTTTGACAGTTCTGATATTTTGGATTATTCACTGATATTTTGACAGTTCTGATATTTTGGATTATTCACTGATATTTTGACAGTTCTCAGTTCTCTGATATTTGGATTATTCACTGATATTTTGACAGTTCTGATATTTTGGATTATTCACTGATATTTTTGACAGCTCTCAGTTCTCTGATATTTGGATTATTCACTGATATTTTGGATTATTCACTGATATTTTTGACAGCTCTCAGTTTTCTGATATTTGGATTATTCACTGATATTTTGACATCTGATATTTTGGATTATTCACTGATATTTTGACAGTTCTGATATTTTGGATTATTCACTGATATTTTGACAGTTCTGATATTTTGGATTATTCACTGATATTTTGACAGCTCTCAGTTCTCTGATATTTGGATTATTCACTGATATTTTGACAGTTCTGATATTTGGATTATTCACTGATATTTTGACAGCTCTCAGTTCTCTGATATTTGGATTATTCACTGATATTTTGACAGTTCTGATATTTTGGATTATTCACTGATATTTTTGACAGCTCTCAGTTCTCTGATATTTGGATTATTCACTGATATTTTGACAGTTCTGATATTTTGGATTATTCACTGATATTTTTGACAGCTCTCAATTCTCTGATATTTGGATTATTCACTGATATTTTGACAGTTCTGATATTTTGGATTATTCACTGATATTTTTGACAGCTCTCAGTTCTCTGATATTTGGATTATTCACTGATTTTCTCTTGATGAAAAAGGTGAGTTGCTCTCCTGCCTGCTCTCTTCTGTCTTCTTCCTTCAAGCCTTCTTTCCTCTTCTTTTAATTTTTTTTAATTTTATTTTGGGCCTCCAGCCCATACACCATACACACACTCATACAATCCCTAAAAATCATCTCCCCCCTGCCGCTCGGCGGCCTAAAAAAAAATTTTTTTAATATCTCAGGCCGCCGAGTGGCGGGGGGGAGCTCTGATCTTCTAGGGTGCGTGTGTGTGTGCTGTGTGTGTGTGTGTGTTGGTTGGCTCCTTTTCACTTCCTCTGTCTCTCTTCACTCTCTATCCACTCATTGTCACCATCAGTTCATAACTACTCTCTTTTTCTTTCCCTGCAGGAGCAGCACTGGTGAAAAAGGTGAGCTGTCTTTCCATCCATCCATCCATCCATTCTTTAGTAATCCAGTTGTTATTCTCTCTTTCTCCCTCTATGTTCTCAACTTGTGGACTCTTGGGAACTTTCTATCTTCTCTTTTCTACAATTGCTGGATTGGAGACCTTCACTGGACTTCTTGGGGACTCTTCAACTGCTGGACTGGAGACCTTCACTGGACTTCTTGGGGACTCTTCAACTGCTGGATTGGAGGCCTTCACTGGACTTCTTGGGGACTTTTCAACTGCTGGATTGGAGGCCTTCACTGGACTTCTTGGGGACTCTTCAACTGCTGGACTGGAGACCTTCACTGGACTTCTTGGGGACTCTTCAACTACAGAGACTCTTATTTTTTGTTAGAATTTTTTCTTTTTTCTTTTTTTTTGTTTTTTGTTAGAAATTTTTTAGCTTTTTCTATTATAATAAATTGTCTTTTAAAAACATTTTTCACTGAAATTTTCAAAAGTCAATCTTAACTTTAGTTTCTACAATATTTTAAGTTAAAAATTAACTAAACTTTATTTTAGGATTCAATTTCTTTTGAAACTTTTTATTCTTATCATTGTTGTTGTTATATACTATAATTATACCAAAGTCTTATTTATAAAATATTTGTTTTATTGTATTCATTTCATATTACTAATGTAAAATTTCATTATGTCCCTTTTTATGTTACAAAAAATAAAAATCATTACCTAAACTCTTCTTCTATCTAACAGTTCAAGCATAAGGCAATCAATTCACGTGAGAGAATGCAATAAAAACTTGAAGAAAGGGTTAAAAATTTGGATAACTTTCTCCGGCTATGGATGTCAAGATCTTCCTTGGTGTATTTATATCCTCATTGCTTCTGTGTTGCAACCAAGCTGATGGAAAACGAATGATGGGGGCATACTTTGCGAACTGGGCCCAGTATCATACAGCGCCATATACCTATACTCCTGATGACCTTGAGCCAATCATAGGTCATATAGACCAACTGATGTATTCCTTCCTCTACTTTGACGACCAGTTTGCAGTGAAGACAATAGAACCTAAAGATCCTCAATTTATTGCTAAAATTGTCTCATACAAGCAGTCTAACCCAAACTTGAAAGTGATAGCATCTATTGGAGGATGGAACTTTGGATCAACTAAATTTAGTAAGATGGTCAGCTCCTCAAATAGTCGAAGTGCTTTTATCACCTCTCTCAAAAGTGTCCTCCAACAATACCAATTTGATGGAGTGGATATTGACTGGGAATATCCCTGCAGTGAACCACGTGATGACTACGTTAAATTTACTTGTAATAATATTCGACAAGACCATGATGATGGTGGTAAATGTCCAGATGACACAGATAATCTTTACTCACTTGTTCAAGAGATGCGTCAGGCACTAGGATCTAGCATGTTTATTAGCCTGACTAGTCCTGCCTCTCAGAGCAAGTGGGAGAAAGTTCGTCTGAAGGACATGTCACAATATGTTGACTATTGGCATGTAATGTCTTATGATTATACAGTATCTGATATTACAAATTCTAAAATCACTGCTCCTAATTCTCCCCTGTACACTCCACCAATCACAGGAATTGCCCAATGGAGTCTTAATTATACAGGTTAAAACATAATGTAATAATTTGTTAATAATAATCTTTGGTTTTTTAGTGACTGGATATCTTGCAGCAGGAGTGCCCTCAAACAAGATAATGGTCGGAATACCCTTATATGGGCATACATGGTAATGTAATGTTGTATTAATATACATTATAAATAGTTTTAATATAGGTATGTGCCTGGGCTTACTGGAACTCAGTGGCAAAAATTTGGATTGAATGCTTCCATTCAAGGTAAATAAAGTAACCAACACTTCATTGATTATATGTAGCTGTATGTTTTGATACTAATTGTCTTTTAAATAAACAATTGGGAAAAGAATGTGTATGGTAGTATTGCAAATAGTTGAGAAGGTTTGTGGGAAGAGAACAATGACTATTGCTTAAGTCAAAATAGAATTTTTAAATGACCACATTTCAATGTAGGACAATGTTGTGGTCCTTTCAAAAACACATATGGAGCTCTGTATGGTAAAGGTTCTCAACTGTGTGGTACGTACATGTATAGTGAGATTGTAGCAGCTGGACCATCATACTACTTTGATCAGGAAACTCAAACAGCCATTGGATATATGACTAAAGACTCTGGAGATGGCTGGACCAAAGCCGGGACATGGTTTACATTCAATGACAAGAACTCGATTTCTGCTATTACCAAATATATCAGTGAGTAAAATATAGTCCCATATGATATTAAGGTGTATTGAAATACCATCTGACCTTTTCCCATCCAGATGACAATAATCTTGGAGGAGCCTTCATTTTCGATACATCCGAAGATACTGTTGATTTTAGCACTGGTCAGTTCACTTATGAACTAACTAATGCTATTATCTCGGGTCTTGCTGGTACTAGTATGTGTGCACCATCTCTTACAGGATCATGCAATGTCTGCCACAAGTGTTGTAAATCTTACCTCACTAATGAGCGTGATTGCAATGCCTGTGTTGCTATTCATTGCAAAAACTAACTGCTTTAAACTAACATAACATTATGCTAACATAATATTATGCTGCTGTGATAAGAAATCAATTTTTACTTAATTTTGTCCACGAGTGATATATTTTTAAAAAGAGTGATATTGGTTGTTAAAACATTCATTCTACAATTCAACATACTTTTAAACGTTCTATATTCATGTCAGTTCCAGTACTGCATTCAAGAGTGCGATACTCTTGAAGAAGTGACAAAAGAGATTCATGACTAGTCTCAAATAGACTTGTATCCATGCCATCTACTTTAGTGTAGTGATGAACGTGAGCCTAAATAGAAAAACTAATAACTAAAGGATCTTTCTTGTGATTGTAACTTGCCTTTCTTTTGTAGAGTTTTTGAAAACTTTGACTGATTTCTTCCAGTCTATCTGCAAAACATGTATTGTTGGCAAGAGCTAATAGAGAATAAGGCTGTATCCATGAATAAAAAGAAATGAAACAGATTAAGACAAACTTGATTTAATGGTGGAACAGAACAAAGACCTGTCTTCCAACCTTCCTGATTCCAGTGGACAAATTTCAAAGACGGTCTCAGCCTTTGTGTTTAAAAAAATCATACCCCATTATATCATGCATTGCACTACCACTCACCTTTCAATATTCTTTCTAACATCTGATATGCTCACTTTACCTCTTAACATCAAAGCACAAGCCAAGTACCTAGGCATATAAAGTAAAAACAGTATCATTAGTGTAATATTGGTCTCACATTCCATGTTTAGGATCAGTCTTCAACAGCTGACAATCTCGAGAAAAAGCATCTGAAAAAGCTTGATCCAATCTAAGAAGAAAAAAATATAGTTTTTCTCTTTTCTTCTCTCTTTCAACCTTCTAGGAAGAAGACCAACTCCTTGTACATTATAGAGTGGGGTCATGGCTGGAATGAGGTAATGTAGACGTGGAAATGGAACAAGATTCATTATAATCTCATTGAGATCTACATTTAAAGACCCTTCAAACCTTGAAGCACTGAAAGTACAATTTAAAATGGCAACACTATCAAATAACACTTACTGACCTGGTCAAATTAAGCAGCAAGTTAGCAATAATATTGTTCATATCATCAAATGGTTTTTCCTCCTTCAGAGCACCTCTTTGAACTCCTTTCTCATTCAAACCAGTTCCTGGTTTGACAGCTGCACTCCCTTTCTTGGTTTGGGAGGCCTTTCTTACAGTATGACAGATATCCAGTAATGCCTAATGTATAATAAATGATGATACAAATATTTGTACATTTAAAGGACCTGGTTTTCAATGGGTAGAACGCAGTCTGCTTTTGATGTTAATTCATTTAGTGCTAAAACACTAAATGTAGCCTAAAAATATAACAGCATTACTAATAATAGTAACATTTACCAGTTATATGGTGAGGTAATAACGTCATCATCAGCACTGGGAAATGCAGGTAATACAAATCTATGGACAGAAACTTGAAAAGCTAATTTGAATTTTTAAAATTTGATTCAAACCTGTATACATCTGGATACTCATTCTGGAGTAAATCCAGAATCTTAGTACCAACACCGGAACCAGTCCCTAATCAAACGAAAATTTTAAACCTCTAATGTTAATTTCTATCCACCTCCTCCCATTGAATGAAGTAGAAAAAATGATTGAAGACAATCGCAATGTTCAGCTGCTTTACGAACTATCTCTAGCATCTGCTCTTGATATTGGCTACCATACAATTTATTACCAACTGCCCTAATAAAATATGGGTTAGCCTTATACATAAATCCTCTTAACTAACCAATTATTACCGGACCCAGAGACATCAGTAATAAGTTGCTGGTGATCAAATATTTCTCCCAGAGGACTACGCAATAACTCACTGACCACACCCTCCTCCATATCAACTAAAACAGCCTGAACAAAAAAACTTAATTATTTTTATTTGTAAGTCGTACACATGCCCTAGCTTTTAATACTGATATCTTCGTCTTTCCTTCTCCATACGGTAGATCTTGACCCCTAAATTAATTGATTAAGGATTGTGGACTAGAACTTATGCAACTCTGACCTTGAGTCAACATTTCTAAAGAAACTACTCAATGGTTCATCATATGCTCCACCCTGTGTCACAATAATACCATTGAGTGTACAACAATATAGTAATATACCTTATTCCAATGTGCATGTTCTCGCAAAGCAAGGTCCCAGAAGCAGCGACCAACCTGTTACCATAGTAACTAATAAAACTTCAGTTGGCAAGTATTTACCTGGTTACCACATTGACCCACTAGTTAAGAGAGACATATTATAGGTATAGTATTAAATGTAAGTATCTAACCTTGGATAATTATGGATTGAACCATCTCCAAGAGGTATAACACAGACAGATTAAATAAATCCCAGTAAATTGAATTATTGATTTATTACTGGAGATTTCATTTGAAATTTCAAGGATATCAGTCTCTCTAAGATTTCCAATATTTCACCTGATTTCTGTGGAATTTTCACTAAGATTTTGAAATATTTCAAAGGTTGCAAAAAGATTGTGTTCAGTTATATATAGACCTGTAGTCAGTATTTCATACTGGGACACGAGATACCATGTCTGAGGTAAGTATCTACTTAACTATTATAATATAGGTTGTTGCAGTTATTGTCACTATGGCGGCTGTTGATATTAAATTTTTTATGGAGATCATGGACTCAACTTACAAATTTAAGTATATATTTCAACTGCAAACACGTGGTAACTATTGTTCGAGGGTGTGAGTGAATTAACTTAAGCCCCACCTTTGATTAACGAGTCTCAAGTTTCAAATTAAACTCTCTCTGAAATTCTCTTTGTTGTTTATCTATAATGGCTTGTCTAGCGTCCAAGGTATCTTTTCCACTCAGTATATTAAGACCAACGTAAGACTAAACTCAAAGATGATCATGATAGAGTGCTACTCTAATCCTCTATTAACATTATAACACACTTTGCTATATTTTAACAGAGTCCTTCGTACTATCAAGCCGGTAGTGATAGCACGCTATTATAGTGACAAGAAGCCACCTGTGAGACCCTACCCAATCATATGGTTGCTATAGTTACATGTTGTTAGGTAACAGACTCATTTGTAATGAACACATTTCTAGGACGTATTAACACAAAGGAAGTTTTTCCATTTCCTGACGGTAAATTAAATCGCAACATTTTTAAAAAATTATTTTCTTATTGTAGTACTCACCAAGGATCAACGTGAGAATGTAAGCATGTTCATTGACCCTGTGACCAAGTTCTTTGAGGTAAGTTCCTAATTACATCATCCTTATGACATCACTATGATGTCATAATGAGTCATACTAATCAAACACACAGCAAATCAATGATCCTGCTCGTAATGACAAAGAAGAGACAATTCCACCAGAAATTATGGCACACCTAAGAGATATGGGTGGACTTGGTATCCAAATTCCTACGGATTATAATGGCCTTGGTCTAAATAATACTCAGTATTCTAGATTGGGTGAAATTATTGGAGCCAATGACTTAGGACTTGGTATAATGTTAGGTGCTCATCAAGTAAGGAATGTGTGTGGGTGTGGCTTAATTTAATGTTTAATTCTTCATTATTTAGTCCATTGGGTTTAAAGGTATTTTATTATATGGTAATGAACAACAGAAATCGAAATACCTTCCATCAGTGAGTGCTACTGTCACATGATTATATCATGATCATCACATGACTTATCACATGATTTTTTGTTGCATGTAGCTTGCAACAGGAGAGAAAATTGCTGCATATTGTTTAACTGAGGCTACTAGTGGATCTGATGCAAGTGTGAGTATAGATTTTCTTAATATGTATTTTAAATGAATTCCTAGTCTATTCGTTCAAAGGCTGTTAAAAGTGATGATGGAAAACACTACATTTTGAATGGAGGAAAGATTTGGTAAGCTAATTTTTTTCATTTTTGATATTTCTCTCTCTCTCTCTCTCTCTCTCTCTAGGATCAGTAATGGAGGTATTGCTGATATATTCACAGTATTTGCTCAAACACCAGTAATTGATCCAAAAACTGGAGAAACAAAGGAGCAAGTCTCGGCATTTATTGTTGAGAGAGCATTCCCTGGAGTAACCAGGTAAAGAAGATAACATCCAAAATCCAAATGAAATCCCTCTACTTCCTATTATATAAATGTTATATTGCAGTGGTCCTCCAGAGAAGAAAATGGGCATCAAAGCATCTAATACAGCTGAAGTAAGAACAGCTGTCAGAATATTTACCTTGTGGTCTGAATAATTTATTTATTTATTTGTTTGTTTCTTTTACTATAGTTATATATATATATAGTTATAATTAACATTATTTTACCTATGCAGGTGAATTTCGATAATGTACATGTTCCAGTGGAGAATTTATTAGGAGGTTAGTTTATATTTGATAAAATAAATTATGTATATATATTTATATATATATTTATTATACAGAGGAAGGTGAAGGTTTTAAAGTAGCTGTGAATATACTTAATAATGGGCGTTTTGGAATGGGAGCTGCTATGTCTGGAGTAATGAGAAAACTTATTTCACGAGTTGTAAGTTGAACATGCTATGAACTAATTGATCTTAATTAAACTAATTAATATTCATTAATTTGTATTATAGGTTGAACAAATAACTTCACGTGTTCAGTTTGGTAGCAAGTTAGAAGTGTACGGAGTAGTACAAGAGAAGTTAGCCAGAATGACATTAGCACATTATGTCACAGAAGTGAGCTCCATGCATCTTCTCTGTTATTGTTCTCTCTCTTTCTCTCTCTCTCTCTCTCTTTCTCTTTCTTTCTCTCTCTCTCCCTCTCTCTCAGTCAATGACTTATTTACTCTGTGGTATTATGGATAAAGGATCAGTTGAGTTCCAATTAGAAGCAGCTATTAGTAAAATCTATTCATCAGTAAGTAAAATTTGACAGTGTTTTTAATCCTATGTTTCTCTTCTAGGAATCTGCATGGATGGCAATTGATGAGTCCATTCAACTACATGGAGGAATGGGATATATGTCGGTGAGTTATCTCTCTCTCTCTCTCTTACTGATCTTTGTTTCAAAAGGAATGTGGTTTAGAGCGAGTTATGAGAGATTTAAGGATATTTCGTATATTTGAAGGGAGTAACGATATTCTTCGACTTTTCATTGCATTGACTGGTCTCCAGGTACTGAAATAATTTCACTACAACCACAATTACTAACATCACCTTTGACGATATCAATGATGAAATGACAATAGATCAAAGATTAAATAACATTTAATACATGTATTATATAACTTCATGTAATACATGTACATTTAATACATGTATTATATAACTTCATGTAATACATGTACATTTAATACATGTATTATATAACTGCATGTAATACATGTACATTTAATATATAACTTCATGTAATACATGTATTATATAACTTCATGTAATACATGTACATTTAATACATGTATTATATAACTTCATGTAATACATGTACATATATATCATATTAATTACATGTATTGTGGTTGTCATGTCATGTAGTATGCTGGAAAGCACTTGAGAGAAATAGAGAAATCAATCAAAGGTGGTAATGTTACTACAATCTTTTCAGAGGGTCTTAAGAGAACTAGGAGGTAACAAGTTATTAAAATTCATTAATTGTTACCATGGTTACAGAATGGTGGGTATGTCTGCAACTGAGTCAATTAGCAACAAAGTTCATCGAGACTTGGAGTCATCTGCTAATTTAGTGGGTGTGGTCTATAGCTATTTGCTTACATTTTTTATGTTAGTTTTCTCAATGTGTTGGAGAATTTGGTGGAGCATGTGAACATCTCCTAACAAAATATAGAAGAGATATTATATGTGTGTTATCATCAGTTATATGATATAATATATATTATCCCTTTATTAGTTCAACAGCTCCTTTTACAGAGATTGGCCAATGCATCAATTGATATATATGGTATGGCTGCCGTCCTGTCAAGGTAAATCTTGTAGAAGTCTGTATACTGTTAGTATATTCTCAATAAAGTTCTGTATACCTTTGATATATTGTTTGTAATCCTCTGTATATAGTAGATTTTTGTTATAGTAAATGTTACAAAAGAACTGTGCCAATATTATTAAAAACACAAAGCCATAATGTGATTGTTGTCACTACTATTAAAGCTTCTTTCACTTTTGTGCTAGCCTTTTCTTTCTCTCTCTCAGAGCCAGCAAATCTCTTTCTGAGGGTTATCCTAATTCTAGTCATGACCTTTGTCTAACATCAACATTTTGTCGTCAAGCTCATCAACGCGTCAAGTTTAATCTTACCTCTTTATCAAATAACAATGATCTGGAAATAGATTCATCCCTAGTGGATATTGCAAAGGAAGTCACAGCTAATGGGGGTGTGGTTTCAACACACCCTCTACGTATGTGATATACTCATTAGATCCCGATACACTTTCTGTGTATATATTTCACCTACTCTTAATAAACTGGTATGTTATTATTAAATCTAAAATTAAAATATATAATATTTAAGGTGAGATGTAAACTTCAAATGTTAAATCAAAATTTCTAAAATTTAAAAATTGATTCTTGAAAATTTGAAAAAATTACAATTAACAGCAAGTTGGGCCATGATCAATTAATTTAACTTCTGTGCCAGTAATTGCATTTCTAATTGCCTCAAGTCGATGATCATTGAAACCATTTCCTGAAAATGGTACCCAAAAAAATATACAATTGAAGATAAAACCAAGTGGACAACAAGCAGGAAATACTCCAGAAGAGAATGAGCGAGCATCTGCAATTGTCACTAAAGAGAATAGGAAGATAAACTATATTATATTGATCAATGTTAACATTGGAGGGTGATGATATTATTATATAACTTTACTGTTGATATTACCACATAAGATAATCGCAAGATATAAAACTTACCTGAAGAGTCTTTTCCTTCACGGAATCTGATGTCTACAATATCTAGCCAATTACAGTGTGCTGTAAATGACCATATTTCAAGAAACAATCCTTCTCTATCTTCCTTTCTTATTTGCAGGTTTTCATCTTCAGCTATTGCAGTCACTGCCCTGACTACAGCATCTAGTGCTTCCTGGGTAGAAAATAAATAAATAATGAGATGGACGAACGCATAGATGGAAGATTAGTTTACTTGGGGGCTAGCACTGATTTCCCACGTATCTTTAGTCATGTGGAGATTTCTAACTCCTGGTAGCCATATTCCTGGTCTTAAAAATGCTTGAATTGGTCCTTGACAGTGAGCAAAACAGCAAGCATTGGCCATCGTGTGTGTTTTGATAAAAGAGAGAGAAACCAACAAATGTCCAATGGAAAGTCGAATCACGCACACTGTACTACCAAATATTTGTTGGGCGTGGCTGCGTTGACAAACATGTCTGAATCATCTCATATTTTCTGGCTCTCAAGAGTTCAGGCTCCACTGCAGACTTTTCTAAGGCCAGGGATTTGGATTCCAGGAGCAAGAACACCTCATTATTACCGAGAGACATGGATCATTGAAGATTCTCCTGAGAATACTTACCAAGATATAATACAAGCCATTGAATCCGTCCAGTTGAGGAAAAAATGGCAAATTAGAAAAACAGATGAAGAACAGTTATTTATCCAAGTTCTTGCATTCACTCCATATTGTAACTGGTTGGATATTTTAGAAATACAATTTGATACATCGCTAACACAGTCAGGTAGGACACTAACTCTACAGTACATACAGACCCAGGCTACACACTACAATACATCTTATTGTACTTGTTGTATTATGAAATGCTGTACAATTAATTGTACATTGCAAAGTTACTTTCACTTCTCTTTTAGCGACAACTGTTCATGTCAAATGTTTTTCTAGTGGAGTTTTGCCAGCTGTAATACCACTTAGCTTTGTATGGAATATCATGTTTTGTTGGGCACCATTTTGGGATAAAGGTTTAAATGAGAATCGTGTCATGACAATTAGAGATGCCATGAGTTTGGCGGTCAATGTTGAAACAAGGGGAAGACCCTGTTAATTAATTACGGATGTTAAAAACCAGTATTGTTTACATTTAAATGTGTGTTTATTGAATTTAACAAAATATTTTGATAATTAAAAGTTTTTTAATGTCAAAAAACATGATGGTAGACATAGTTCTATTAAGAAATAGATTACTAGAGGAGTTACAAAATTAAATGATATTTTTATACCATAAGTTATGCTGCTATTGTAAGGTATTAAACAATTTGATAAGCTTTAAAGTTTTAAACTGAAAAACAATTGGTTGTGCTAAAAAAAATGTCTGTAAAATAAATTCATTAATCTACTGTATTTGTAGAAGAAGGAGGTTAATTCAATGCAACATTTAACACAATATTTAGTGATATAGTTTGAATAGATAATCTTTTTAGTTTTCTTGAAGATTTTAACAACATTTCTGAGCACTATACTTAACAAGGATCTATGTATAATTCATTGGGTTAGTTTTATAGGTTCTTGTTAACTGACATTAGTATTATTGCTCTCAAATACTATAATAATAATACCTCTTGTTCTTGTATGTAAATTTAATGATTCTTTTTAGTTTGCTTAAGAACAACAAAGGATTTAACTAGGACAATTGTTTGTGGTATGTTGCAATTGAACTGACTGAAATTTGCATTGTTATTTTAAGTTTGTTTTGTAAATAACAATACTGCAACTATGTCTTGATTCTATATGACAGCCCAATACATTGCAGAGAGTCATATAATATATACATTGATAGTTGCAGCTGGACAGCCGATGTTACTGATAGTCACCCAGTGATTTTCGTTGACATAAATGATTTGTACAAACTGTCCTCTCTGGATTTCAAACCCCAATGTTGTGTCCAGTATAGTTGGTTGAAGTCCACCAATGTGTGGATGAGCTTCTCTTGTTAGTTTCTGGGCACCAGTGATAACATCACTCAGTCATCTACCATTCATTAGTGATTTTATGTCTGATGGAATGAATGCTAATTCTTGTATCCGTTGGGATATCTTTCTTATTGTTATGTTCACATACTCTATTGGAAAGAACTGAGAATGAAGTGAAGCAATCAAAGTACACAGACCTTCAGAATTGAGTGCATTCTTTAATGTGAATTGCTGCCATTTCCTCCTTTTGATCACAGCTAATGATGAGCTTCTTTTATATATCTGTTTCCTCTTGTTGATAAGAGTATATATAGTATACCAATGCTCTATGGAATACGAACGACGACAAAAATAGGCGCCAAATTCACGATTATTGCACACTCAAAATTCACGATTTTACAGTAATTCACGATTATTAAATATTCGAATTTACGATTATTGCAATTCGCGAATTCACTATTCTACAGGTACAATTAGCAATCTTTGTAAGTATCGATACTCGATAATACTGGAAATTCCTTCCATTTCAGTATTAAGGTGGGGATGAAGTAGGCGTCACAATTGGGCGTGGCGATGAACAGAACTTATTATATGAAGGTACTTGCTAAGGTGATATACTATTTACTTTTGTTGTTCTCATTTGTGATATGTTTAACTCATCAGATTATTATTATTATTATTATCTTTATCTCCCCTCCACATTCTATGGCAATGGTTGCAATATACCATCTCAAGAGGGGACACCCTGGTTATGACCATGTATGGGATAGGCAGATTGCCATTGATTGATCACCTTAGGAAAAACACATCAGTTGACCAGGTCTGGTATGCTGACGATTTAGCTGCTGGTGGTAGTCTTCAGAATTTCAATTTGTGGTGGGATCAGCCAAATACACTAGGCCCACACTATGGTTACTTCCAAATAATCAGAAGACTCACTTACTTGTAAAACCTGACTTCTACTCTGAGGCAAAGAGGGTCTTTGCTGGTTCTGGGATACACATCAGTTCAGTTGGGTTTGAATATCTTAGAGGTGCTTTGGATCTCACAACTTCATAAGACAAGTTGCTGAAAATAAGATCAGTCTTTGGTGTGAAGAGCTCCATCGCTAAGTCCCATTTTCATGCTGCTTATGCAGCCTTTATTGACAGACTATCGTCACATTGGACATATTTCTTTCAGATTACAAATTTGTTGGCAACTTTTCTGAACAACTCCGGATCAAAACCTCCATTCAAGGAGAAAGAGGAAGTATAACAGGGATAACACACCTCCCCTTTATAACAAACTAGGCCCTATCCTTCAGAAGACTATGGATCTTTGTAATGAAAAAGGTGTGTCCATCTGGCTCTCTGTTTTACCAATCTAATTTCATGAATTCACACTAGCTACATAAGACAGCATTGTATCTTTGCTATGGCTGGTCCATTAAGAATTCTTCTTCACGTTGTAATTGTGGCCAACTCTTTATAACTGATCAATTGCTATCTTGTCCATTGGGGGGTTTCCCTCTATAAGACACAATGAAATATGCAACATTAATGCCTCCTTTGTGTGCCACAACATGTCAATAGAGCCAAGTCTGCAACAAATATTATTATTATTATTATTATTATTATTATTATTACTATTATTATTATTTTTGTTTTTGTTTTTGTCTTTAAAATCAAATTTCTATGAGTGTAAATAACCAATGTAGTAGATGATGAGGTTTTGACACAAGATATGTTTGATCAGTACATTAGTAACCAATTAACATGACAAAAATTACATCACCTAATCGTTATGATTAGAAATGTGATAAAACATAATGGCCAAACATAAAGGTTTAAGATATCTATAGCAGATCTTAAACAATTAATTTCTATTAGTCAAAGTCATCTATGAAGTTTTGGCACAAGATATCTTCATATAGTGACATTAGCAACCAATTCATTTGAGAGAAATGACATCATCATAATCTGCATTACAGTGGCCTTAAATCCTAATCTTTAAACATAAAGCTTTGAGATGGCTACCGCATCACTTAAATCATAATTTCTATGAACAAAAATAGCCAATAGAGTAAATACTGAAGCTTTGGCACAGGATTAATTTGAAAAGTCAATTTTAATTACCAATTCACCTTAGAGAAACAACACCTCAATAATCATAATTACAAGAGCCTTAAGCCCTAATGCCGAACTTAAAGTCTTACAATCTCTATCGCAATCCTTAAACCCTAGTTTATATGAGTGAAAATGACCAATAGAGTAGATACTGAAGTTTTGTGACAAAATATCTTTCAAAGTGACATTGTTAACAAATTCATATGAGAAGAATGACATGACCTTAATTGTATGATTGCAATGGCCTTAAACCCTAATCACCATGCAGAAAACCTTAAGATGTCTATGGCAGTCCTTAAAGTCTAATTTTTATGAGTCAACCCTAATATGCCAACATCAAGCCTTAAGATTTCTATTGCAAACTTTAATTGATCCCTCCTTTATATGAGTAAAATAGCGAATGAAGTATATACTGAAGTTTGGTACAATATATATATATATATATGAGAAAAATGACATCATCCTAATTGATATGATTAGAGTAAATTTAAACCCTAATTGCCAAAGATAAAGCTTAAAGTGGCTATGACATCCCTTATACCTTAATTATTTTGTGTGAAAATGGAGTAAATATTGAAGTTTAGGCACAAGATATCTTTGGAAAGTGATGTTAGTAACCAATTCACTTGTGAAATATGACATCATCCTAACTGGCATGATTACAATGCCTAATCGTCAAACATAAAGCAAGTCTATGGCAGTCCTTAACTCAAACTATACAATACTTTGATAAAAAGGTGAGCTTGATCAACTATTGAACAGACTTCAAACTCTTGGTGTGACAGATGCCATGAAGTCTCACCCAATTAGTACTGATCCTTTATGCCCTACTGAATTGACTCCAGGTATTGATTGAATAGAAGAGTCAACAGTATGTGTAATCTGTGGTAATGTGTTTGTTCTTCTATTCCTAATTAGGACTATCAAGTCACTGTTTCAAAACTGAGTTGGCTACTCTGAGAATTCAAGTCATAGAAAGGAGAAAGAAATGTCAACGTATGTACATTTGGTGACTATTTAAGGACTTCAGTAATCCAGCAACCTTGTATCCAACAGCTTCTACATGTACTATTCACTTTCTCACTCACTCTACCTACACAATACTACAATGACTATAATCAATTTAAACTCAAGGTGGGTTATCTGTGTGTGCTTAATAAAGATGGATGGTTGGATTGAAAGCATAGACAAATTTGAGAAGGAATAGAGATGATTAAGAGAATCTGTCCCTCGAGTTCTATAGGCACTACGAAGGCTCTTATAAGGGAGCTGACCATTAATTTTGTTTGGAAGCATGCGTATACCTAGAATTGCTGGTTCCTAATTGCTGGGACTTCACTCCTGTGACTGGAGTAGTCCACCAACTGATTGTTCAATTAACTACTGATTCAGTGATATAACTAATCAAAATTTGGATGACCTAGTTAACGAGATTGTAACACGCTTACCTGCTAGTAATGTGCAATCAATACAGACCCTGCTTAAAGGAAATGGTGGGATATTGCTAAAAGAAAATGGTCTATTCATTGCATTGACTCCTTGGGACTTGAAACTAGGCTACATAAAACTCTGATTGTCGGCAATATAATGTTGGCACATTGATGGATATTATAAAAGTATAAGGTGGCGGTGAGTAATACATTGCAGTATAGATGGACATTGCTGAGTTCCAGTTTACTGAAATGTAACCTCTAGTGACAAAGCTGTGACTGTTTTTAATGAATTTTTGCAAGTTGTTGAGTGTTATGGATTACCAATTTGTGTACGTTTGGACCATGGACGAGAAAATTTCTAGTTGGACACTTCATGCTTGAGCATTCCGAGAGAGGTCCAGAGAGAGGAAGTTTCATTTGTGGTAGAAGTGTCCACAAATAAAGAAGACAGCTTTTATGAAGTGATCTTTTCATGGCTGCATTAGTTTCTGTTACTTCCTGTTTATTTGCTGGAAGAAGTGGGTCTATTAGATCCAGTTAGTGAAGTTGATGTATGTGTACTTCACTTTGTTTATCTATGTAGAAACCACTTTTTCTTTTGAAGTCTAACAAAAAAAAGAAAAGACGGCTGAGTACAGCTGAGAAGAAAATACTCATTTCAATGTGTTCATTCGTTGTCTTTGCTATATTTACTTCAGTACATACTGGGTATGTCACAGCTATAGCTGAAAAATTTATTGCTGCAATACAATGTTAAGTAGCCGTGTTTCGTGAGGCATGGTGTAATCATCCTCTCAGTATAGCACACAACCAAACGCCACATCAGCTACGGATTCTCAGAACGCCTCAAGCTAGGATGGAAACACCAACTAGCAGGGTAGTACTAGGAGTTACTGGAATTACTGAAATATGTATATTTTGTAATTAGTGCCATGTTATACAATACGTGGGTTAGTCCATGTAATGTATAAAGCATAATATTAACTATTACTCATCATGACATCAGTTACAACAAGTACATGTGACCTTGATTACTGTACATGATGTAAAGATGTCATTTATTAATGCATTAACTTTATTGAGGTTGGGTATTAAATTTTCACAGATAATGTTGGGAACAGTTTGTATATCTTTTATTAAATATTTACCATATCCAGAACTTCTTGTATTAACAATAAGATTAAAAATGTATTTTGAAATCACCAATTAATAACAGAGTAAATGACAAATAAGGAAAAGAACTAATATGAAAATTTTGAGATGATATAAGAGACCGATAGTGAACTTCATATTATTATATAAAATTATAAAAACGACTTAATAATAATAATAATAATAATAATAATAATAATAATAATAATAATAATAATAATAATAATAATAATAATAATTATAATAATAGATCTAGTCACAGTTCAGTGACCAATCAGATTTTGCTATGTCAATCTTTGTTGTACCGCCAAAAAAGTATCTAGAAAGTAGAAACGAACGTCTTCCTACTGTTTGCTAAGTCTTTATAGTGGTACGAAGATAAGTTTGAAGTTTGAGAGAGGTTGTCTGTAAGTATCAACTGTCAAGTGTTTACGTTTTACCAACTTATTTAACTAGGGTAGTTTCAAACATGGCAGGTTTTTTTTCACAGGATCTTGTTGAAAAGGCTCAAGAGGCAATAAGAATTATGGAGTCATTTACCTTGCCTACTCCATCATTAGCATCTCAAGGCCCTACTACTAGCTCTGGTGAGACTGAACTATGTATGTATACTATACATGCATACCGCGTATGTCTAGTCACTTGCATTCACAAAGACAAAAGCATGATCAGCTGGCATACCAGAAAAATATCAACTAATGTAAACTTTTGCCCCTATGTAGTTATTGCTATCATAGTATAAGGAACACCTGCATGCAGGTATATAGGTTGATAAATGACCTTTCATGTATGCCTACCTATGTATGTATAGGTAATGCAGGGGATACGGTGATTCAACAAACATGTGATATTGCACTGAGCAATCTCCGAAGGGCCAGGGAAGCCCTCACTGCTAGAGTTCGAGAATCGAGAAATGAAAGTTCTTTCAGCAGAGAATTTACCCGAGCATCACCTTTCTTAGGACAGAAGAGAAGCTCTGTGAACCAACTGGACAAGCGACCATGTAAACGTGCAGCAAGGACACGGACACAAAAATTTGTTTGTTTAAGTCATTGTGCTCAAGATATCATACCAACTACTGATGCAGAGAAAGATGCTTTGTTGGGAGCTGGGCTTGGGGAAAAGAAGATTGTTGTTGAAAATGTTGACTGCTCAGGGGAAGAGTTTTGTGAGCTATTACATGCAGCATTTCCAAAATTAAAAGATTCTGGTGGCTTCATATTTGCAAAGTGCAAATGTAATTCGCGGTTTTTAGAACGACTCTCATCAATGTGTTTAACCTCACCAAGAGCTTTACAAGAAGAAATTGGTAACTCTAGAACATACATTATTCCATTGGAGAGAGATTTAGACTTGACACCCTGCCATCTTCCACCTTGGGTAAGGCTTGCTGATTATTAATCTCAACATATTTATTTATCATACATGTACATATAGCCTGTGGTGAAGTGCCTATCGTGTGCTAAAGACATTCCTGTTACAGTGTTTTGTCATCATTTGTCATCATGTATAAAGTCAAGGTGAGATGTCTACTATGCTTATGGTTTGAGTTGATTATATGTCATGTAGGAGAGGGCTAGAGGAGGATATGCAACAATCAAGTGATGAGGATTTAGACCCACCCCCACCAACCTTTGTTCATCTTCCACATCCTTCCATGTCATCAAGTAATGTTGAGCTTCTCGATGAAGAGTCTGATCTGGAAATTGAAGAGACAGAAGATGCAATTGTCACACATACACTTGAGCTAAGCATTAATGAATTTGATGAAGTTGGCAGGTAATGCTGCATATAGTTAGAGCTTATACTTTCCATACTTTCTCTCTCTCTCTCCAGAGATTGAGAGAATCTACTAGAGAGACAAGCAAACAAAATTGGATACTTACAACAACATAATGCTTAGGATGAAGAATAATGAAAACACAAGCAAGAACAATGTAATAAAAAATTGATAATGAATGGACTATTTTAGTTATTTCTGCATTCCTGCCTTATAATTTAATGGCCAACTATAATATATATATATATATATATATATATATATATATATATATTATATTACATATAGTTAATCAGTGTGTTATTTTATAATTATGTAATTGACATTTGTTACGTCACTAATCAACTACACTGATGAAATGTAATTGAATTATATGAAACCTCTATCCTCTAACATCTACATCATAAAGTCTATTCACTTCTCATGTGACAAAGGCAAATGTTAAAGACAGTTGTATCTCTGTCAGTCTTGTCTGAATATTATACATTAATATTAACATTAATATTAATATTATTATTATTGAACATATATAGGCAGTCAATATCTTTATTGGTGGAAGAGCATTGTCTTTTAGTTGAAAATCCAGATTATATCATCGCATCACCGGCAGTAATAATCAGTTAATAATTATGTTGTAATTGTCTCGATATGAAAAGAAAGAAAGCATTCAAGTGCAGAGGTTGTCTTAAAACAGAATGACCAAACTATAAAGAAAACATTACTACATCTAACCGTACACTTCTCTTTTAGCTGAATATTCTAAAGATAAAAAAAGAGCTTCTCAAGCGACGCCTTTAATTATAATAAAATCTAACAGTCAATTAAGAGTTCATATCCGTGTGTGCTTCATAAAGATGGATGGTTGGATTGAGAGCATTGACAAACTTGAAGAAAGAGTAGAGATGATCAAAAAAATCTATCCCTCGAGTTCTATAGAAGCTAAGGAGGCTCTTATTGAGGGAGCTGACCGTTTATTGGAAGCATGTGTACAGCTAGAACTGCTGGTTCCTAATCGCCAGGACTTGACTCCCGTCACTCGAGTAGTCCAACAACTGACTGTGCAATTAAATACTGACTATGAAATGGCAGTGATTACTTCAGTTGTGAGAGATCGTGGCCGACCACCTTTAGACATATGCGAGGATCAAGTTAGATTCTTGGTTGAAAATGGATTTAAAGAAACTGAGATTGCACCACTGATCGGTTGCTCTACACATACAATTCAAAGAAGACTAAAAGAGTTTGGAATTGAATTCAATCAATTCAGTGAAATAACTAATCAAGATTTGGATGACCTAGTTAAAGAGATTATAACACGCTTACCTGCTTGTAGTATACGATCAATACAGACCCTGCTTAAAGTTAATGGTGTGATATTGCAAAGAGAAAGAGTAAGAGAGTCAATTCATCGTGTTGACCCCTTGGGACTTGAAACTAGACTATGTAGTACTCGTTATCATCAGCAATATAACGTTGCAAACCCAAATGCATTGTGGCACATTGATGGATATCATAAACTTATAAGGTGGAGATTAGTAATACATGGAGGTATAGATGGATATAGCCGAGTTCCTGTTTACTTAAAAGTAGCCTCTAATAACAAAGCTGTGACTGTTTTTAATGCATTTCTGCAAGCTGTTGAGTTATTTGGACAACCATCTTGTGTACGTTCGGACCGTGGAGGAGAAAATTTTCTAGTTGGACGTTTCATGCTTGAGTATTCTGAGAGAGGTCCAGAGAGAGGAAGTTACATTTGTGGTAGAAGTGTCCACAACCAAAGAATAGAACGTTTATGGAGAGATCTTTTTCAAGGCTGCATTCGTTTCTATTACTTCCTGTTCTATTCACTGGAAGAAGTGGGTCTATTAGATCCAGCTAGTGAAGTTGATATATGTGCCCTTCACTTTGTTTATCTACCAATTATACAATCTCAAGTAGACATGTTTCGTGAGGCATGGTGTAATCATCCTCTCAGTACAGTACACAACCAAACACCACATCAGCTATGGATTCTCAGAATGGCTCAAGCTAGGATGGAAACACCAACTAGCAGGGCAGTACTAGGAGTTACTGGAATTACTGAAGTATGTATATTTTGTAATCAGTGTCATGTTATACAATACGTGGTTTAGTCCATGTAATGTACAAAGCATAATATTAACTATTACTCATCATGACATCAAGTATATGTCTCCTTGATATAATCATTAGTTATAGCTTTCTGTAGTCCAAAAGTCACAAAAAATGACTGAGGACCTAAAATGCTCTGGGAAAGCATTCCTTCAGTCCCTGCCTAAAGTTTTATTGTTGTGGTTGGACACTTTCTAGTTGTGATCAATTTTCCCCTCCCCTCTGTCAAGATAGAGTAAACGCTGCTTTGTGTATTAGTTTGTACATAGAGTACCAAATGTGCCATTAGTCCACAATTTGTTTTCATTTTCTCCATTTGACTACACCCAGCAAAGGATTATAAATCTATTATAACATTATACCAGGTGTAAAGTTAGATTAGCATACTGTGTTGAGGACTATTTAGAAAGAAATGAAAATATTAGTTATCAGGTTCTTTTATTTGCAGGACTGTGATTATGGGATTGACTGGAGTGGACCAGTGAGTAGTGATGATGATAGTAATACTGTAATTGTTCCTGATCTTCCATCTAATTTCTTAACTGAACATCAAAGAGTCTCGTTAACAAAAGAACTTCAACAGTATCCAGACACAAAATTTGGTGTAGAACACTACATCTTAGCGAAAGGCTTCATCTCAAGTTGCCACTCTCCACCACGAACAGTTACATAAACATTTTCCCTTTTTCAAAAAAATAATTATGATTCCCTTCCAAAAATATAAACAGATTGAGTGTGAAATAAACTATTCATTGACAAAATGGTTTTCACCAAAAATTCATCAAGTGTATATATTGCAGAGACTACACTGTCCAAAAAAACATAAAATGAATACAATGAACGTAAGATAGATTGAGCATAAGATAAACTAGTTTTTATCAAGAGCATAAATGTATTGAACATAACATTAATCAAACTACACCAAACCCACCATGACAAGTAAAGGCCTGATCCATTTTGAGTTTAAATTGATTATAGTCAATGTAATATCGTGTAGGTAGAGTGAGTGTGAAAGTACATGTAGAGGCTGTTGGATAGACTGCATCGTCGCTGAATGACAGAGTTGGATCTATATCAAACTCGAGTGGAGGTACAGCTGATGAACCAGTAAAAACTCAGAATGTCCTTTAAGGAAACTTCATTACTCCCACCTGTAAGGAATGTGAAAGTATATTGAAAGTATATAAACAGTATATGCAAACTTTACAACTAATCTTAGTAAATGTATACATAAAGTGACTAATGAAATGATATCAAAGAAACCACTAAGACAATGGAGGCTGAAACTAACTCAATCATGTCATTACTTAGTGAGCTATAAACCACAAGGCCAACCCCATCACCAGAAAGTATTGACATTATTGGTAAATGAATATTTATTTTTAATAAATAGGATGCTTACTTTTGCAGTCACCAAAAAGTATGTACGTTGCCATCTCTTTCTCCTTTCTATGACTTGAATTCTCAGAGTAGTGAACTCGGTTTTGAAACAGTGACTTGATACTCACTATTAGAAATAAAAGAGCAAAATCATTACCACAGATTATATGTACTATCGACTTTTCTATTCAATCAATACCTGAAGTCAATTCATTAGAGTGTGAAGGAGCAGTGAAGAGGAGTTCTAAGACTAATCGGGTGAGACTTCATGTCATCTGGCACACCAAGAGTTTGAAGTCCATTCAATAGTTGATCAAGCTCGGCTTTTGATCGAAGTATTGTATAGTACATTGTGATTCTATGCACTAAGGTAGAACGATCTTCAAGTATTGTATAGTACATTGTGATTCTATGCACTAAGGTAGAACGATCTTCAAGTGTCAATGTTGTGGGACTCTTATTGAACCCACAGTAGGACAGTACTTCTATTGCATCCATTGATAGGACTTGGATCTGCTCATTGCTGACAGCATCTATCATCTAAGACAACAATTAACAAGTCCATAAATAAGAGAGATTGGAAAAGTGTCCCTAACTGCTTAAGTAGGAAAGTTATAAACAAATTATAAAGTTGTATTGTGGGAATAGTACTGTGATTCTTTTTTTAACATAAAATAAAGAAACTACACAACAAAATTAGGCTAGTTCAGTAAATCTCAGCTGAATACACTCTTAAATTAGAAGTACCTATAACATAGTCATCATGACTTATTTACCTTGCTTACTAATAGCTTGATGTCATAATTAGGTATAATAGTATAGTCAATAGTGATTTCGTTAAGCTCCTTGCCACAAAGGTAATCGTATAAACCCTTTTACAGATATAAGGATAGCCTGATCCTCCTTGACTAAGAGATTCAGACATCAAAGAGCCAATTTTGTAAAAAACATTTGTCTACAATGGAGTTGAGAGAAAATCATTAGCAGCAACAGACATTATATGTTTAAAACTGTCAACATCATTCAAATGATTTCATGCATTATATACCTGAAGACCAAAAATATCATGTCGAACTACTTTTAAAAGGTGCCAAAGTTCTCTTCCCAGTCCTCCACCATCTTCACCCTGTTTTCCTTTGAAGACAACCTATTGAAGAAAGTCTAGTTTATGTGAAAATACAACTTGTACATACTTTGATAAGTTTAGTGGGAGAAAAGTCGCAATTGTTCACAATTTTAAAACCGTCTGCAAGTACACATTCTCTGTCAACTTCCAATAAAAATTCATCATATTGCTCCACTTTTCTGGACAACCTTTGTATGATGTCTTCCATTGAATAACTACAGAGACAAGAGAGGTTTAAAAGCTCTAACTATATTAATGTATTCAGACAAGACTGACAGAGATACAACTGTCTTTAACATTTGCCTTTGTCACATGAGAAGTGAATAGACTTTATGATGTAGATGTTAGAGGATAGAGGTTTCATATAATTCAATTACATTTCATCAGTGTAGTTGATTAGTGACTTAACAAATGTCAATTACATAATTATAAAATAACACACTGACTAACTATATGTAATATAATATATATATATATATATATATATATATATATATATATATATATATTATAGTTGGCCATTAAATTATAAGGCAGGAATGCAGAAATAACTAAAATAGTCCATTCATTATCAATTTTTTATTACATTGTTCTTGCTTGTGTTTTCATTATTCTTCATCCTAAGCATTATGTTGTTGTAAGTATCCAATTTTGTTTGCTTGTCTCTCTAGTAGATTCTCTCCATCTCTGGAGAGAGAGAGAAAGTATGGAAAGTATAAGCTCTAACTATATGCAGCATTACCTGCCAACTTCATCAAATTCATTAATGCTTAGCTCAAGTGTATGTGTGACAATTGCATCTTCTGTCTCTTCAATTTCCAGATCAGACTCTTCATCGAGAAGCTCAACATTACTTGATGACATGGAAGGATGTGGAAGATGAACAAAGGTTGGTGGGGGTGGGTCTAAATCCTCATCACTTGATTGTTGCATATCCTCCTCTAGCCCTCTCCTACATGACATATAATCAACTCAAACCATAAGCATAGTAGACATCTCACCTTGACTTTATACATGATGACAAATGATGACAAAACACTGTAACAGGAATGTCTTTAGCACACGATAGGCACTTCACCACAGGCTATATGTACATGTATGATAAATAAATATGTTGAGATTAACAATCAGCAAGCCTTACCCAAGGTGGAAGATGGCAGGGTGTCAAGTCTAAATCTCTCTCCAATGGAATAATGTATGTTCTAGAGTTACCAATTTCTTCTTGTAAAGCTCTTGGTGAGGTTAAACACATTGATGAGAGTCGTTCTAAAAACCGCGAATTACATTTGCACTTTGCAAATATGAAGCCACCAGAATCTTTTAATTTTGGAAATGCTGCATGTAATAGCTCACAAAACTCTTCCCCTGAGCAGTCAACATTTTCAACAACAATCTTCTTTTCCCCAAGCCCAGCTCCCAACAAAGCATCTTTCTCTGCATCAGTAGTTGGTATGATATCTTGAGCACAATGACTTAAACAAACAAATTTTTGTGTCCGTGTCCTTGCTGCACGTTTACATGGTCGCTTGTCCAGTTGGTTCACAGAGCTTCTCTTCTGTCCTAAGAAAGGTGATGCTCGGGTAAATTCTCTGCTGAAAGAACTTTCATTTCTCGATTCTCGAACTCTAGCAGTGAGGGCTTCCCTGGCCCTTCGGAGATTGCTCAGTGCAATATCACATGTTTGTTGAATCACCGTATCCCCTGCATTACCTATACATACATAGGTAGGCATACATGAAAGGTCATTTATCAACCTATATACCTGCATGCAGGTGTTCCTTATACTATGATAGCAATAACTACATAGGGGCAAAAGTTTACATTAGTTGATATTTTTCTGGTATGCCAGCTGATCATGCTTTTGTCTTTGTGAATGCAAGTGACTAGACATACGCGGTATGCATGTATAGTATACATACATAGTTCAGTCTCACCAGAGCTAGTAGTAGGGCCTTGAGATGCTAATGATGGAGTAGGCAAGGTAAATGACTCCATAATTCTTATTGCCTCTTGAGCCTTTTCAACAAGATCCTGTGAAAAAAAACCTGCCATGTTTGAAACTACCCTAGTTAAATAAGTTGGTAAAACGTAAACACTTGACAGTTGATACTTACAGACAACCTCTCTCAAACTTCAAACTTATCTTCGTACCACTATAAAGACTTAGCAAACAGTAGGAAGACGTTCGTTTCTACTTTCTAGATACTTTTTTGGCGGTACAACAAAGATTGACATAGCAAAATCTGATTGGTCACTGAACTGTGACTAGATCTATTATTATAATTATTATTATTATTATTATTATTATTATTATTATTATTATTATTATTATTATTATTATTATTATTATTATTAAGTCGTTTTTATAATTTTATATAATAATATGAAGTTCACTATCGGTCTCTTATATCATCTCAAAATTTTCATATTAGTTCTTTTCCTTATTTGTCATTTACTCTGTTATTAATTGGTGATTTCAAAATACATTTTTAATCTTATTGTTAATACAAGAAGTTCTGGATATGGTAAATATTTAATAAAAGATATACAAACTGTTCCCAACATTATCTGTGAAAATTTAATACCCAACCTCAATAAAGTTAATGCATTAATAAATGACATCTTTACATCATGTACAGTAATCAAGGTCACATGTACTTGTTGTAACTGATGTCATGATGAGTAATAGTTAATATTATGCTTTATACATTACATGGACTAACCCACGTATTGTATAACATGGCACTAATTACAAAATATACATATTTCAGTAATTCCAGTAACTCCTAGTACTACCCTGCTAGTTGGTGTTTCCATCCTAGCTTGAGGCGTTCTGAGAATCCGTAGCTGATGTGGCGTTTGGTTGTGTGCTATACTGAGAGGATGATTACACCATGCCTCACGAAACACGGCTACTTAACATTGTATTGCAGCAATAAATTTTTCAGCTATAGCTGTGACATACCCAGTATGTACTGAAGTAAATATAGCAAAGACAACGAATGAACACATTGAAATGAGTATTTTCTTCTCAGCTGTACTCAGCCGTCTTTTCTTTTTTTTGTTAGACTTCAAAAGAAAAAGTGGTTTCTACATAGATAAACAAAGTGAAGTACACATACATCAACTTCACTAACTGGATCTAATAGACCCACTTCTTCCAGCAAATAAACAGGAAGTAACAGAAACTAATGCAGCCATGAAAAGATCACTTCATAAAAGCTGTCTTCTTTATTTGTGGACACTTCTACCACAAATGAAACTTCCTCTCTCTGGACCTCTCTCGGAATGCTCAAGCATGAAGTGTCCAACTAGAAATTTTCTCGTCCATGGTCCAAACGTACACAAATTGGTAATCCATAACACTCAACAACTTGCAAAAATTCATTAAAAACAGTCACAGCTTTGTCACTAGAGGTTACATTTCAGTAAACTGGAACTCAGCAATGTCCATCTATACTGCAATGTATTACTCACCGCCACCTTATACTTTTATAATATCCATCAATGTGCCAACATTATATTGCCGACAATCAGAGTTTTATGTAGCCTAGTTTCAAGTCCCAAGGAGTCAATGCAATGAATAGACCATTTTCTTTTAGCAATATCCCACCATTTCCTTTAAGCAGGGTCTGTATTGATTGCACATTACTAGCAGGTAAGCGTGTTACAATCTCGTTAACTAGGTCATCCAAATTTTGATTAGTTATATCACTGAATCAGTAGTTAATTGAACAATCAGTTGGTGGACTACTCCAGTCACAGGAGTGAAGTCCCAGCAATTAGGAACCAGCAATTCTAGGTATACGCATGCTTCCAAACAAAATTAATGGTCAGCTCCCTTATAAGAGCCTTCGTAGTGCCTATAGAACTCGAGGGACAGATTCTCTTAATCATCTCTATTCCTTCTCAAATTTGTCTATGCTTTCAATCCAACCATCCATCTTTATTAAGCACACACAGATAACCCACCTTGAGTTTAAATTGATTATAGTCATTGTAGTATTGTGTAGGTAGAGTGAGTGAGAAAGTGAATAGTACATGTAGAAGCTGTTGGATACAAGGTTGCTGGATTACTGAAGTCCTTAAATAGTCACCAAATGTACATACGTTGACATTTCTTTCTCCTTTCTATGACTTGAATTCTCAGAGTAGCCAACTCAGTTTTGAAACAGTGACTTGATAGTCCTAATTAGGAATAGAAGAATAAACAACATTACCACAGATTACACATACTGTTGACTCTTCTATTCAATCAATACCTGGAGTCAATTCAGTAGGGCATAAAGGATCAGTACTAATTGGGTGAGACTTCATGGCATCTGTCACACCAAGAGTTTGAAGTCTGTTCAATAGTTGATCAAGCTCACCTTTTTATCAAAGTATTGTATAGTTTGAGTTAAGGACTGCCATAGACTTGCTTTATGTTTGACGATTAGGCATTGTAATCATGCCAGTTAGGATGATGTCATATTTCACAAGTGAATTGGTTACTAACATCACTTTCCAAAGATATCTTGTGCCTAAACTTCAATATTTACTCCATTTTCACACAAAATAATTAAGGTATAAGGGATGTCATAGCCACTTTAAGCTTTATCTTTGGCAATTAGGGTTTAAATTTACTCTAATCATATCAATTAGGATGATGTCATTTTTCTCATATATATATATATATATTGTACCAAACTTCAGTATATACTTCATTCGCTACTTTACTCATATAAAGGAGGGATCAATTAAAGTTTGCAATAGAAATCTTAAGGCTTGATGTTGGCATATTAGGGTTGACTCATAAAAATTAGACTTTAAGGACTGCCATAGACATCTTAAGGTTTTCTGCATGGTGATTAGGGTTTAAGGCCATTGCAATCATACAATTAAGGTCATGTCATTCTTCTCATATGAATTTGTTAACAATGTCACTTTGAAAGATATTTTGTCACAAAACTTCAGTATCTACTCTATTGGTCATTTTCACTCATATAAACTAGGGTTTAAGGATTGCGATAGAGATTTTAAGACTTTAAGTTCGGCATTAGGGCTTAAGGCTCTTGTAATTATGATTATTGAGGTGTTGTTTCTCTAAGGTGAATTGGTAATTAAAATTGACTTTTCAAATTAATCCTGTGTCAAATTAATCCTGTGTCAATTGATGACTTTGACTAATAGAAATTAATTGTTTAAGATCTGCTATAGATATCTTAAGGCTTTATGTTTGGACATTAGGTTTTATCACATTTCTAATCATAACGATTAGGTAATGTAATTTTTGTCATGTTAATTTTATTACTAATGTACCGATCAAACATATCTTGTGTAAAACCTCATCATCTACTACATAAGCTATTTACACTCATAGAAAATTGATTTTAAAGACTGCTGCACAGATGTTAAGACTTTTGACACAAATTATCTATTGAAATAATAGGCAGACTTTGTAAAATATAACAACTTCTGAAGAACAACTTTTTTACTTTCAATACTTGATAATTTAAGGAACATAACATGTTATTATAACTATGACTGGTGTGCCTGTTTGATGTATTTGGTGTGCCTAGTATTGACCCTTTAATTACTTCTGAAATGACTGGTAGTTCTACTAAGCAAACACCATTAATTAGTGATAATATATATAATTACCAATCAATAACAGAGAAAAAAAATTTCATACATAACCAACAAGAATCAGTGAAAAGAACTAATTGAACATTCTGTGGACAATATAGAAACCAATAGTGAACTTCAAATTATTATAAAATTTAGAAATGACTTATAACAATAACAATACTACTACTACTACTACTACTAAACTAATAGTAATACTATTACTAATACTTAATAATGATAATGGTAATAATAGTAAATAAATGTTAACAAAAATAATAATAGTAATAGTAATAGCCATTAAAATAATAATGATAATAATAATAACAATAACAACAACAGTAACAACAACAATAATAATAATAATAATAATAATAATAATAATAATATTTGTTGCAGACTTGGCTCTATTGACATGTTGTGGCACACAAAGGAGGCATAAATGTTGCATATACGTCCTCTTTTCTCCTTGAATGGAGGTTTTGATCCAGAGTTGTTCCCAGCGACAGTCCAATAGGTTTGGAGATGTTGATTGCTTGTTAATGAGTTTAATGAGGGGTCCACAAATTGAAGAATTGTACTGATGCAAAAGTAGCTGGTTTCTGTAATCCCAGACTTCACAGGTGAGTTGGTAAGGCCAAAAGGTCCCGTTCCAGTTCCCCAGGTGGGTTTCTGTCAGATAGGGAGGGAATAAATTTTAATCGCAGCGTCTCTTCCAAAGGTTGGAGGATCTCTTATAGAAAAGTTGCCAACAAATCTGTAATCTGAAAGAAGTAAGTCCAATGTGACATTACTGTGTGAGTGAAGGCTGCATAAGCAGCATGAGGTTGGGACTTAGTGATGAAGTTCAGGGTGTTAAGCTCCTCACACCAAAGACTGATCTTATTTTAAACAATTTGTCTTATGAAGTTGTGAGATCCAATAGCACCTCCAAGATATTCAAACCCATCTGAACTAATCTGTATCCCAGAACCAGCAGAGACCCTCCTTGCCTCATAGTTGAAGTCAGGTTTTAGAAGTAATTGAGTCTTCCAATTATTGGAGAGTAACCATAGTGTTGGGCTAGCGTATTTGGCTGATCCCATCACAAATTCAAATTCTGAAGACTACCACCAGCAGGTGAATCATCAGCATACTAGACCTGATCAACTGACTTGTTTTTCCTAAGGTGATCAATCAATAGTAATGTGCTTATCCCATACATGGCCATAGCCAGGGGGTCCTCTCTTGAGATGGTATATTGCCATAGAATGTGGAGGAGAGATAATAATAATAATAATAATAATAATAATAACAATAATAACAATAATAATCATCATCTCATAAATATCACAAATGAAAACAAAAGTAAATAGTATATTGAGAACATCACCTTAGCAAGTACCTTCATATAATAAGAAGAGAATCATTCTGTTCATCACCACGCCCAATTGTGACGCCTACTTCATCCCCACCTTAATACTGAAATGGAAGGAATTTCCAGTATTATCGAGTATCGATACTTACAAAGATTGCTAATTGTACCTGTAGAATAGTGAATTCGCGAATTGCAATAATCGTGAATTCACAGTAAAGTCGTGAATTGTGAAATGAGAAAATCGCGAATTTCCGGTAAAATCGTGAAATTTGAATATGCAATAACCGTGAATTACTAGTAAAATCGTGAATTTTGAGTGTGCAATAATCGTGAATTTGGCGCCTATTTTTGTCGTAGTTCGTATTCCATAATGCTCATGTCTTTCTTTGTTTTGAAGGATGACACTAATAATTGATTACTTGTTGTATTTTTATTTTAAATAGTTTACTTTCACTATGTACATCTTTTATTGGAATAAATAGTTTAACTGACAACATAAAAGAAGAAAATATGTGTCAAACGATTTAAACGCACTCTAGATCTGTAAGGTGTTGTATTAATCACATTTAGTAACTTAGTGTATAACAAAATGATTACATTAATTTCTTTCTTTTACAAATTGATACTTAAATTTAACACCATCTCTTAATCATCTTTTATGATGATAGTACCTAGCTTCTGTGGGTTCAATAGGATAGCTCATGAATATTATTAGATTAATACCTACATAATTAAACTTGTGAGCCACGCCCCTAATAAAATCAACAACTGAACTTTAGTACTGTGTATGTGAAAGGAGAGAGAGAGAGTGAGATGGCTGAGGCAGGCATTACTGAGACCGATCGTCTTATGGAAAATGAAGAACCACCAGCTACGAAACCAATCAAGAGAGATGGCACGAGGTATCTAAGTTATAAGGCGATATATTTGTTAATATATATATAAATTCAAAGTGTTAACAATAAATTTAGGCATATTTCAATGCTTTCTTGCGTCATTTTTTTCTTTTATAGTATTGATATTATGATGAAATACAGCATGAAGTGTTGAAGCTATAAATGGTTACTAGCATCTTCAATAATCTGGGCCTATTTTTTGCTAGGCAAATAACAATAGCATAGCTAAGCTTGTTCTTCTAGCATGTCATTAAATAGCATTAAAGAGAATGTTATGTCTCTATTTAAAATGATTTATCATCAAGTATTAAGATTAATTGTTATAACGCTACGACGAAGAGTGATGTCTTAATAGCAGGGGCACATACACACACACACTGTCAGCATATCTGTATTGATTATCCTATTAAGTTGTGACGAAAAAAGATGAAAGGACCAAGCCCTCTATGAAATGTTGGTATTACTTTTGTTGTTGCCATGGCTACAATTGATAAAATATAGTATATAGCATGTGCTGTTTACATAATGTGAATGTTGGGATGTCTTTAATCTTACTTTGATGTACAGGGTTTTTAAAAAGACCGCCCCTAACACCAAGGTGAGTGGTAGAAGTCTGTATTGTTATGATATCTCTCTCTCTCTCTCTCTCACCTACCATAAAGATTACAGTATATGTAGGGAAACGTGACTTTGTTGATCATATTACAGAGGTAGATCCAATAGGTAAACAAGATTGATATTTTATTATATTATATTACATATCATATTATTAAATAGATGGAGTGGTTTTGATTGATCAAGAATACTTTAAAAAAGAAAGCAAGAAAGACAGAAAAGGTACAGAGACAATAGATGAATGATGAATGTATAAACAAATGATTGAGTATATGGACACACACTAATAGACTATTGATATACCATATAAAACTATTGTTATATTTTTTGTCCTTTCCTAGTTTTTGCACAGATTCTTGTCGGTTTTCGTTATGGTCGAGACGATCTTGATGTTTTGGGTCTCAATTTTCGCAGAGATCTTGTAGATGTAAGTCACACACACACACACAGTTTGTTTACCTGATGATTAACTTTTATAATTACAGGAGAGAATTCAAGTTTACCCACCTCCTGATCCATCTAAACCTCAATTATTGACACTCTTACAAGTTCGACTTCTTAAGAAATTAGGCAGAAATGCCTATCCATTTACTTTCAGTGTGAGTACACCAAAATTAATAGCACTATTTTAAAAATGTACATTATACAACAAGGAACATCTCTACAAGGACATGTAACGAGTATTTTAATTTTCCTTGGAAAAGAGATCACTTCTTATTGTCTAATTGTTTCCAGAAAATGCATTTAGTGGAGTGATTTTATTATGATATAATAATCTCATAGGAATTGATATTATAATGAAATTTATGCAGCAAATATCATTATTACATAATAGATTTTTAATGGTTTCTATTTCTTTATTGTAGCTTAAGACAGGACTGCCTCCATCAGTCTCTTTACAACCCTCTCAGGGTGCAGGCTCTCAGGATACTGAGAAAGTAAGAATGATAATAAATACTTTTAATCCTATTTTGTAATAGCCGTGTGGAGTTGATTTTATTCTACGATGTTATGTTGCTAAAAGTATGGAAGACAAAATTGAGAAAAGGTAAGAGCTTTAGTGTTTGATATTTTAGTAGCCAATGTCAACTCTATATTAATTTAATTTCAATTAAATTATATTTTATAAGAGGAAATTGTTAATCACCACATCAAACACAATATTACATCTCAAATATAATAATTCAATTTATTAGGAACTCTGTACGTCTGGCTATTAAAAAGATTACTCATGCTTCAGATGGGCATACACAAAGGGTAAGTTTATCTCTGTTAATTTAATAAATTTCTTTTTAGCCAAGCGTTGAATTAACAAAACAATATATGTTGAGTTCACATCCACTGATTGTTGAAGCTAATCTTGATAAAGGGGTAAGTAGAAGTTGAAGAAAGTCCTAATGATTACTAGTTAATTAATGTTCTGTATGAGGTTGATCCTAGTGATTACTAGTTAATTAATGTCCTGTATGAGGTGGACCCTAGTGTTGCTTGTTAATTGTTATTAATACTGGAATTACAATGAAAAATGAGATACTTATTTAAGAATACATAAAGTGGTTACTAACTCTAGGAATTATTATGACTATTTATGTAAACATATTGTTGTTTTACATTTTAGACATATTATCACGGTGAACCAATACGTGTCAACATTTCACTTGCAAACAGATCATCAAAGACACTTAAAAAGATTAGAATATCAGGTATGTGATTGGACAAGATATATAATGACACACTCTCTCTCTCTCTCTCTCTCTAGTGAGGCAATTTGCTGCAATTTGTTTATTTGCTAATTCTGAGTATAAATGCACTGTAGCAGAATTAGAATCAGTGTAAGTAGATGTGGTTTATATAATTATGTATGTGTTAATACCCTTCACTAATTAGTGATCCAATTTATTTAAATTTAGAGAGGGGTTCCCCATAACTACTGGATCTTCATTACAACGTAGTTTTGAAATCACTCCTCTCCTCAAGGATAACAGGGTAAGATATCAAATAATTTGTCTTGTCAAATTCTCTCTCTCTCAGGACAAAAAAGGCCTTGCTCTAGATGGTCAAATAAAACATGAAGATACCTGCCTTGCTTCATCAACAATGTAAGTCCCATATAATTATATATCTCAATACATTAAGTATATAGTAAGTATATTACTGTATAATATAAACAATACTTTATTATATTACTGTATAATATAAATAATACTTTAATATATTATAAATAATACTTTTTTCCTTCATTATAGTCTTCCTCCTGGAACAGAGGACACCAGAGAAGTCCGAGAGAACCTTGGAATTGTAGTTCATTACAGTGTTAAAGTACGCTGTATCGTAGCCTTTGGATCGTAAGCAATATATGTACATATATATGTACATGTTAAGTGGAACAGCTGGTCAAGGGGTGTCTAGTAACAATAACACTAGTGTGTTGTTTTAGTTCACTAATATAAATTCAATTTTAGTTTTTAATTAAGATAAAACAACTCTACACTATGTAGTACTACTTTCTTTGTGTAACCTCCTTAGTTGTAGATTTTTAGTATTAATATGTAAAGGTCACATTCCATTGTCTTTTATCCTAGTGACCTCACCCTGGAACTCCCATTCACTCTGACCCATCCTAAACCAAAGGAACGTGTTATTTCCCAAGTCGTAACTCTCCCTCCACGTTCCTCTCTCTCCTCTTTTAACGATGTCAAAGGGGAGGGAGAAGGAAGTGAAGTGAGTATGACCCAGGCTACTGGTAACGAAGCCAGTGGAACAAGTAAAGTGACTATACTTACTTAGTTTGTTATTCTCTTTTCACTTGTAGCTCCTGTACCAGCAGCTGATGATACTGTGTCTGTTCATGATATAATTGATCATAATCTCATTACCTTTGATACGTAAGTAAGGAAAAAGGAGGATGATTGGAGAAAGTGGTGATTAAATTATCTGTATATCTGTTTTTGTGTTACTATAGAGATGAAGATGCCAATGACCAAGATGATTTTGTTTTCGAAGAGTTTGTTCGTCTCAGAGTTGCAGGAATGGAAGAGAACAATGAAACTGAAGCATAATTGTGGCTACAGCTGACATTATGGTCACACCCACTCATTCATCTATCAACAAGAGTATTTTTATTATTACCAGTAAAAAAATATAGATTATTATTAAAATAATTAAAGAACAAAGTCTGATGTTTGTTTCCTTGAATTGATATTTTCAAGTTAATTTTATTACATTATTATTATTATAGATTTATTATAAAATGTTATATTAAATATTTAGATATAATATTACATGTTATTTAATTATTCAAGAGTTGTGGTAACTTTAATGGGGTAGTCGTTATGGTGGTTGATTTGTTACTATGACAACTAGTGGTTGTTTGTAAAACTGGCAGCACAGATTGCCGAACTGGATCATGGGGTGACCATATTATGTCGTGAACCCACGGCCAATTATCTTGCATGGCTTTCATTCGTGGAGAATCCTTTAAATATGACTTTGTATATATTTTATGAGGATGTCTTTGTAAGTGGGAAAGACGTCTGGAGTGGGATGAAGTGGATATTGGCTTAAAGATTTTGAATCCACTCTGTTGTGTTTTATGGAGTTGACGTCGTCCAGTTCCTGAAATTAAAAAGATATTATATTGTGACAGTCATGTGACTCTCACCTGACACAATAGTTCCTCTTTCATAAGATCTAAATTGAGATATATGTTGAGATGGGAGGAGGGGAGGCAAATAAATAACTGGATTTGTCATAATAGAGCGAAGATTTTGGCTTTCAAACTTCTTCCATTCTTTATAGCGTCTCCAGGAACGCTGAATCACACCAGCTGCCCATCTCTGTTGAGCCAATTTCTTTCTAGCTTCCATTTCTGTCTCTCTCCTCTTTGTCTCTCTCCTTTGTCTTGCTTGGCGATATGCTCTCTGAATAGTGGCAGCTGCTTCATGACATGAACGTACACTAGTTGTGTAAAAAAATTTGTCTTGAAAATAACGTCTCCTTGCCTGACTATCACTAATAATATTCATCAAGTGTGCTTGTCTCTCTTGATATTCTTTATCAGTGCGTCTTTGTTTCTCTGCCAATCGAAACCTCTTCCACTCTTCTTGTTGTTTTAGATGGTGATCTCTTAACTTCAAACACATTTCAACTCTTGCCTGCCATTGGCTGTCACTCTTTTCTTGTTTTACTTCTAATATTTTTGTTTCTATGGTGATAGGTCGAAGAAGAGACTCTTGAAAACTGAGGATCATATGACCAAAGTCAGTTATCAATTGTTTTTGTCTTTCTTCTTCTCTGAACTGTTGTAGCCATCTATTGTATTTTTGTCTTGCCAGAAAACCTCTAAAAATTCACAAGTAACAATGTTAGTATATAATAGTGACAATGTCTTTGTTTTCTTTACCTAACAACAGCTTGTATTTTTATGGAGGCATTTTGTTGTTTGCATAGAGTCTGATATTTTCTTCTCTGTAATAGACCTCTTACATAGCGTTGTATGCAAATAGCTGCAACATTTTGTTGTTTGAGCATACGGAGCATGTTCTTAGCCCTAATATATATGCATATACATACATACATTATATATATAATATATCACACATAATGTAATAAGTGGAATTATATTGAAGAGTACTAGACAAACTATTCATGTTTGCAGATATCTCAAGTGTACATGGGGGGGGGGGGGAGGAATCTGTCACAAACCACTGCATTTTGACTGTGGTAATTAACCGACATAACTTTAGGAAAATGAGTATTATAGTGTAAAGTCTGCATTCCTTAAACTATAGTAAATTTTACTGTAACCATCAAAGAATCTTACAATTTTTTTTCACTTATAATTTGTTACTGTAAGTGTGAATGGTATCATCTGAAATATGACCTCAACTATTTCTTACACTATTATAGAATCAGAGCCTTCCCTCACCTGTACTTTCTATAAGCAGACTGGATATAAATGGCTGCTATAGTATTGATATCATGTATAGTAGCACCTCCATATTGATGTAACACTTCAATACAGTCAGTATTATTTGCATGTTGAGCATAGTCCAAAGAAGTGTACCTATATAGTGTACATGGAATTAGTTATATTACATTACAATCTTAAATACACACCTGTTCTCTGTTCCGTCCATGTTATTTACATATCCTCCATTGTCTAGTATCAACGTCAGTATTTCAGTGTGTCCCTCAATAGTAGCTATGTGTACTGCAGTCAAACCATTAGCATCCTAAGAAATCATGGACATTGAACCAATATATAATAATATATACCATTATATTAGGATTTGATAAAGACTGAAGCAACAATGATACCATTTCTTTAGCACCACCATAAACAGCAAGCTATCATGTAAAATGATCATTGAGAACAAAAGTGGCAATGAAATTAAAATGCCTCATTAAACTTGTATTGTACCTGTAGAGGTGTCTGACCATTATCATCCAGAACATCTATATAACATTTCATATCAATTAGCGACTTAGCAACTTCTAAATGCCTATACAGGACAGCTTTATGAAGGGCTGTATAACCATCACCATCTATAAACTCTGTAGCTGCACCACCAGCTATAAGCTAAAAGCATACCAAATCATTTTTATATATATTAGTATTATTTCCACTCACAGGTTCAATGCAGAGGTGGTGTCCTTTCTCACATACCAAGGACAGTGGTGATATGTTACTTTTATCAAGAAGATTTGGATCAGCTCCATACTCTATCAAGGCTGATATACATTCTGGTGAACCACTCAAACTAGCATAATGTAATGCTGTGAATAAAAGAAATTAATCTCACTCAATCAAGTACTAGTCTTCTAACCTGATATGCCATTAGGATCACATTGATTTATCTCCTCAACAATTTCTGTGCTGCTTAACAAAGCCTATCAATCATTTAAAAAAGAATGTAAATTGCTAACATTCTAGGCATACCATTATGATATCACTAAAATTATTCTCGGCAGCCATCATGAGAGGAGTAACACTTCTTTCATCAGCTGAAGGTACATGAGTTGTATAACCACTACTGACTAACAATTGGACACAAGTTATTGAATTGATAGCTACTGCATAATGTAATGCAGTTAACCTAATATTATAATAACTAATATATTATATCTACTATGGTTTAATATACCCTGTTGTATCGATGCAGGCATCAAGAGCTTTGTACAATAAAAGTAATTGAAGTATGTCGCTGTGACCTTCTATGCAACATAAATGCATTGGTGTTCGATCTTGTTTATCTCTTGCGTCAATCTCAATTCTAAATTCACGATAGATAGACAATAGATATAGTAATATTAGTATATAATTAATAAATGAATAGATGATGAAAAAAGGTCAGCGTTAATGAACATAGAGATGTATAGATATGTCTCTAAACAAGATGTGCTATGCATGTATAGTCTATGTCACATACCCTTCAATATTAAGTAATGCTTCCACTAAAACCACATTGCCTATACTAGCTGTAAGATGTAAGATGGTGTGACCATTAGCATCTCTATATAATGATAGTGACATTACAAACTAGTTATAAATCATTGTGTACTGTTTATTAAGTAGATGAGGATAATAGTTGACAATGGAATGAAGACAAGAGGGATTAGAGTTCCCTACTGTCCAATGAAGAGCTGTTTTGCCTTCAATATCTACAGCTATAAAGTCACAATCAGCTAAAAAAGGGATGATAGCAATAAGTCATCAGTTTAACTACGTATCATTATAATTATACTTAATAGATCTTTATTTTACCTTCATTCATAATTGTAATATGTTTAGCTGCATTATACTGAGCAGCACAATGCACTGGGGTCATCTGTTCTTTGTCCTTAGGGTTGATATTGCCATTAACAACACTGTATAAAATCAATAGACACACACACATATATATATTAATGTCATTATCTATACCTTGCATGATTTAGCAGTATAGAAAGACATTTAGTGTTTGATGTTGTTGATGTCCAATGTAAAGGAGTTCGTCCATAACTATCTCTGCATATAAAAAGAATAACACATCATAGAAATAATGCAAGGATTACTTTGGAGACCAGTGAGAACCGGATTCTATTAAAAATTTGAGTGCTTTAGCCTTGCCATAAAATGCAGCATAATGCACAGCAGTACGTCCAACATCATCTGTCTAGTATTAACACAACAGAGTATGATATGATTATAATCTAATTGGTTTTTACCTGTTCACGTTTTACACTAAAGTTTAACAACATTTCTATGGCAGCTACTGAGTCAGTCATAGCTGCATACATTAGAGGTGTGCAACCATTCTCATCGGCAGTGTCTAAAGGAGCATTAGGACCTTCTCTCTAAAATACAACATTAAAACATGATAATTAAAATAACTAGAACTTAATATGGTATACATACCTTAATAATATTCATAATAGAACTAACATCATCTTTGGAAGCAGCTTTATGCAATCCTACTAGATTCTTTTTGCCTACATCAAATTAACACTTATCTCACAGTTTGTCTTCATACCTTTCTGTGCAAGAAAAGTCTTCAAATCAACATTAAAGCTACTTCTACCACTCATATTCAATCGACTGCCAAGTTTCTTGACTTGATTTCCATCCAAACCCCAACTAAAAAGGGCTGTATCAGCTAAACGACCCTCAATTTCCTGTTCCATAGTTGTATCCTGCAAAAACCATTCTGTGTCTTCTGCTGTTAAATCATAGTTGTACTGTCCTTCAAAGCCTGAAATAGATGATACCGGTTAATGGCAGTATATAATTATATATATATACCTTGTTGTTGGAGTAATTGTTGTTGCTGTTGCAAAAGGAGCTGTTCATAAGGAGACATTTGGTACTGTGCTGAATGAAGCGATAATTCATTCAATTGGCGGTAGTAGTCATATTGTGAAGGCATAGAACTTTGATCATAAGAGGACTGCATTTTCTCGGTGTGCGTTATTATGAGCCCCACCCTAATTAATTTAAAATTATAGGCGTGGCCCAAAAGTAAGCTTATGTGGTGAAATGTTATTGGTCTAACATAATTATGTATTTTTGTTGACATGTAATTGAGTGTTAATTTCATTCTTATAAGTTCTCGATATTGTAGGTTTACTACTGATACAGATATAGGATGAGAGGAAGATATGGAAGAAGAGGCGGAGGAGGGAACCTTGGATTAATGCTGTTAGTATTTCAGCTGGTTAACTTCATTCAATATTTATCATCACGCAATGAATTCATTCCTACAACTCTCATACTGCTGGGAATCAATATTGTAGCATTTATCAGACCCGAACTCAATGTTAGTCAATTACGACGCTATCTCCATTGGCCAAGTATTAGTGAGAGTTGTATTAGTGTACAAACTGTATGGTTTCAACATCAATGGAATCGACTCATTTTAGCTCCATTTGTTCATGCTGATTCTTGGCATCTTTACTATAATATGGCCTCCTTTATGTGGAAATCAAGAACATTAGAGAAACATTATGGTAGCCTTTATTTTGGTTATATAATAGCTGTCTTCTCAATACTGACTAGTATTGTGTATGTGGTCATTAACTATCTCTTAGCAGAGGTATTTAATGTATTCTCTTATGTTACTACATGTGCTGTTGGATTCTCTGGTGTTATTTTTGTAATAAAGGTTCTGACAACACATCTTCAACCAAATGGAATGACCTATGTGTTCATGTTCCCAATTCCCACTAAATTAGCTGTGTGGGCAGAACTTATTTTAATCTCTGTTCTCTTTCCAAATGTTTCATTCGTTGGTCATCTTGCTGGTATTTTGGTTGGATTAGCTTATGTTTCTGGACCATTAAAACAAATTATGGATTTACCAATAAATATGTTGTCAGGTAAAGGAACAGCTACATAATAATAATAATAATATTATATATGACATTCTTACCTCATTCATTTTAGGGAATACTTTTCATAATTTTGGAAGACGGTCATATCATTATACTGTACGTCCTTCAGGTTAGTCAATAATCAATTCAAAGAGAGTGGAATTAAATTTGTAGAACCAATTGACAATCCAATAATGAATATTTTCTTTATATTGATATAGGTACTCATAGTAGAAGAAATGAAGATGAAAGTGATGAACAAGTTCAAGAAGCAATAAGAAGAAGCTGGGCAGATAGATATAATTACAATTCTTCTCGTCCACCACCTTACAATCCTGAATATGAAGATACTATCAGATCTCGTGGTAGACATTATGAATCGTATGAAGAAGATAGCTTGCCATCAGCTCCTCCTATTGATGATATAGTTGAGGAGAGAGAAATGTCTATGGAAGATATTCGAGCTGCTAGACTGAGGAGGTTATCTGGTGATACTATCAGTACAAGAAGACGTCCAAATTACTAACCCTTTGTTCATGCATTAAAAACCTTTTGTCAATTTACGCATATAATTTGTATGGGAGTTTCTTGAATTGTTATCATTTAATATTGAATAGTTCCATGGTTCTAGTACACAAAGGTGAGTCAGGCTTGGGTCAGCAGAGTACCAAATTTTAACACATTATTAATTTTAAATAAAAAAAACTATTTTTCTAATAACAGTCAAATTTGTATTAAAAATTAATGATAAGGAATGATTTAATTCACACAACAAACAGCAAATTGATTCAAAATCTGTAAATGACATTTTAAAGAAGATCAGACTCTTTCAATACATCAATCACCACTTCTCTCTAGAATACAATACAACATGTTCACTTTTAGTATGTACATTTCAATTGTACTTAACAAATCAATTATAATTAATAATTTTAGCTTCATGACTAATATAAATGATGATAGCAATTTATTTCAGTCTGTTTATATAATATTATTAACTTTAATTATAGAGCTGAGAGATCACGTATGTATGCATGTACTAGGAGGCCTATGCTAGTCCCATTTCTTCAAGGACACCTTGTGTACTTCTGGGATTCTCTGTTTCCTATGAAATAAAACACATATAGGCACACAAAAAAAGAAAAGAAAAAGACAGAGGATTATGAGAATCCGAGAAGTTAACACAAATTCATTTACAAATACTACATTAACAATAATAGCACTACATTTAAGGGACTTACCTCTTGAAGCATATCTTGAGCTGTTACAGCACGAATAATGTTCTTTTTACTTGTTTCTTGAATCTCTCCACCCACCAGTAGCTCATCTAGAATATAATAGGCCTAGAAGAGTTAAATATTATAACACGCCTTTAGTATTTGTTCAAATTACTTTCTCAAAGTTAAAGATGATGTCCAATTCACATACCTACAAAAGTGAACAAAATAGATATAGATTGGTTAAGAGGTGAGTTAACATACACTGCCAAAGTATTTGTCTAATAATTCAACATATCTGTGAATAATTTCCAGCGTAATTAATTCATTATCATCAGCTTCAACAGCAACACAGAAATAAAGACTGGCATATCTAAAAGAAACAAAACAATTAAATTATGACACACACCACACAAATATACCTTTTATATACAATTTTAAATTCGCGATATTCTAAGATATTGCACATTTTTGATCTGCGGGAGAGAATTGTAGAAATGAGTTCTCGAGACATTTTTTTCTTGTCTTTCTGACTGTAGGCATTGTACCACTTTTGAAGGCGGAGCTTGCCCTGACGACTGAACAATAACATGAACTGGATCTATTATAGGAGATGTAGTTGATCAAACAGTCAAAATTGAAATGTCATAATATATAAAAAGCTTACCATCTCTTTGTTGAACTTGTAGGGTGTGGTCAAGTATTCAAGAATTTACGGAGCTTTTCTATGCGAAATATAATTGGAGGCGAGTTTGCACAAATGGCTAGGTTGGGTTATACAATAGGATTTCTGTCAACATGGATGGGTTTAATAACTGTTCTACTGATATATTTTTTTCTTGGCAGCAAGTATGCAATTACAAATGATGAGAAGCAACCAGTTCAAAAAAGAGTGGATGATGGAAGCCACATCAATGCAGAGAGATTGGACTTATCTACTAGTGAATATCCATCAAAAGACAATCTTAACATATATTACAAACTACTAATGAAGGAGCTCAATATTCCTCATCGTAAAGGGTCTAGAACAGATTTTAATCATGTGATTCTCCTTAGTAACTTGCTCCCTCATATTCATAATATATCTCGTATGACCACACCCTCAAAGAGAACATTCCTTGACTACATATCCCCTGTTGGTCTCCCTGTTATCTTTACTGATATGTTAGTAGGAACTACCTTGGAAAATTGGTCATGGGACTATGTGAAAAAGAGATGGGGTAATCATGTCTTTCATAATACAAGACAAGGCAACTATTCCAGTAAAGTTAACAAATATGGCAAACATTATGTACATAGAGTGTCTGTAAGATTGGCAGATTTTATTGATGTAGTTACTGGAGTTCGGGAACCAAAAAAACAAGAGAAAGGATTATATATTACAAAACAGAAGATAATTCCACCTGAAGTAATGGACGAGGAATTCTATTACCCACCATTTTACCCGGGAAAACACAAAAACTGTTTTTTGGAGCCAACTGGATGGTATGCTATTGTGTGATATCTATCCATCTATTATTCATCCATTCATCCATCCATGCATTGTCATCCATTCATCCATTTAAATTAATATAATGCTATATCATATAGGATAGGAGCAGCTGGTACATTTACTCAAGGACACATTGATAGTAAAGATAACTTTGTTTATCAACTAATTGGCAGAAAGAGGTGGACCATATATCCACCAACAGATTACAAGTACCTTTATTACATTAAAGACAAAGGTTCACTTGAATGGAGTCAAGTATTAAATAGTCCTGGAAAACCAGATTTAATAACGTTTCCACTTTATAAGAAAACTCATCCTATGCAGTTTGTTATGGGGCCTGGTGAGGTACTGTATCTACCTCGAGGATGGACTCATTTCGTGGAAAATTTAACTCCATCATTGATGCTTAATGTGTGGCGGAGAGGACCAGCTGGTATAACTGAATTATGGATTAAACAGAATAGAGAGGAGATTAAACGATTGTGCTTATAACAGAGATATGCACATAGAAGAATTGAACTCTGTTTTTTACTGAAAATACTTCAATATTGTTCTCAAGCATAAATCACTTACAATAACAGTTTGTTTTTTTATTTAAAAAAACACCAATTAATTATTAGTTATTTTTGCTAATTGAATCTATTAATAGCACCCACATTATTTTTGTAACTGGAGGCGTGGCGATTGCTTGTCATTTAGTTTAAGATGTCCACCTTCTTCTCGTTGTTCCTTCATGTAAATCTCTTCCTTATAATAATCTTTACGCTAAAATTACCGTGTCTCGATGGCGCCAATAATGGACCTGATCTCTCCTCTTCCCATCATCGCAGAAAACATATCGGATACTTAAATCACAAAGACCTTAAATTAGGCCGTACTCGTTTTACTTGCAGAAATGTTCAATTGATGCTGAGAAAGAAACAAGAGCTCACAAAAATGATATCACACCGAATGAGTAATCTCATTGTAAATGGTTTACACAGCCGAGATCCAGCTGAGTTGAAGTCACCATTAGTTAATAAAGAGACTGATTTAAAAGTGAAAATATTAAAACTTTATCAGGCAGAGTTGAATGCCAGCGAAGAAGCCTTGCATATTGCTCTTGTTGGTCTAAACAGGACCCTCTCTAGTGATTATCGGTCGCTAGATATTATTAGGTTTAGTTGTGAAGCCAGACTAGCAGAGATGCAAACAGCTGCATTAATAGTGGAGGGTAACCACAACGATGTACTCAAACTAGTGAGCGAAGCAAAAATGGCACCTGAACATCTTAATTCTTCGCAGGGTCATCACAAATTAATGAATGACATTCTGGCAGAGATTTCTCACGCTGCAGATAAGTTGGAAAAACAATTGAGAGAAGATATATTTAGTGATTTGGTCCAAGGAAAAGGACCAGTGCATCAAGGAGCAGAAATTGAGACTGTTGTCAAGTTAGGCAGTAATATTGGACATTACAAAGATCCTTTAGATCAGGGTAGTGAGCACCAAGTGACTTTAGTAGATTCTTTAAATAACCAGTACACCCTCTCACGCCCACGTGATCTCACTGTATTAATTGATGATCCCAATCTTGTAAAGGACATTGTAATATTACTGGTTGTGTGTTCGTTGTTAGGTGCTGTGTGTTGCTTGATGGGCCTTCCACCATTATTTGGGTATGGAGTGGCAGGTATGATATTGGGACCAGCTGGATATAATATTGTGAAAGTAAAATGGAAAGATATTGTAAATTAATTTTAGGAATTTGTTTTCCATTTATAGTCGGTTGTGCAAGTTGAAACTATAGGTGAATTTGGTGCTGTTTTCATTATATTTATGGCAGGTCTGGAGTTCTCGCTCGACAAACTTAAAAAGGTGATAATATTACCTTCTATGGAAATAATTGTATTGTGTCTTTTTTGTTAGGTTTTTCGTTTCTCTATGTACTGTTCTGGATTGCTCCTGTTAGTATGTATTGTACTCACACTTATAATAGGAGTACCTCTTGGTATGAAAGTGAGGCAATGCTTGTTTGTTGCTGCTAGTCTTTCTTTGTCAAGTGCTACCATAATGAATCACCTTATTGAAGGTATAATGTAACATTCTATTGACAATTCAATGATTACTGTAATGCTATATTGTATTGAATGGAATGTGAATCTCTCTCTCTCTCTCTCTCTCTCTCTCTCTCTCATGTAGTCATTAATAGTAGTAGAAGAAAAGTTCATAGTATACAAGATGTTGAGGCTACTGGTATACGTCAGACATCAATAGAGGGTATGTATATAATATTATAGCGTTAGAAAGTTCATTGTGCTGTGTTGAACAAGATTTTGGGTGATACAATATTGTAACTTCATTTTATAATACCAAACAGAACATATATCATTACTTCTCTCTTTTGTATATTAGAATCTGAATCAAATTTAGTCGCCTCATTACAAGGTATTATGGTCATACAGGATATACAAATGGCGTCTTTGGTAGCACTAATGCCCTTCTTTGCCTCATCATCAATCGAGTTTTCCTTCACTGCATACCTCATCAATGCAGCAAAACTTGTACAGGTACATTACTAGGATTCATACCTATGTCTATATGCAGTATGGGTATGAGGCTAAGTACCTGACTTTCTTTATCCTTTAGATATTGTTGGGATTTTTTCTTTTGTTGGTACTGACTCATTTTCTTGCTCACCGTGCTCTTGAACCAGCCTTCAAAATTCTCTCAGTAGTGAAGAATAAAGGAGAGACATTGCTTTTAGGCTCTCTTACTATTTGTTTCCTTCTTTTAGCAGTAAGTCCTATAACAACATAAACATAACAGTAAAGTACGAAAAAATTAAGAATTAAGAAATATTATGTATGTATATTAAGAGTTGATCAGATGATCCTAAATAGTGTTAGTTGCTAGTTTTGTAGCTGAAAACATTCAAGTATATTTACTAAAATATTGTTGTGTTCCTCTTTGTTTTATAGGCTTCCATATTTCTTGGTGCATCTCTTGAGCTAGGTTGTTTTCTTGCTGGGATGGCTATTACAACACAAGGTAGTCTTACTGTAGAACAGGTAATACTAACTCAATTAATAAATAAATATTTATTATTTGATGCATAGATTAAAAAACTTATTGAACCGATTAGAGAATTATTTGCAGCAATTTTCTTTGCATCTGTAGGTAAGTCTGCCTTTGAACAATGACAGGAAATTTTTTCTCTCTCTCTTTCTAGGTTTTCATGTCTTTCCTACCTTTCTTCTCTCTGAATTTTTTACTATTTTTTCTGTCACCTTTTGTGTAGTCCTTTTTAAAGTGAGTCAATATTAAGTAACCCCTAGTAATTACTGGGAATATTACCAATCATCTTTAATATCAACATATTCTATTACTCATGTACACATATACAGCTATCAATCAATTTTACTTTGATTGGCTATTTCACTGGATATTGTCGTCAATTGACGTGGTTATCAGCATTATCAATGGCTCAAGTCAGTGAGTTCTCATTTGTATTATGCAGTAGAGCACGTCGTCTGAGAATCATTACACGGGAGGTAAATGAAACTAAGGATTATCTTCATATAAACAAAGCCACTTTTAATAACATTACATTCCAGAGGAAGTCCCCATCAGTTATATAACTAGTCTTCTAGGAGTTCTCCATACTAATAAGGCTGTTTAATGTATAGTTCCTAATTTAGGAGGTAGGGGTCACACAATGCATGCCCTTTTCATGATCCTTTTACATAACTTCATTGACAGGCTAATGGCAAAATAATTAGACTAATTGACTATTACTGTCTTCACTTTTTAAAGAGGATCACTAATGTCCTCATGATAAATAGAAGTTATAACTTGAGACAAACCTTCTCCTATCTCTATATTTCTTTCTTCTAGACGTATTTGGTTTTACTTAGTGTAACAGCACTAAGTTTAATTCTTTCTCCCATCCTTTGGAGATTGCCTCGCCTTTTATCAGCAGTCAGTAGACCTCGGTCTCTCACACGTACTAGTGCACCACTAGTACAATGTTTTGATTACACAAGGACATTACTTCAGAGAAGATTTTTGCCACAATCAAAACCAAATACTTAGATTTATTATTAGAGTGATGGCACTATTATAGAATTAAGGCAACAAATCTTTATTATAATAACAATAAAACTGTTAAGTTCAAAACATTATGGTATCAATTTTACATAATTTACAATATTAGACAATTAATTATGGTCACTTTAATTTAGCATTTTTAAGGTTGTGCATATATGTAGTACAACATGGTGTGTTTTTATCAATGAATTTATTAGTTGAGGAAGAGAGGGCAAGAGGACAAGACAACTGCACTTTATTGGAGGGTTTGGGGACAAGTTAACTCATCCAAATACTTTGAACAATTTGGAAGATTGCTGGAATGAATAAAATAAAAATGTGCATTAGTAGGAAGGTACCTCTATAGTAGTACCTACAATAGCTACCATTAGTAAGCTCTAGACTAGTGAACATCAGTACTTACCACAGTGACCTAGGATAGCTACCATTAGTAAGCTCTAGACTAGTGAACATCAATACTTACCAAAGTGACCTACGTTACCTATCATTAGTAAGCTCTAGACTGGTGAACATCAAAACTTACCACAGTGACCTAGGATAGCTACCATTAGTAAACTCTAGACTAGAGAACATCAAAACTTACCACAGTGACCTAGGATAGCTACCATTAGTAAACTCTAGACTAGCAAACATCAATACTTACCACAGTGACCTACGTCAACCATTAGACTAATGAACATCAGTACTTACCACAGTGACCTAGGATAGCTATCATTAATATAATAAACATTGTCATTTCCATAGACAACTATTATGGCACCCACAAGAGACAACACCCTTAACAGGTGTGGACAAGAAGACAACACAGTATACTATTAACACAATAGTGTCACTTTTGTTGATAAACTATGACTGCCTTACAACAACACACAACATATCGGCTGTTTAATACAAGTCATTTCCCATCTATAGTTCATATACTTGGTTAGTAAACTGTACAAGTTATATAATTTATGATAAATTTATCTTAATGATGTAATTTTGAAACTTATCTATTATCATAAACATTTAAATAAATACAGTAAACACAGGTAATATAATTAGTTTACATTTCTCAAAATGGAAGGGCCACTCTTAACGTCAGACTATTTTTTACAACAAACATTATTATTCCCCCACTTTATCACATAATACTACTTACCGGATCCACAAACAACAAAGATGATGAATGCCAAAAGATAGGGGCCAAGAGGACTCTTCTCTTCAGCTCCTTTCTATAAAGACAGTGTTTAACTTAATACATCATAGACTGAACTCACCAAACTCTTAACTACATTGCCTCTGTGGTTGACATTCTGGCTGTGTTTCTGACTGGCCAATCTCATTCTCTGTTTAGAAGGCATCTTCAAATAATTTTATTCAGTGTATCGAATAAAAGAAAGAGAAATGAAGACTGTGTTAAACAGACACTTCGAAAAAGGCCACAAGACCTCAGACTGAACGTAAATACAAGACAAAGGACTGTACTTTGGACCACCCTATAGGATGTGGTTACAATAATTATATTGAAAAGTCACACGACTTCTTTAATTAAAGTATTTACGGTCTAATAATTATTACAATTATTAATGGCCAAATCAGACTCAGTGAGGTGGCAAGCCAGTAGTGATGGAGAGGAGGAAGAAAGGGTATTGATTTCAGACAATGAAGTTGATGATACAGATCTTCCTGAATTATTAGACGAGCTCAGTAGCTCTCATACATCACACATTACATGCTATCTCTTAACTCTTGTCTCTTTTTCTATCATTGGTGGTTTTTTATTTGGATACGATACAGCTGTTATTTCTGGTGCATTGTTGGTGTTAGATCAAGATTACCACTACACATTGACAACAATACAGAAAGAACTTCTAGTCAGTATCACTATTGCTGCTGCAGCCGTTGGTACAATATTTGGAGGTTCTTGCAATGAATATCTTGGAAGAAAACGCACCATTATGATAGCATCTATAATTTTTACTATTGGAGCAGTAGTTATGGTGTCTGCACCTATTAATGTTTGGGGCTGGGGAATTATTCTTGTAGGACGTTTCATAGTGGGTTTAGGAATAGGTAGGTGATAATGATGACATATAATGGTTGGGCAATTGTTATGTATGTACAAGAGATTGGTTGATTAATGCACATTTTAATGACACATACATCATTCTACTGTGCAGGGTTAGCTAGTATGACGGTCCCAATGTATTTAGCTGAATGTTCACCAATAAATCTCCGAGGAAGACTAACTGTCCTTGACAATATGGCCGTTACATGTGGTCAGTTTGTAGCTGGAATCATTGATTTTGCCTTTAGCTATACGAGACAAGGTTGGAGGTACATGTTAGGATTGGCTGCTATTCCTTCATTAATAAGATTGGTAGCTTTTATATTTCTTCCTGAAAGTCCACGTTGGTTGGTAGGAAAAGGAAAGACAACAAAATCAAAGCTAATACTAAGAAAGGTTAAACTATACAAGTTTGTGCTTACAAAATTATATCAATTTTAGTTAAGAGGGAAGAAAGCAAGTGAAGCGTCTATTGAAAAAGAACTGCAAGAGATATATGCTGACTTGCAGCAAACAGCTAAGCAGAATGAGAAAAGTGAATGCACTATTTTTCATTGGTCATTTCATATGTTGTCCCACTTTAGATCTCTTTGTCAAACTATGGATTATGCTGACCCATCGACATCTACTGATGGCACTTGTTGTTGGCTGTGGACTCCAAGCCATTCAGCAACTATCTGGCATTAATACTGTCATGTAAGAAGTAGTGAACAAACTGAACAGTTCTTATATATACTACTACTTAATATTAAAAATACACACTAAATTAGACTCTAATTCCAGATACAGTCTTAAAACTTTGCCACTTACTAGATCTATACATTCTTAATTTAATTCAAATTTTTTTCATGTTTAGGTACTACTCACCTACTATCTTAAAAATGGCTGGAGTTGATAATGATCATTTAGCAATAGGACTTGGAGGTGTCATTGCATTTGGTAACTTTATATTCACTCTAATAGGTGTGTATTGTGTAGAGAAGGTGGGCCGTCGTAAATTGGCATTGGCCAGTCTCATTGGAATTATTTTCAGTCTTTCATTACTTGCCATAGCATTTTACTTAGCTAGTACCACCACTCAGCCCACCTGTCCAACAGAACAATGCTCATTACAGCACTGTGATGATTGTGTCATTACAGACAATTGTTTTTACTGTTTATTTCCCTCTAATGGAACATATGGTCAAAGGGATACAAGTGGATATTGTGTTAATCGTAAATGGGCCATCACCAAAGATAGCAAACAAATTTGTTGGGTACCCGAGTCTTCTTTATTATTGCAAACATACAATTCTTCTTGTAATGATTTGACTTACACTGCCCCAAGTCTGTCACCACCAAACAATACCTACTATTATGGGACTTTACATTCTTCTTGTCCTAATAAATTTTCATGGCTTGCTTTGGTTGCATTAGTCTTATATATTGTCTCTTTTTCTCCTGGTATGGGACCTATACCTTGGACTGTTAATGCAGAGGTCTATCCCAACTGGGCTCGGAGCATAGGAAACTCAGCTTCATCTACAACAAACTGGATATCTAACTTGCTTGTTTCGCTGACTTTTCTTCATCTTACTCGTTACCTTACACGTTATGGTGCTTTCAGTCTCTATGTGGGTATGGCGTTAGGAGGATGGATATTTTTGTTCCTCCTTTTGCCAGAGACTCGAGGGAAGAGTTTGGAAGAAGTTGATGAATTATTTAAAGGACCTATTTGTCCACCACCAGGTTTACGACAAACTCACTATTACAGATTAAGTAACAAAAAGGAAGAGAACAATTAACAATAAGTGTACAAATAATATCTCTTTTATTAAAATTGTTTTCATTGGCATCAATTCTGGTTGTATTTCAATTATTGCTTTATTGATAATAATTTAAATAAATCAACCACATCGTTTTTTTTTTCAGTCAGAGAGTAGAGAAAGAAAAAGTAAAATGATACAAGGAGGGGAGAGAGATAAGTTACATGTGTGTGTCTCTAACTAATGAAGGATGCTATTCACATTTCATCACACCCACTACAGACACAATATAATACATAGAGGGAAGACATATTTAGTTTGTTTGAACTTTTTTGATTCATTACATTACTACTAAGAATATGGAACAGTGGAGGACTCATAGTTTTGTTGTGAGGTAGATTCCAGACGAGTGAGTAATTGTTTATTCTCTAACTCCAGTTCTTGAACCTGCTTTTTCAATCTCTCATTCTCTTCCAAGATCTTGTTATGTTCTAGTAGAGTTTTCTCATTGCACTGCAAATACTGAATCAACTGCTGTTGTAAGTGACACTGTGGAATAAAGAAATACTTTCATTCAAGGGAAATCTTTTGTTAGTGTGATTTTTGTACTCTTCAATGTAATGGTTTAGTTAGACTATACAATAAACATCAAACCATTAATGATTGAACATTACTTTTACTATGTACAATGCACATAAGTATGATTTCCTCCCATGTTTAGCATAGGATGGCATAACTGACTACATGGTTGTTCAGTTACTATAATGTTCAGGTTCATTTGACGTTAACATAAAGAAGCATTATGCGCCTAGTATATTAAGGTCTGTTGAACAATCTACTTTATACCTCTCATATTAAATTTTTTGTTAGTGATTCACTCCATAGGCATATTACTACACTAAACAATTCCTTACACAAACATTAGTGTGTATTCCCTAATCTAACTTGAACTACTAGTATAACATGTAGTAACATGTGTGTACCATGGCAATCTCCAGTGATTGTTGGTGATCATTTATTGACCTGTTTTGAATAGCACTGAGATAGAGAGAGAGGGAGGGGGAGAGAAAGGGAGAGAGAGAGGGGGGGGAGGGAGAGATTAAAATAGCACTCACATTTCAGCATAAAACAAGTTTCCCTCAAGACAAATATGTACAAACTATTACAATACATAGTCTTATATATCAAGCTATATTCAACGACATGGTTGTCATTAGATATGGAATGCAAACCAAGACAGGTTGAGCCAAGTCAATATTAGTGTGTTGTGGTTTACAAGCCTCAAGCTTATATACACACTAAATAACACATTCCTAGATGCACTGACAAATGAGACAAACCACGCACAGTAACAGCTGAATCACAGAACAGATAAAAGTGAACTACAATATCTTTACTAGTGAATTACCTATCAGCAACTGCTACCATCTTTCCCAGTGAACTGATACAATTTTTACTAATGAAATATCTATCTACATTCAACGTGCAGATTCGCTTGTAAACCAAAAAACAGACCAAGTGACCACATATTAAAAACACTCCTCCCTTCATCCCTCATTATAATTAAATCTTACCCAGGGATGCACTCATCACAACGACAAATAGCAGGGCTTCGTTCTAGCATAGTTGAAGATGGCTGTGATACTGACGTTGGAATATCTGGTGTTTGGCGATTAAAAGCCATTGATTCAACATCTTCCTGTACTCCTAATTCTCTGTCGTCTCCATCAACTGACTTAACTACAGAAGACATACTGCCTGTTCTAGATAGAGAATGTATTGATTCCGCTGTATTGAAGATTTTATCACTAGTTGCGTCACGAGACAATGGCTGATTACTAGATGGAAGATCAATCGGATTGCTAACCTCACTGCTACTTCGACTGTGTTCATGGTTATGAGAATAAGCTTCTGAATTGGTGTTTGTATTTGTCAATGGACTAGTTTGTTGATGTTTGCGACTGATTGAAGGAGATGTAGCGACATTTTCTAAGATATTCTTTGAGGATGTAGGTAAGGAGGCCATTCTCATTTCACTTTCAGGTCGCTGCTCCTCAGGCTCTAAAGTATCACGGACCAACCATCGCCCACGCAAATATTGGTTGACTCGTCTAAATCGACTCTGAGGAACCTGGGTGACACCATTAGTGACATCTGATGGCTTGGGGGATGGATTAGTGGGAGGGGCTAAGTAACTTTCAATGGGAGTCTGACTGTTGTCATGAGAATTGGAGGACAAGTGTTCGATTGGAGTTTCTGAAAACTCTTCTGAATCTCCGCTACTATTACTGTATCTATTGTTACCAGCTTCCAACAGACTTCCCTGAAGATCATCAGCATCTTTAGAAGCATGTGCTTGCATTCCCTCCACATCTTCATTCTCTTCAGGAATATGAGAGACGCTGGTTATCTCGAAAGCACTTCTAGTCGCCATGCCTTCGTCCAATCTCACAGGTGTGCCATCTTCTTGACACATAGGGGAACGAGAACGCGTGAATGGTGACATCGGAGGTGGCGAGAACAACGGATGGGGACTATTCCTGTTGTTCTCTTCGGCCATCTTGCCCTCTCCTGGGTCTAACAGTGGTAGAAAGGGCATTGTGACGACGAATCAATCACCGACAAAGAAGGCATTCTACTATATTTGTCACCTCTACTGCCAAACTCTAATTCTACTGTAAATCGTTATCCTACAGTTTTCAAATTAAAATAACACTAGTTAAAAATAAATAGAGTCGCAATGAAACTCTTATTTTAGGTCCTACGTCTCTAGAAGACTGGGAAAGAGAAAAGATGGCAGCCCCTCCAGCACCACGTCACGAAGCCACAGAAATTTGAGCTTCAAATTATGAATTAAACCGACAAAATTTTGGATTTTATTAGCGCCAAAATTAAAAAAAATTAGAAACAGTAAAATCAAAATTATTCCGGACACACAAAATTATAAAACTACCTGTATATTGAATCTGTGGCACAAAAAATGCTCCACAATTCTCAAAAAAGAAGTCATTGCAGTTTAGCAAGAATATTTTCAATAAGTGTATCAGACTGATCAACGCCATGAACATCAGGCTGTCCTCTCTCCCAAGAAGCTCTTCTTTCCTCTTCTGTTGGTACATAAGGTTGTGGTATATCCTCAGACTAAAAATAAAAAGAGCAAGAACATTGATACCAAAACTTTAATAGTATAGTTACAAAATCTATTATCTCATACCCATACACTCAAACTAGAGATTCAAGACTCACATACTACAAATTCACATATTACATAATCCATAATGTTACATCATCAACATTCTAGTTTATATATATTTATTACTTGTACTTCTTCAATTGTCATCACTGGCTCATCTATTACTTGATCTGTTGTTAAACTAGTTGTTTGTCGTGTGGACATATAGATCTGCCACCATCGCTGAATATATTCAATTGATCCATACTGCTTACTATCAATAGATGGATGTAATACAAGTGTGTCTTCTTTATGAACATAGTGATGTTGCCAAGGTTTGATAGAACCAAGGAAGTGAATAACTTTAATGTCGTTAAGAAACCTGCAGAGAGAGAGAGAGAGAGAGAAGAAAGTGATAGATAGAGGACAATATTAACAGATTATACCTTTTGAAAGCAGGAGGGTAGCTGTATGTAAGACTAGCAACAACATTATAAGTAAATGGAAGACGATGAGAACTATCACTAATAGACCAATCACTCCAGTGTGTATTTAACAATCCTTGATCACCACCTGGTAAAGAGAGTAAAGATAAAGAGAGAGAAAGAGGTTGTCTCACCATCATAACTTCCTTCAGTTTTTGCAGTATCTATCAATGCTGCAAAAGTATCTAGACTTGGTTGAAAAACAAAGACACCAGAATTAAAGAGATCTGGCCAACCAATGTCAGGAGCAGCTGATAATTCTTCTCTTTCAAAAAGTTCATCTATATTCCGTATTATCATTGTATCAGCATCAAGAAATACACATTTCGTATAATGGATAAGTCGCCAAGCATGTATTTTAGAAAAAGTTACTCCTAGTTCTGGTCGTTGCAGTAACTCAAGACTTTCTTGATCTCCACTTGTTAATTCTTCAATAACAATGATCTCATCCCATAGATTCCTTAGCTGTCCCCTACAACAAAAGAGGAATATTGATATGCAGACTGATGCATATACTAACTGACCTCATGTCTTCTGAGACCTGGTCAGTTATCATGAGACAGAGTTTACGTTCAGTTCGAGTGTCCCTCAAGGAACGGCCAAGTGTAATTGCACCATGTGCATATTGGTTATTGGTTACCAAGGATACATAGGCTTCTGTGCTATCTGCATTAGTTAAGATAATAGTTAGGTATGCACCATCAATGTTCTATATATAATATACATTTAATGTACTTACTGAACTGATTGTTATATTTCAAATGAAATGTAATGTCATATGTTTTTTATGTACATACCTGGTCGGCTTGCCATTATAGAATGTATCTGTACACTCGTGACTGAGAGCTTCGATAAGGCTTCGAGAAGGCTTCTTTGGAAGTAGTTTGGAGTTGCCGCCCACTTTAGACACACGACAGTATATCTACATGCAATTATTAACAGGAGGGGCTTACTCACAAAAGCCCACACACTTTTAGGGAATAATTATTTATGGCTCTGTTGTTAACAATAGTAACTGTGATTATATTAGTGCTGGCTAGTATAGCAGAAGGGAAGATAGTCAGTGGCATTGTAAGCTCAAAGCAGGCTTGGGTAGACCAGGGAACTTTTGTAAGCAAGTTTTGTTTCCATGGTGAGTCATCCATTCCTAATTATCCAATATCAATTTGTTTTTTAGATAGAAAAGCTCTCTTTCACTATGAAACAAACACTACATCTAATGGTAGATGGTACTTTTATCTAGATGACAATTGGCAAGACGCTGTGACTGAAATGAACTGTACGATGAAGATTGCCAGGTCACGTTTCTCAGGTAGGATGTTCAAATTACAACAAACATTTATTTATTTATGTCGTATAAAACTACTTTTCTTGATCTTGGACTTCTTACTCAATTCCTGTCAGTTGGTATTCACAATATTGAAGGACAACAATTTATTAACCAATGGTTAAGACCACACTTTTGGTATGTGGTATACGCTGATCCTAGTACTTGTCTCCTAGAAGCACCCATTGAAGACACATTCATAGGGTATACATTAACATTTTTAAATCCTGACTCATATGGTATAGCTAATGATCATTTTGGAGAAGATGAAAAGGGTATATATATATGTAATTTATAATTCATGATGTAGGGTATTACCCATTGTCATTATAGGACTACTCAGTATGTATGCATTAGTGATTATGTTATATCTTGGAGGTATTAGTTTATTTGCCAAGAGGGTGTGGCAATCTATACAGAAAGGAGGACCTATGCATGAGGTATGAAGCATTAAAATAATTTAACGATGGCTCAATTAAAAAAGTAGGCACTGCAAATGTTAGCAGCTGCTATTGCCATACACTTCTTTGCTTCATTCTTTATGCTGGTACACCTATGGGTGTAAGTGGTACGTGTCACATGATCTGTCACATGATTTGTTTCTTTAGCTTTAAAAACGACGGCCAAGGAAGTTTATTTTGTGAAATTACATCAGAAAGTAAAGAAATTATCTTTTCCTTGTAGTAATAACTTTGTTTCTACAGTATTAGATGTACTAGCTCAATTGATCATGACGTGGATGTTACTATCCATGTCTCTCGGCTGGACATTAGGTTCATCTGTTTCTCATCCTTTACATGATAAGAAACAGTCAATACTAATAATATCAGTGGGTGTGGTTGAGGTAAGTCTACATATATGACATACATATTAATTGTTTGTCATTATAAGTGTATCATAACAGTTTGTGTGTGCCAAATATTGTATTATTAGTTGTTGTTTATATAATTGTTATTGCCAATAGATAATTCTAGTTTTATGGGAACAATCATATGATGAAAGTCATTATACTTACCACGTTCATGAGAATCTACCTGGTTTTTTACTTGTCCTCCTTCGTATTGTACTTGCTATGTTATTTGGTTATAATCTTCACAACACAATGAGTAATGAAAGGAGTGTTTTACGTAAGAACTTCTATCAATCCTTCTCATTTGTGAGTTGTCATAATGGCTCTATAGATATGGCATGTCAGTCTTTCATTTTTATCAAAACACTCTAAATTGAGAATGAAAAATGCAAAATTTTAATCCTTGATCAGAACCAATTTATATTTCCCACTATACTGTTAAAATTGTTATTGTTTTGTTTGTGACAGGCTTGCTATCTCTGGTTTTTATCTTTTCCTCTGCTCATGTTAGTTGCAATGGTCATTGCAGAATATTGGAGACATAGAGTAAGGATGGGGTTAAAATATGCATTATTTAACCCTCACTTTCAGGTTGTAACTATAGGCACAATTATAATCCAATCCGTTGCTATGCTGTTGCTAAGTAAACAATTCCTTTCTCGTAGTTTGTATTGGGAGGTATCGACATTATCGTCCACAACTTTACCCTTTAAAAGAGATAGAGGTGGAGCTAGAATGGATTGACCACACCCATATATATAGCAATGGAGACACTTACAATTAATGTTATTATTATTGTTAATATGTCAGACCATATGCAATCATAAAAGGTTTTCATCTATGATACTTCTAATAAATCAATAATGTTTAGATCCGAGAAAAAGTGTTATAGTTAATAATAGAAATGAATATTAAATATTCTGTTATCTATTATTCATAAAATTATAACAATATTAAAAAATAATTATACAGGTGATTTGAGAGAGGAATTTTAAATAAATTAAGCGTTAAAAAAGACAATTGATAACTTAGTAAAGCTTGTGATAGAATTCTTAAATTAATAGTGAAGTTAAAGTTACTAATACTATTAATAATGTTAGTAGGTTATGATAATAAGAGATATGTCCATTACCTACACAATCACAATCTTCATTAGCATATGTGAAGTACCTGCCAATAGTTTGCTGACCTATAAAATAAAAATGTATTTCAACATATTAAACTAAGTCATAATACTTAACAAGAACTGTTTCAAATAATCCCATTTCAATATTTGCTAGGCATTGTGATATATATAGATACGTCTTACTTGGACAGGCAAATGCCGGGTATCCCCCATAAATGTATCCTGATTTATCATCAGATTGATAGCTAGTCAGTAAATAATATGGACACATTCTCAATACGTCAGTACAAACTCCAAAACAAGGTTTAATACGAACATAACTAATACCATCAGTCCCAATAACTGTATCATTGGAAGGACAATGCCAGCTGGTATCATTTTTGGAAGTATATAGTATTAATTGGGTAGTACATAACCAACGAATGTAGGCATTCTAAAAGAAAAAATATCATATATAACTTAACAATTACTTATCAAATATTAATAAGTCTGATCTTGTTAAAAGATAGCCAATTTATTACTATTGTTTATTAGTCATTTTACTATTTATTTCAAAATATGCTCTTTAAATTTAACCCTTTGCAAATGATTTAAATTTAATGACTTACTAAACAAGTTGTCTTGTTTTCACAGGCCTTTAAGTACACACAAACCAGGGTTCTTTCCAAAATCGATTCAAACTTCTGCAGTTCATCTCGTATATTTTCAGTATCTCTACACAATTCTTCACGATTATTATATATACCAGTACTACTAGTAGTGTCCTCTACAGCTGTTTGTACCCTAATGTTGTATGTATAATTATCGCCATTTTCTGTTTGAAAAAGGAGACTTGAACAAAAATCAAGAAAGGTTGTATCACTGGAGTTACAGAGCTCTACTCTACTGTTATAATCTAATCCTTGATAGGATAACGTATTATCACTCATGTGGACTTCACATTCACATTGATGATTATACTCAGATGATTCAACTTGAGTGTATGTTGTGGCTTCATACAGAGAATTATCATCTTGTTGAGCGTCACTTTTAGTGGCTACTAGAAAGAGAGGACCATTTTGTGCTACGATTTGACATGAGAAGAGCACAATCAAGATGGCTTCAGCAAACAGGTTCATTATGATCTGAAGTAGGACTGTTCAATATAATCGGTCCGGGGGGGACTAAAATTGGTCCGCCGGGACCATTCAGTCTCGGTCCGGAATTATATCGTGACATGCTGACCAGAAATTGTAGCAGAAGCAAAAGTGTGGATACATTGATCAGTGATGAAGGAGCAGAGTCAGATTTATCACAAGGTGGATTCTCCCGTGAGTCCTCGTTGACTAGTAGCTTTGTCGACTCACAGGACAGTGCCCTAATATTTAAGCAAACAAAAGCCACACCCACTGTAGTAGCAAAGACAAAACAATGGGTTATGATATTGCCAAGTAAGTTTTAATAAGGGGGTGTGGCTTGCATTTTATTGATTGATCCTGCAGATTCTGTACTGATGCCAGTTTCAAATGAAACGCAAGCAGACTCCACCCCTCAATTTATAAGTTATCCTGATCCTCATACTGGTATGGTGTGTATATTCTATATAATGCTCACTTAATTCGTTAGGTTCATCTAGACAATATTTGTTATCTGCAGACCAAAAGTCATTATATGAAATTAATAAACAATCAAATAAATACAGATCTTGGTTTATTGACAACTCAGTCCAGTCAGGTAAAATTTTACGTGAATAACTACTTAAAATTTGAATTTTATCTCATTTTTATACTGATTTTAAAGATGGTAGTTTATACATATGTACACCAATGGATCCATTATTTTTAGCTCTTGCAATAATTGTACCAGATAATAAATCAAGTAAATCAACAAAGGTTAGTTATTTTATTATGCATGCTATACTGAAATTCTATAGTAATGTTGCTATGGTAACTGTTACTAGTATAGTAAATAGTGTGCTTGTTATTGCTATGTCAATCTTTTTATGTAACAGTTGTTGCTATGGTGACATATATGCTATGACTGTTTGCATGAATTATGATTTAGATATTCCATGTCTTCAATTGGTTTTGAAACTTACTGATAATGCATGGAATTGAACAATGCATATGACTAGTTGGTTTTGACATTGTAAAGTTGAAAATATAATGCTAATGTGATTGTTTCCATGGTAATTGTTGCTATGGTAAGATGTATATGTACATGTAGTTGATATAGTAATTTTTGCTATATTGTTCTTTTTATTGTAGTCAGAGAAATTTACTACTTTGGATAGTCTTTTGAGTTGTGAGTCATACCCTCAGTCGGCCATATTGGAACAACTGATTTCTTCTGATCAGTGGGACAACATTACTGATAGAAAAGGTATATTATAATTGGACATGTTTTACGATATACTACTAGTGTATACAGTGACCACTTTCTTTGATTTTGGTAATTAACTATTGTTTAACAAATTGTGTTGATTATTAGTAGAAATTGATAATATAATATAATAATATTGTTATAAATGTAATATTCTTTTGTAGAATTACACACTGGTGACACTGTCTATCGTTATAATAAAGATAAAACTCTAAAATGGCTAACAAAAAAGGTTAGTCTCTCTCCATTACCGTACTATTCAGTTCTAGTACAATAGTATGTTAATATTAATTAATCTGTTGTTATTAGCAACGACATGGGATTGATCTTGTGATACCAAATTCACTGTATTAACTCCTTACTATTTGTAGGTGGAGCTATTAGCAGAAACATTAAAGAATGAGAGTATTTATGTGGGCAGTGGATCACAGAGTACAGGCTATGTTAGGAGTACTAAATACATTTCCGTCACACATGGTTAGGACATATTAGTTATTTATGTATAAAATAAAAGATTTATCTCTATATTCTTTATATTTGGCAGTATATCAATATTACTTAGTAATATTAGGTAGTAACAATATTGATCACTTTATTAGATGACTATTTGTATTATGCATGTGGCATGATACAAGACTACCTCCCATCTTCACTAAGTGAACAATTGTCTTCCAAGTATTCTAGTTCAGTTACAACTAAACATAGTATTGAGCTTGATCAAGAGAGCAATCCTCCACCTTCTAAAGTAAGACCATTAATTGTTATATTATGACAATATTTGTTTTATTAGAAATTTGCTTTAGCAGAACCTGCTGAAGATTATACTAAAACTCTCTCTGCTCCACAACAACCAACTCTCAAAAAGGTAGTAAGATATATATACCTTCACTAATCTTCATTAATTGCTGGATATTTCTTTTAGAGTCTATCAAAATCTGCTACAGCTGCTCATAAAGCTTTAGCAAAAGTGAACATAAAAGGCATGAAATCAATGGCCAGTTTCTTTGGCAAAAAGTAGTACAATTAATTGTGGTATATCTTCACTTATTTCTCTTTCTTACAAATAATCATTGATTTCATTTGAAGGGGTACATAAGTGGTACAGGTAGAACTTAGTTTATCTGTGCTTCCATCTAGTTTAAGTCTTTTCTCACTTGGTTCTTCATTATCAGAGGAGGTTACTCTATCAACAACAGATAACCAAGGGACTTCAATGGGAGGTGCATGTGACATGAGATAAGTTACTATCTCTGAGAATGGATCATTAATCCCTTCATGTAAATCTAGTTTCTAAAGAACAGATGCTTTGATACATATTAATGGAATGTTGATAAGCTTACTTTAAATCCTAGTGCTAAAACGCTTTTAATTCCAAGTACTGGAGCTAGTCTAGAACTAACATTATGTAATGCCATTATTGGACATTGTCTAGTGGCAGCTAATATCATTATATGCTGAGTCATGAGACTTGGTTCAGCTGATAGACAGACCACACCTCCTCTCATCTTCCCTTTCTCTAGGCATCTTGTAACTGCATTGATTCCAACAATTAGTAACTCTCGTTTAGTAGACTCTATAGGTTTAATACAAGAGGTTTCATCTATTATAACATCTACTGTGTTTATGATGTCAGTTGAAGTTGATTGGATTTTTGTTTGTACTGCAGTAGCGGGGGATTTTGTAGGTGGGGCTAAGTTGACATCTGTTAGAGACCTTTAAAATAGGAAATGTCACATAAAAGTCAGAAAAGTAAAATTGAAAATCAGATCATAATATGTAGTATATTAGAGACAGTTACAATAAAGGGTTTCTACTCAAACGGTACCTGATTAATATATCTATAGTTTCTTCACTGCAATTTTGAGCAACTATAGGCCTATAATTGATTGGGAATCAAACATTATATATTACTAATGTACTGCTTACCACTTCAGCGCATGTGGTGTGTTCAGAACATGTTTAATGGTTTTTGAGGAGTATTTTTTGAAAGATGCTGTTCCCCTTGATTTTGGAGTACTTGTAGCCATCTCCTAAAGTATTAAATTGGTTAGTGATTGTCAGTCATTCAATATGTTAGTTCAAGTCAACAAGCACAATATTATAGTTTACGGAGCTTAATAGCATCTAATTTCTGTACAGAATTTCAGAATGTTTCTGTTCACGTCCGAAAATCTATATTTCAAAGTCCGGAACCTAACTCCGTTACATTACTGGGATACTTAAAATTTTCTAGTTAAACAGTAACCACACCCAATACGTCACGTGTAAGTCTAGGTGTGGCTGGACAAAGCTCCCTAAGACAGGGGATCTTTCTCTCTCCTCTGTGAAGAACTAAATCAGATAATGAGTCAAAAAAGACGAGCTAATCTCTACTTTAGTACCCACGGCGACTGCTTTGTCCATGGATTTCTGGGTGAATGGTCAGGCTGGCTCAAAATATCTACAGTAAAGAATGTTCTTTACTCAATTTTAAATGATTATTTTATTATTAGGAACAGCTGTATTTAGTTCGAATTGTTTTTCCTAAGGATTATTGTTTGATTGCGACTTTTTCTCAGAGGCCAGCTCTTCCTTCGAATATGAAAAAAGCCAAATTCTATGAACGAGGAAAATACTTGGAAATTGATCCAGAATATGCCAAATGTCTTCCAATTAAAGAAGGAGAAGAGGTAAAGGAAACATAAATAACAAATATACCCAACCCCTTCATTAGTATTTTCAAATTAAATAGTTGTCATTTTAATTAAAGGTGTTTTGGCCTGTAACATTTAACATGATAAACAATCCTGAGATTGTTTTAGATAACAAATATATGTTTTTATTATAAGTATCATAGTATTTTTATTTATGTGCTTATCAAAGAGAACAAATATAATTAACCTCAAACATTGACTGCTGACACACATGGCAAAGATTACAAACATTTTTATGTAGGGGATATCTGATTGAAGCTCTTAGCATTTCAGAAAATTCTTTTCAGTATCATAACTAGTAGTTTTGTTACTAATAGCAACGATTTTAATTGAACTACTCACTAATGTATTTTTAGGTGATGGTTGAATGCATACCAGAGTTGGCTATGTGTGGTCGAATGGTAGTAATTCCTGATGATACTAATGACTATGAAATTTTGGTAAGAAATCCCACCCACTTTGTTTTCTCTCCTTTATTTAGCTGTCATCCATTTTTTAGGAATGCAATAAAGAGAAAATAGAAAACGATTTAATTAATCAAGTCAGAGTTGTCTCTGCTAAACATTGTTTTCCAATATGGATAAATGGACAACCTATTTTTCTTAGACTTTGTAAATGGAGTGATGGATGGATAGATAAATGGACGGATGGATAGATAAATGGATGGATGGATTAATGGATTAATGGATCAATGTATATGTACATCATTTCCCTTTTTCAGTGAGTTCTCAACCACCAGCTATATGGGTCCTATTAGTAAAAAACACTTATATTGATCTTCAAGTCACAAGATTGTCCGGACCTAGTTCAGCAGTGGATCTACCCTCCTTGCCCTCATCTCCTCCCCCAACTCGATCAGATAGTTCACAATCAGAAGAGAGCAGTCACACAACAATTTCCAACTTCTCATCAGTTAGTCATCAAAATCCGTTTCCCCTTCCAAGATCATTATCAAAAGGAGACTTGAGAAATGAAGGGAAAAAGATCACTCATCATCGCTCATCTAAAAGTGATATTAGCCCTATGATAAGAACATTTAATTCACAAGGGTTTATGTGTAAACCTCCTGATGATAGCCCTTCAAATGAAGAACCAGATCCTATTGATAATCCTGTAACACAGATTGGAAGGACATTATTAAGCAGTTTTACAAATATATTTCGAAGTCGAAGTCCTGAACCGGACCAAGAGTCAACATCATCAACTAATTCAAAAACTAGATCACAGAAAATGAATCTCTTATCGCCACAGGAAGAGGAAAAACCACTTTTTAAACAACTTCCTCTATCACAGTCGTACACTCATGGTAGTGGTCCAAGACATGTTAGGGGAGGATCATTGCCCTCAGATTTTGATAGAGTGAGTTGGTATATAAAAGAAGTTGGTACTACTAAAATGAAAGCAGTTTTACGAATTCAGCCTATCAATTTATCTGCACTTGGAAAAAGTTGGGGAATCGATTGTTGTTTTCATATTTTTGTTCATCCCCTCTCTTTGCCTGATGTATATCACAAAGCTTATTTAAGCCACACCCCTTTCTTAGTAAAATTAACTCTTTTGTATCCACCAAGTAAAGATGAGAAATTAGTAGACAACAAAATGTCAGATACTGCTAATCCATCTAGTGTACCTACACCTTCTCCAGACCCCTCACAGACTGAATCTACTCAAGCAAGTTTTTTTAATCGACTGACAAGTATTTTTGATTTTCCTGATCGTATCTCTTCATCTCCAATTCCGCCTACTGCTACACCCACAACCACAGACCAGCCATCTACTTATGTATGCAAAGTTGTCTTGGCTCAAATGCATATTGCCACAACATTGAGATTTGTCAAAAAGAACATGTTTTCATCAGCCATTGTTGTTGAAGAAGGTTCTCTGTCTCGAGAAGGAAGCACTAGTCCAACTCATGCCTCGCCTCCCTTTAAGCCTCGGGAACCTCAGATTGAGATTCCAATTCTTCCTGGTCATGTGATTATGAGTGATTTTTTGCGTCAACAATTAGGTGCAAGAGTCAATTCATATGTCCTTATAAGGCATGTTACATCTGATAGGCGGATAGATTGCCAATATAACAAAGTCACAATAAATTTTCAACCACTAGAGACAAATAACTCAGTAAGTTATCAAGTAATATTATGTGATATGTACTTATCTGTCCTCACAGATCAAATGGAGTCGTCCTGATGTTATTTTTGGCTTTAAACAATGGATTGGTTATTGCCATGACAACCATTTTGGGTGTGTCTTTGCCAATAATATGATTGTCCCCATACCATTGAATAGAAGTACAAAATGTAAGAAACTGTTTAAAGAATATGATTGCAACTCATTTTTTCTCTTTTTTTCTAGCTCCTCCTTCTTGTACATCATCAGATTTATTGATGTGTCGTGTGTTTGGAGACAAAGACTATTCTATGATTGAGGCTCCATTGAAGTTTTTCCAATTTTACCAGCAGGATGTCAATAAAGTTGATGTAGGAATAGGAAAACTGCATAGAGGAGTATTAATGTCACTGAATGATCTTGAGTCTTTGGTTCTTGATATCAGAATGGAACAGTTTGGGTATGTGACTTAACCAGTAATATCTATAAAGTAATATCATATGTCCTATTACTTTATATCCATCAAACTACTCATATATCCATTATGTTGTCCTATTCATCCATCAAATTACTCATATATCCATTATGTTGTCTTATTCATTCATCAAATTACTCACATAATGTTTTATTCATCCATTAAACTATTCATCTGTCCATTCATTCCTATAGAGCTATAAAAGAACTTTTCTCAAATTCATATCGTCAACTATTAACAAGTTTCTCTCAATCTTACAATGGAGCTATACTCATTTGTGGTACAGGAGGGGGCGGAGCTGGTGCTGTGGCAAGTGGGTGTGGCAAAACATCATTGGCCAGATTACTATGCAAGGAAGCATCACAATCATATTGGAAATTTCACATAATAGAAGTTGATTGTACTTTACTAAGAGGTAAGCTCATTGCCATGGAAACGAAATATGTTCATATCAAAAAGACTTCCATTGACATTTTGGTTGTACTTATATATTCTCACGATGTCTCCATTTTATTTTATTCAGGTAAACGTACTGACATTATAAAGAAGCGTTTAAAAGAAATACTTCAAGAAGCAATACATCATCAACCTGCTATAATTCTATTGGATGACCTTGATGAAATGGCTAAACATATCACTGATGTACAAAAAGAAGCATCAGGAGAAGCTTTAGTACATACTAGAAATGCTCAAGGTACAGACAGACAGACAGATGGACAGACAGACAGACAGACAGATGGACAGACAGACAGACAGATGGACAGACAGACAGATGGACAGACAGACAGACAGACAGACAGACAGATGGACAGACAGACAGACAGATAAACAGACAGACAGACAGACAGACAGATGGACAGACAGACAGACAGACAGATAAACAGACAGACAGACAGATAAACAGACAGACAGACAGACAGACATTGTGTTGACATTGCATTCTTTTTGCTTTTTCAGTTGTTGTGGATTTTATTGCTGAACTTCAATGTTGTAAAGCTGTTGTCATAGCAACTGCATCGAGCAAGCAGTTGTTGCATCCATGTTTATTACATTCCAAAGGAAGACACATATTTTCTGTCATTGAAATAACTCCACCTAATTTGGTAAATAATAAACATTATAATAATAATAATAATAATAATAATAATAATAATAATAATAATATTAATATACAATTCATAGATTGTTCACTTTATTTTTTATATAATACAGATCATGAGGCAGGAAATGATAGGGGCTCTTTTACAAACACGCAAGATGAAGTCAGTCCTCTTACCTGTGGACATCAGGTATGTCTTCTCTCTTTGGATTGGTCTTATAACTTTTTTATTTAGAGCTATTGCTTTGAAAACTGAAGGATTTCAAGTTAAGGATCTTGCTGTATTAGTTGATAAGGCTATGAGCTGTGCTGAACAGCGATCTGTACAACATAGCATTACTAGGGAGAGCTGTGTCTCTGTTTCAGATCCTCTGTCAGTTGAATGTAGTCCCCAGACCCCTGCTAAAAAAGACTCAAATTCAACTTTAGTCCCTAAAATGAAGCAAATGTGGTCATCATATTCACCCATCTTGCATATCGAGGATTTTTGGAAAGCTTTAAAGACTTATTTGCCATCAGCATTAAAGGGGTTGTCCCTTCATTCTGGTGGTACAACTAATTTTAAACGAGTAGGAGGTCTTGATGAGGCCAAAAAGACTCTACAGGAAACCTTACTGTGGCCATCAAAGGTAGACAATTAGTATTTATTAAAAGCCACACCCAACTATTATATAACCCTTATTTCATACATCTGTATATCAAGTTATCTATCCATCCCTCCATTTATTATTGTCTAATTATGTTGCTTTATATTTTTAAAGTACCCTCGGCTCTTTAAAGCTTGTCCTATTAAGCAACATGCAGGTGTATTATTATATGGAGCACCTGGTACAGGCAAAACATTGTTAGCAGAAGCAGTAGCTAATGAATTTTGTCTTAATTTTGTTAGTATAAAGGTAAGGATAATTATTATTATGGAATAATTACCTCCTGGACATAGGGTCCTGAATTATTGAACAAATATATAGGGGCCAGTGAACAAGCTGTTAGAGATTTATTTGCAAGGTGAGAAGATTATGTCTTTGGTATAAAATTTGACTGTTCAATTTTAGAGCGCAAGCAGCACAACCTTGTATTCTATTTTTTGACGAATTTGATTCACTAGCTCCTAGGTAAGTAAGTACCAGCTGTACAAATTAACAAAGTCATGAACTAATTAACAATTGAATCCTACCACTTAGGCGGGGTCATGATCGTACTGGCGTAACAGACAGAGTTGTCAACCAACTCTTGACTCAACTTGATGGTGTAGAGTCATCACAAGGGATTTATGTATTAGCCGCTAGTAGTCGTCCAGATTTAATAGACCCCGCCCTCTTAAGGCCAGGTAGAGTAGACAAGATACTCTTTTGTAATATTCCATCAGATGAGGTAAGAGAAGTCATTAAACAAACTCCAGCAAAACTTGTCCATAGTATTAATGCATACATCAGTATCTTCAGTATTGTTCTCCTGATACTAAGTATCTTGTTACTACCCTTCTATAGGAGGAGAGATGTGACATACTTAAAGCATTGTGTCATGATCTTCCAATAGACAATGATATTAATTTTGAAGATATTGCAAATGCCACAGCTAATTATACTGGTGCTGACCTCAAAGCATTGTTATATAATGCTCAATTGTTAGCTGTAAATAGGATACTAGATAAAAGACATACAAAAATTGAACTGTTGACTAAAAAAAATTGGACTACCCATTCTGATGTTAGCAAAGTTGAACCTTCCTCTTCAGAGGGTAGTGAGAAACTTTTATCCCACTCATTATCGGCAAGTGTTGGCAACCATAGTGAGATCTATTCTACCAAAACTCAATCTGCTGCTGCAAGACATGTTTGGCAATTTCACAAGGGGTCTGATGATGGCATTTTGAAGACAAGACCCTCTACTGAGATACAACCTTTGGTATGAAATTACAATGTGTTTTATATACCTCATTATTATATCTGTTTGTAGATAGAAGAAATGTTAAAACAAAATCACTCTGTTCAATCTAGTGACTTCCCCTCTGATAAATATCAGGTATAGATAGAGGATGTTAAAACTTCTTTAGATTATCCTCTCTCTCAACTCTTACGCACACATACACACACACACACATAGTTTTCTTCCTGTGTAATCACTCAAGCTGATTTGATGGAAGCATTACATGATACTAAACCATCACTATCTCCTCAGGAAAGACAAAAATATGAAAACATGTATGTCAAACATCACTTATTAATTAAATAGTACATCCTTCCTGGTTAATTACTTGAATATAACTAGAAATATTCATAGCTGACCACTATTAAACCCACATATGATCTATAGTATATTCACTATATAAGTAAACCCTTTCTAGGTTTAATATGATGTGTTTTTTATTTACTTGTTTGCAATATTTTTTGGATAGGGACTGGGCCTCCCAACGGTCCCTAGTTTTTAAAAAAAATGTTGATAGAAATTAATTAGATATTAAAGAATATTTCTCTTTATTGTATAGATATAAAAAATTTAAAGGAGGAGGTTCTCCTGTGATTCCTAATCAACGAGCCACTTTAGCATAATTGTACAAGGACAACAAACCACACCCCCATTGTGAAGACATTAACTATGATTTCCAGTATTTTATTCTGAATAGTTATTAGATATCCCAATTAAATTTATAAATTATTTATATTTTTCCAATTTACACAAAGCATTTCCCATTTCTTAATAAACATAATCAATTATAATTTTACAATTCAATAATGTTGGTATTGTCCAACAATAAAGATAACAATGAAATATTTGTATAAACACATGATGTAAATAAAATGTCATGTTTTTGTTGTCACTACTTATTTTTGTCCACATCAACCATTTCAATAGTATCGCCTTGTTCAGACACAGCCCCATACTGTGGCATAGACACAGTCTGAAATCCTAAGAACCACCAACGAGGCTGACCATTAGCTGCCTTCGACAGCTGGAAAACTTTAGGCAAACGTTGCAGAAGTGACTCCAAATATATTGAGTTATAAGTTGTGTTCAATGTCTGAAAATAGAACTCAATCTCTTCCAAAGATGCTCCAAGAGGATGGACAGTTAGAAAGGCAGCCATTACAGCAGATAGAGCAATATCGTGCTCACTAAGTCCCAATCCTGTCTCTTCACTTTTTGAACCTATTTGAGTACGAAGTTGAGCATAAGCAGCAGCTGCGGCAGCCAGAGTATTTTCTCCAAGTGACCCTCCATCTAGAGCTCTGTTGAGATCATCCATGTTGACACCATCAATAACTTCCCATTCTCCTTCATTGTCTCCTTCGTTCTCTTCATTATTCTCGTCTTTATTGTTCTGTGATGCTATGACCTTTGACAGCCATGCAGCAAGAAGGTAAGCCAGTATAAAACAGAAGGGAGGTGGTGGAATGTGTGTAAACGCTACTAGAGCATGTGACCAATACATAAGCTCTTCTACCTGTGCAGCTCTACTGTCAGTATCTACCTAATTCATAATGCTGTTTGAAACCTCTATTATAGTTGAACCAAAGGAGGTTTAATTTGGCCCTTTTAAACAATGTATTTATAACTAATGCTAAACTTCCATAGACATTCCATTTATGGTTTTCTCAATGGCTTTCTTACCTGACAACTACAAGTGCATAAAGAAGCTCTTACCTGTTCTGGATCTTGTTGCTGTTGGCCGTTCTCACTATTACCACTACCTCCTCCTCCTCCGACAATCTTTTCCCACTCATCTGGACAATTCTATACCAAACAAAAACAACAATGACCACTATATTGAACAACAATAACCACTATATTGAAGGTAACCACCCACTATTTGTGTATAATACATAAAACAACTGACTACTAGTAAGGTATGTGACTTTAGGCTCTGAATTACTGCTTACTTGTTTGAATTTTGCTAATAATGTCTTCAGCTGCAATATCTATACATATAGGAGAAGGAAAGGCATATAGACTACACTACTGTATGAGTTAAAGGTTGACCTGTTTCTCTTTTTTCTCAATTGCAATCTCGCGATCAACTTTCAACTGTTCTATCTCACGTTCAGCTCGAGACAGTTTGGCTTCAGTTGCTTCATCAACATTACTGTCATCTGATAGTAATAAAATTATACAAAATGGCTGCTATATGATGTACATTAATTAACCCTCTGTCTACACAATTATTAACCCCCAACAAAAATCCAAGTTAGCTGACACTATGTAAAATCTCACTGTGGTCTGATTTCATTTTCTTTGCAGCAGGTTCATCAGCTTTTCCTCTCAATTCTTTCGCATTCTTGATGGAAGCCTTCACGAGTCCAATCATATTCTGTATGTGTTCTTTCCATTGAGTAATGGTCTTACGTTGAGGTTTGGTAAAATTGTCCCAGGCCCTTTTCTGCATTGAAGCATCAAAGACAGACTCTAGGCCATCACCTAGGCAACAAGAAGAAAAAATAGTACATTTAGTAATACTAAGATATTTCTTACAAGCACATATTAATATTATAATAGTAAATGTTAGCTAGTACGTCCTAATATTATAATAGTACATATTAATATTATATAGTACATATCACTACTATATAGTAAACCCTAATATTATATAGTACATATTAATATTATATAGTACATATCACTACTATATAGTAAACCCTAATATTATAATAGTACATATTAATATTATATAATACATATCACTACTATATAGTAAACCCTAATATTATATAGTACATATTAATATTATATAGTACATATCACTACTATATAGTAAACCCTAATATTATATAGTACATTATTAATATTATATAGTACATATCACTACTATATAGTAAACCCTAATATTATATAGTACATATTAATATTATATAGTACATATCACTACTATATAGTAAACCCTAATATTATATAGTACATATTAATATTATATAGTACATATCACTACTATATAGTAAACCCTAATATTATAATAGTACATATTAATATTATATAGTACACTCTAATATTATATAGTATATATGTAATATTAGGCAGTACTTGTTAGAGCTTCATAAAGCCTTCAATGATACTTACACAATAATTAACTTTGTTAATTAAATTCTGATAAGAGGAAACTCCCTTAATGAAGTCATTTATATGAGAATAAGGGAAGTTCTTGTCAAGAACTTACACTGAATCAGTAAATCTTGTAACTGATCGATCTTTTTTTTCAAGAATTTTTCATGTTCTTCTTCTTTACTCTTCAAATCTTTCTCCAACTTATGACAGTGTGTATTGACAGTACTCAGGAGACCAAAGAATGTGTTAGCAGTTGTAGGAGAACAGCTTCCTTTTTCCATCCATTGTATGAGGTTTTTAGAAGCAAATTCAAAGGTATCATCATTACGTAGATCGCTAGAAATAATGTGAGCATTGGGTGCATTGAACACTAAAAATTCTCCACTTTTCATTCGGCGCTTAGCATCAGATGACTCTCTTGATTGAGCATAGTCAACTTGAATGGATGAACTTTCCTCACTGTTAAGTCCATTGATTGTAATAGTGAAACCATTAAACTGAATAGCTTTATCGACAGCGCTCTCATATTTAAACTCGACATGACCAAAGGTTCTGCTTCTTGATATTCGAATATCCTGTATAGAACCACATTCATAAAATATATCATACAAATGTTTTTCGGTAATACTCTCAGGAAGAGTACCAACGAAGACTGTATTACATTTTGGTGGTTTGTCACGTAGGGGTGGTTTAGATTGGAACAGAGGGGGTGGGGTTATTGTGACTGAGCCTTGTACATAAGAATTTGTATCTTCCATTCTAAATCGGCCTAGTAATGGTTCTTTTGGTCGAGGAAGTGGCAATATGTCATCGGGTCTACGCCCACGATAGTAAGGATCATCAAGAGGAGAACCATAACTGCCTCTCAAGGGTCTGTCCCTTTCATCGTAGCGTTCTCTTTCATATAAGTAGTCTCGATATCGTGAGGAAGCAGGAGGATCATAATCATAGTCATCACGAAACATTTTATGTACTTGGAGAGTACCCAATTCCTCGTGTCACTTAATAGAGCGCATGCGCAGTGCGATAATAATTGTAATTAAATAAACAACCGTTATGAAAATAATTATTAATTAATTAATAAACAACCGCTATGAATAATAATTAGTAATTAATTTAATTTTATTTTGACATTTATTTAATCCCATAGATATTGTAGTAATATATTATATATTATATATTATATTAGTAATATATTAGTAGTAATATTACTTAAGTTGGTTTGATAGTTAAGTCTAAGCTACTGGGGGGTCTAGAACTATCCCTCGATGAAGAGGAGATAGGTGAGGAAGGCTTGGAACGAACTCGACGACCTTCACTTCCTTTGCTTCCTATATAACTGACACTGCTATGAGGGCTGGTATCATGAGGTGTTGTTCCACTGGACATAGTCAAGGCAGTAACTCCAATATCCAGGGTTTTAGATTGGAGCGATTTGCGAGGTGTGGATTGACGAGAACTTAAACTGCTCCTAATGAGAGAGAGAGAGAGATATATAACATGTAATTATGTAGAATTATGTTGCACAAACCTTGAAGAGCTAAGTTGACTGGTGGAACTCCGTGCCGACATAGGCAAGGAGCTAACTCGACTACCAGATGGAGAAGATGGAGGCGGTAAACCAACCTACATATAGATATGTTATAAAGCATTATAATAAATGAAATTATGCATTGAAAATTTGTGAGTTAACCTGTGATAGTAAGAGGTGGATGATTTCAGTAAGATGTGGATCCTGTGTGGCAATGTTTCCTAATTGTTGAAGTGCTGAAGTATTGAAATCACGAAGTTCTCTCAACTCAATATCATCCTAACGATAAATAACACTCATCTCATTACTATCTATCCATTAATCAATTAAATTATTCATCCATCCATATTATTATAATTCAGTTTGTCTTAACCACAATGCATAGATGCATACCAATGAATATGTACTATGCAAGTCTATTTGAAGTACATGTAACATGCAATACATATAAATTATACACGTCTGCTAAACAATACCCTAATTACATTAGTATATAGACATTGTAGGACATGACCTGTTTGTATAGTCAAAACATAAAAATTAAACTCTGTCCTTACCTCAATATCTGTCTTCCCTGTCGAGCTTTTACGTAGTCTTAACTCTTTTACTAATTTATTTGACTATAAGGAACAAACAAACCACACCCTCTGATATACTGATGTAAATATTGATGGACTCACTTGCTTTGTAGCTCGCTCTATTTTAGTTTTAATGTCTTCAAGTTCTTTTTCATACACAGTTAGTTGATCCTGTTTTTGAAAGAATGTTTTTGCTTATGACATACAGTACAGTAGTATAGTACTCTACCTTAGTCTTTTCCTGGAACTGTTGGTAAGTATGTTTTTCATCAGTTAATCCAGTTAGTGTATTAGATAAAGACTAGAGGAGAAGAGAGAGAAGGAGGGAGAGAGGGAGAGAGAGAGAGAGAGAGAAAGAGAGTGATTATACATGTACTTGTAGTGCATTATTAGACATACTTGTATATCTGTTTCTAGTTGACGAAGTTGTTTCTTTTTATGTCTATATTTGTCCATAGAAGCTCTCCATTGTCCTTCCAAAGTATCTAGTTCAGTAGCTTCATTACCTATAGAAAAATGTTATTAATGAATACTTCCTAATTTGGTAATATAACTTAACCTGTGGGATCAAAATTTTGTAAACTCTTTCGATATTTCTCATTCTTTACATTCATTAAAGCCAAAGTGTTCTCCAAAGCTTGAATTTCTTTCTCAGCTTTCCTAATCTTGGCATCTAGCTCATCACCTTCTCTCTGTATCTCCTCACGCTCCTGAGCTGCCTATAAGAGAAGAGAGAGAGAGAAGAGAGAGAGAGAGAGAGAGAGAGAGAGAGAGAGAGAGAGAGAGAGAGAGAGAGAGAGAGAGAAATCAGTAATAGAGGAAAAAAAACAAGAAGAAAACCTTGATGACATAGTAGGTTTGAGAATGTTCTTCTTCTCCTTCAGGAGGGGCCATGGATACCATTAATATTTCATAGCGTTTCCTCAAACGATCAATCTTAGCAATACGATCATGTAATTGAGCACTGAATAAGAACAAAGACTGACCATTAACACAGCACACACTCTTTACCTAACAGTCTGCCGTTCAGACTCACAACTCTTGATCTGAGCTTTCACCATATCTTTATGCACAGAAATCTCTCGATTTCGCTCTGTCATGGCCTAAAACAATACAATAAAAACCACACCCATTGTGTATTCACATACTGTGACTAGTTGTAACTTTTCCTTCTCCAATCCAATAACATCGTCAGCATGTGAGAATAACATATCTCTTAGTCTAGAAATAGTAGAACAGACATAATAAATGTAAGTAAGAGAATAGCTACATGTAATATATGCTGTCATTGATATCCTTATACAAGGTATAGTTAACCTGCTGTGGTAAAACAACTAATGGTGACAATATGTAAGTCATGTATATAATGGAACAACAATAATGATGTTTGGTAACTTTGTAATAAGGTTAGAACTGTTTGTGTGTCAATGTCTCAGAAACCTTTTAATCTCAAGTTTAATGATGTTTTCATCAACCATTAGATCCTATAAGGACAACAACTTATATCATACCACATATGGTAAAAATGAAAATTGACAAACAGTACTTTAACATAAATATTTACTACATACTTGTTTGGTAGCAGTGATTTTTTTAAGTTCTCTTTGAGTGCTATCAATATGAAGTACAAGCTCATCTAAAAAAAAGATAGAAGATCATTGACAAAATTGATCATGTATTAAAATTAAGTATTAGTGTACAAATATAAGTATGAATATACTACTGGACAAGTGTGCTTACCAATCTTGCCCATTAAAATGTCTTGTTCCTTTTGTCCTTTATCAACCTGGCGAGTGATTCTCCTTAAATCATCTTGAAGTCTTTTTAACTGGTTTCTTAACACAGTCTCAGACTGATGCTGGTTCTCCCAGACTGATTCCAATTCCTAAGAATGAAAGTAACACATGTGTGAAAGAATCATTCATGCTTAATGAAACGAGTCCATGTAACATTTTGTCACAAGTCACAAATTTTAAATAATATTTATTATTTTACTTTAATTTTGTTATCAAGATGAGCCTTTTCTTCATCAGTTCTTTCTCCTTCTAGTCTGTTCAATTTATGTTCAAGTTGTTGCAGTTGAAAGTCTTGAGTGTAGAGAAGTTCTTGTTGTTTAAGTGCCTCTTCATCTATCTTACGTTGCTTGGAAATGAGATTACGTAATGCTACCCTGGAGCCCTAGAAAATAAATAAGAATTGATAACATATTAAAGTAGTCATCTATATAATTATAAGAAACTATAATTTAGTCTTTAGTCTGATTAATATATTAATATCTGGTCATGTTGACCATTTTATACTAATGTTAGGAGGAAATGGTTTAGTGCTCGATTTTGTTGTAAAAAGGTTTAGTGCTGTAATTGTACCTGTATTTCAGCCTCCATGTTTTGCTTCATTCTCTTGAGATCATGAAGTTCTTGAACTTTCTTGAATTGTTTTTCACGATGGACAGCTACGGCTTTCTCTAACTGGTCAACTTTGTTTTCTTCTTCTGCTAATAATTGGTCCATTTTATGTGCTCTCTCTTCAGCACTGAGTGTCTTTAAAATGGACTTTTTGTGCTCTTCTTGCATTATTGCATGTTGATGTTGAAGAGTGTCTAGTCTAAATTAAATAACATATAATTAGTTCTAGACTAGTGAACATCAGTTCACAGTGACCTAGAATAACTACCATTAGTAAGCTCTAGACTAGTGAACATCAGTTCACAGTGACCTAGAATAACTACCATTAGTAAGCTCTAGACTAGTGAACATCAGTTCACAGTGACCTAGAATAACTACCATTAGTAAGCTCTAGACTAGTGAACATCAGTTCACAGTGACCTAGAATAACTACCATTAGTAAGCTCTAGACTAGTGAACATCAGTTCACAGTGACCTAGAATAACTACCATTAGTAAGCTCTAGACTAGTGAACATCAGTTCACAGTGACCTAGAATAACTACCATTAGTAAGCTCTAGACTAGTAAACATCAGTTCACAGTGACCTAGAATAACTACCATTAGTAAGCTCTAGACTAGTGAACATCAGTTCACAGTGACCTAAAATGGATACCATTAGTAAGCTCTAGACTAGTGAACATCAGTTCACAGTGACCTAGAATGGCTACCATTGGTAAGCTCTAGACTAGTAAACATCAGTATTTATCATAGGAGCAATCTTGGAAGGCCAAGTTGTAGGCAAGTGGTGAATTAACTCTTAGTACAGTGTTTATCAAACTACTAATGTTTATTTACCTATACTTTCTGTCTTTAATATCTCTTGTAAGATGATGACTTTGGGCTCTCATACTCTCAAGATCAGCAGCAGTACGATCAACAGAATATTTCAAAGTTTCCAACTACAAGTACAAGAAGGACAACATGTCAAATTCAAAAGAAGACAAATTTAATTCTTTACTTCATCTCGTAGTTGTTGTCTGGCCTTCTCTTTGTCTTGATACTCCAGACGATTTTTAGACGATATATTTTCCGACTGTTTAATACGTTTGTCCATTTCTTGATTGTTCATTTTCTCTTCTTCTAAAAATTGCTGATCAAAATAATAGATTGGTATCAAATGGACAGCATATTGGTATTAAATGGACAGCATATTGGTATTAAATGGATTAATAAATAGGAATGGACAGACAGGAATGGATCCAACTATGTCAATAACAACTTTACTTTTTTCTCACTGATCATAGTCTCCATTACTCTTGTTTCAGCTTTCAAACGAGCCAATTCCTGTATACAAATGTCACATTGTTATCACATGACTATCATATGACATACAGCAGCTGTGCGATCCATGTCTTGATCTCTCTTTTTCATTTGTTCAATAATTTGTTCCCATTGAGAGATGAGCTCCTGACGTTCACTGTGAGCATGACGAAATGCTTCTGCAGTATTATCTAACTCAATCTATAATGGATGAATGGATGGATGGATAAAACAATGGATGAATGGATGATGGACACAAATGGATAGATGGAAAATCTTATAGATAATGGATGGATGGTGACCTGAGCAGTTAGTGTGTCGTTTGTTTCTGTATCAAGCTCACGTTTCTTCTTTACTGCTGTCTCTTGAAGTTGCTCTAATTTAAGGGTAAGCTCCTATCATCAAAACATCATTGGTAGAGCTTGTTGACAAATTTAATTGACTACCTTAATTTTGCTTTCATCTGCTCTTGCATATTTCGTAATTGTCATAGCATCCTCATCACGTCGTGCTGATTCTTCAAGCCATGCCTCTAGAGCCTAAAAATCACATGATTATCACATGACATGATGCCACAAAAGAAATTATTGTTAAATTAAAGATGCTTATACCACTCTTCCATTGACTATACTATAGCAAATGGTTCTCAGTTAAAAGATGGAGACTTTATAATCAGTCTTATATACCTGTTGATCCCAATTCATATTTTTTCTCATATCTTCCGTTTTCTTGTTTGTTCTAAAAATGTTGTTTTCATACAAGTTCATCTGTTCATTCAATTTTTCTTGGTTTGATTTGAGATTGCGATATCCATCTTTTAGTCGTCCTTCTTCTCTTTCAGCTTGAGGGGATGATTTAAACAGATGAGTATTGTACAATTTTATACTCACCTAGTTGAGTAAGATGTTTTTCAGTTTCAACATCATTCTTTCGAGCCTCATAAAGAGCCTAGAATCATTCAAATATTAAATTAGTAGACATATTATTTTTAGACATACCTGAGTTAGTTGCAACTCTTGTCTCACATTCTTTAAATGATCACTCATAACTTGAATACGATCTTTGTGTTCATTCACTTGGTGTTGGAATTTCTCAATTTCTTGTTGTTTTTGATGGACATCTTGCTCAAGTTTCTTGTTTGTTTCGTTGGAGATAGGCAGAGCTAAATGCTCTAAGTCGATTTCAGATGCCATATTGCCTTTAAAGCAAAAAGGTTTGATTGAAAACACTATACCAACTTTGTAATCGATGGATTTGTTGCTATGGTTACCTAAGTGGGCGTGGCACCAATTATTTCTCGGGGTACTTCTTTGGTATAAAATAGATGCAACTGCGAGACACACTAGAACCCTTCTAACAGCTATTCCAGTAATAGCCAAATAAAGTTCTGTTTCGTCTGATCCTAGAGAAAGTTACTAGATCTAATCTAGTATAGTTGCTAAGTCCTGCTAGTTTTGTCAGTATTCGAGAATCGACGCTGAATTGCATGCAGTCAGTGTGCTAATCTAGTTCTGTTTTTAATTTGCTGCAAGTTGCTGAATTTTATTTAAGATGTCTAGTCAAGACAGTGCAAACAACGACTACATCCCTAATGGCTTGCGAAGATCTCTCAGAAAGAAATACGCAGTTAAGTCGACGAGGGTGCAAGCACTTTTCGATGGCATGACGCACAGACCGGCTGTGTTGAAGGAAGGTTACCTCCACAAACCTGCTTTCTTCAGATTTGTAAGTTCAAAATTAGTGCTATTATTTTCGGCTATTGTTTTAGCGATGCGTCGTGCATATTTGATACTATTTTGTATTTCTGCTATAGGGAGGTCGCAGAAGAAGATGGTGTGTATTGCGGGTCTATTCCCCTGTAGAAGCCAGCCTGGATATCTTCGTAGATGATACAAAAACTCGGTATAAAGGAAGTATATGCCTTGACAAAGAAGCACAACCACTTATGTTAGTCAAAATGACAGACTCAAGCCATCGAGGACATCTACAGTCAAATTACATTGTTCTTAAAGTGGGTAAGAATTCTTACCATTTTACAACAGAATCATATCGTGAATTAAAAGAATGGTGTGCTTTACTGCGACAAGTCATTGATGCAGGTACAGAGGTTTTTTCTTATTAATTAAATTAATCTACTTGCCATTTTTCAGATTAGTTTAAATGATTTTTTTTCTCCTGATAGATGGATCGCTTTTTTCTGCAAGCATAGTTGAGCCAAATGGTTTAGAAGATGGGACAGTCAATGTACAATTTACATCAAACTACATTGCCCTTCTCTGTCCAGTCAAAGAAGTTTCTATTAAACGTTGGAGACTAGAACACATTGCATCATTTGGGCAATGTGGAGGAATGTTAACATTTGAATGCTGTCCACGATGCTCAGATCCAAATTATAGTAGGTGTTCTTTGAATATTAAACAAGAAAAACCATCTACCATCCTTACTTTAATGGAGAAAGCTATTCGTGAGAATCCAAACACTAATGAAATCCATTATGAGCGTAGTATATTGGGCGATATATATCACTGTTCTCATCAATGCAGTACCAGCCCTAGACTATTGCCAGCACTCTCTGATTCCAATCTCCTTCGTATTAACAGTAACAGTTCTCCTTATTCCAGCAAAAAAAAGCCTGAAGATTTAAAAGTTTCTATCCCAAAGTCAGATTTACATCGTCATGGTAGTGATGTTGATATCACCATGTTTGACCATTCCAATACTTTAGAAAGCAATGATTCTGGCTTACCAGGAACCCCACAATTAGAAGATTCTCCTCGCTCATCAGCTTTTATTTCCTCTCCTACTTGCACAAATGGTAAACCTTCTAGTCCCACCAAGAAATCAGTCAAGATATCATCGCCATCTCATCGATCACGTTGCAACAGTGATACAGCAAACAGATACACTCAACTTCCATTTCGTGATAGTGTCACACCAGGACGAGAAACCGATGATAGTGAATCAGGGTTTATCACACCCAGTATGCTTCTTCATCAAAACTCTGAGCCTCGTCAAAATGGCAGTTTACCATCAAGCATTCCAAGATCTGGGTCACCAAGTAAAACTGTTACACCAGTTGCTAGGTCATGGACTCCGTCAATTTACAATAAACTTGAAACTGTTACGGAATCTAACCATTTATCACCTCCCCCACCACCAGCCAGAAGGGAGTCTCGCTTCCGTCCAGTCAGTAAAAGCCCACCTAATATCCTACCAAAACACAGTAGTCCAACAAAAAGTGCTCATATTCCTAATGGTGCTCCACCCCCTCCTCCAAAACTACTTACTCGACTAAAATCAGAGTCCAAGACCACTTCTGATACTAGTGACCACGAGTCCAGACTGGAACAGGTACGGGACTCTTCAATGGATCGTGATCATCCCATAGCTGATTTATCATTACCTGAAGTTCCCAGCAGACATCGTAGTGGTACGCATATACTCCATCGTGAGTTACCTCCCCCTCCCCCTCGGGAGAGAGCTCAATCACAATCTGATGTTCTTGATGTATCACGACCTGATCCAGGTAAATTCCGAGGAATATCAAAGAGCACATCTGATGAATTAGATGAAGATGAGGAAGACCAAATGTGTTATGAGTACGATACTCTCTCTGAGCTCAAAGAAATAAACCCATTTTTCCGGTTAGAAGATCTAGAATATGATGAAACAGATGGAGAGGGAGCACATGAAGTCATGTCAAATTTAGCAGATTATCGTATTCATAAAAATGGATATTGTGAACCAGCAGTGATTGATAAGGTTTTAAATAAAGTTGCTAGTGAAAATGTTCGAGGCTATGCCTACAAAATCAGTATTCCAGTAGCTGGTAATGTTGTTTATGATGTTCCCAGACGATCGGCACCAATGGCTGATCCAAAACACATCAATCCAAATGCTCCTCCAAAACCACTCAGAAGAGTGAACAAGAATGGTCACATAATAGAACAAAGGTCACCTCTCTCACAAGGCAGCCTCCACAGTCGAGAAGTTAGTATTGAAGCTTAAAACAACCACATTACATTCAACAAGCAACAGAATGTGCTCACTTTGACTTTGTGATTTAATTTAAAAAAATGTCCATTCATACTTCAAATTTGTTGTTGTTTCAAGCCTCCAGTTTAAGTAATTGTAAGAATGTCATTATTACTGTAAATGGCATTAGCTAATTTGACAGAACAGAGAATGGGCATACTTATCAGACTGTTTACATATAGACACTCCCTGATTAAGTTTTTGCACGATCTCTTTCTTGTTATGTGCCATTTTAAAATCAGTTCCTATTTTCTGTTTATGTTTGCTGTACAGAGATTATCTGATGGTTATTGTTATCATAATTTTGTAACATAATGCAGCTTTGTACAATGTCTTTATTTAGAGACATTTTTTATATCACTGATTTCATAAATTGTCATGCTGGTATCATTACAAAAAAAGTTTATACTGTTAATTATGAAAAATGAAACTCTTAATATTAATACTTAGATTTTCCAATAGGGCTGGTACCAACTATTTAATAGTGTCAATAAGAAAAGCCTTTGTTCTGATAGGTTTTCCATTTGTCTAATCTACAACAGATGCAATGTTTACCAACTAGACCTACCTGTCTATTGCTTTCAATTCCATTGACACAGTCAACCCAGACAACACAATTAGGCTAGCTGTGGCTTAAAGAAACAATGCCTTCGCTTGTTATGGGTCATAGACTACACTTAGGACAAAATATTAAAAGGTATAATGTGTCTACTCTACCTCACACAACACACAACATACCACATTATGACTTAATTGAGTTATGTTAATGGACATTATACAGAAGCTAAAACTGCAATATTGTTCCAATTGTGTTATTGTAACTCTCTCAAGTAATTATAATATTTTTTTTGAAATATGACTTGTGAAAGAAATGGAAAAGACAAGGAGACAAATAAATGTTGTATCTCAATAGCCATAATGGAACTAAGAGACCAAAACATTGATGAAATACAAGTGATATTAGTTGCCATTAATACATTGGTACATAAACATTATATAAATAACCTAATGTAATGTATTGTTTAACATATAATAGATCTCTGACAGTTGCTACTCAAAAGTATCATCAGACACCTCGTAAATATAGTCAATTTAATTACAATGTTCTGGATTAGTATAAACAATAATGGGCTAGTTATCCAAGCTCATTAAGAGCGCTGTCCCTCGTTTAATAAAGTGATCGGCAGGGACATGCCCCGAACGGAGATCACAGGCCACCACAAAAGATGGACGTCCACTTCCTCCAGCTCTGTTAGGATAGTAATAACAAGGACAAGTATAGATACCTAGAAAAAATATGTAATAATAATTATGAGCATAATAGAGGAAGAAATGGTCAACAGAGATGAACATAGTTGTATACAACATTATAATGCCAATCCCTGAGGTGCAAATTAAGGGACTATTACACAATAACCACATACTAGGGTGGTTACATTTGACTGGCATCCTTTTATTTATTAGCAGCTGCTTTCCACATAAGTGCGCACATAAGAGATACGTTAATACAATGTGCCAAGGATTAACCCACAGGCTGATATCTTGGCTAAGACAATTGATCAAGTAACAGCTTGTTGGCATATTACTGATACAAGGGGATGTCCAGAAATAATTGAGACTGTGACATTATATGGTATATATTAGTATGTGGTATATTGTAGAGTTACTAAAAATGGTACCAGACTATCAACAAAGCCAGACCATACAGGATGGAATTCTAAGACTTGTACTAGGCATATTAGCCAAGTCTTCCCAACCCCCACCCTGTGAAAGGGGTTAGTATGTGTTTGGGTGGTAATCCCAGTGGTTTTCTATATAGGGGATGTAAAGGACAGTAAAAAGTTGGCAGGCATATGTACTTCATTAAAAAACATTAAGAAGAGTTATCAAGTGAAAGTCTATATTATATTTACTATTTTTAAATGACCACACTGCATTTCAGTTAACACCACCTTCATTTGCTGTCTCATTCCAGACAACCACAATGAGTAGTTACATGATATGCCTACCCACTCAATTCTATTGTTATAAACTACGTCAAAGACTACCACTACATGCTATACATATGGTGCTTCCATAATCTTGCTCAAAGCAAACAGCATTGTTGTCATTATTTAGCAGAGACTGTGGTTTCTTTGACCATTCCTATCTCCTCTATGAATTGGCCAATTGAATTAAACTGACTCTATAAACAAGTTGAGGTATGTATTGATAACCACAACAAAAGGCAAAATGACTTTCAACCAAACAAGTCAGTCACATGTTAATAAATGACAAAGGTACTGTACCAGACACTTCTAAATTATACAAAATCCTATCATAGTTTGTGTCAATAATCTAGTTCATTTGATTAACTAATTTATCGAAGATGGAGACAAGTCAATATTGGCATCCATAACTGTCCATATCAAGAGTGCTGTACTCAATAATACAGTCATGGGACATATATAGCTGTTGTTGGAAGTAGCCGATATGTGTTATAACGTGCTAGTGAGTGTGTGTGTGTGCGTAAGGCCCTGATCAGGTTTATTGCTCCAAGCAAACAGAAGATGTAAAAGTGCTATGTGAGTAATAATTAGTGGTAATTGTATTAGAGAAATGCTTTATGTCAACCATACTGTTCTGTACTGTATAGGAGATAGACAAGAAGAAAAGAAGGGAGGAAAGAAAAGGAGGGAGGGAGAGAGGCAAAAATTACAAAAGTCAAAACACTACTGGTATATTATTAACAACAGAATTACATAGCCCACTCATGTAGACAATCTAACATCAAAGATAACACTGTTTACATCAGTAGTCTCATTCTGAAGTGACTCATTGGCTAAAATATTTTGCTACAAGTCGTCAATCCTCTATCCCATTGACAACTAAGGAAGCACAACTAAAATGTATTGTAAAAACACCATAAACAACACAACACAACATACACCATAAACAACACAACATAACATACACCTGTTCTCTCAACAGTTGCCAGTGACTTTAATCTATAGTCTAGACATTTTTAGAAATGTATACAAGTTTGCCACAATCTATGCAATTCCTACATAATTAAAGACATTAATTTGCCACAATATAATAAACTGAACTTGTTAACGAAGAATAGAAAATCTATAAATGCAGCCAAACTTGGCAGCTCCTGAAATAATACTTCTCAAACCTTAGAATTACTAATGTCCAATACATGACTAGTATGTTGTGAGATGTTAGAAATTACTACCAGTCATAACAGGTTTCTTGGCAAGTGATACTGCTGTAAGATGTCTACTAATTGTGAGTAGGAATGTCTCCTACATGTAAATTTGTATACTGATGTAAGACTTTGTCTCTGAGGATTTAGTTAAGTAGTAATGTGGAGTCTATTTACTACCAGGAAAATGCTGAGTTTATGGTAATTAATATATGAGCATGGGGTCGAAGATATGGGATGGTTAAATGAATGGTTGATGAACGGACAGACAGACAAATAGACACTAATCTCAGACTCTACCTTTTGTGTGTTTACGTTTATTCTCCACAGGTTTAAAATGTATGGTTGGCATAGGACATACTAACTGCATAGGGCTGGGTTCAATTAGACAGCTAGCTCTTCTATCCCAACCAGCTCCCTCCAAGAACAATCCTCGAATCCAAACACCATCCTAAAAAATTTAAGTAATATTTGTAATATGTGTCTATTTAGATAGAATTATCAATAGGTAATCAGTTGAACAAAGCAAAGAAAATTGTCCTCTTTGTTAAACTAGCTGTAAAGATACGCCTTTGTTGTAGTAACATCAGGGATGCTTGTACAGTAACTGGGAGCACCATTCATATCTTAATGCCTTACATGTGAACGAGTGGAGGAGCAAAAACATGAATAAGTGGAGGAGCTAATTCATATGGCTTCTTGTAACTTGAGATATATAAAGATATTGTTTAAGCATGCACTGCAATAGAAATCAAAGGAGACACAATCAGCATGATGGTAGCCTCTAGTCTCCATCTCATTTTTCCTCCTACTCTCTACATAAAATTAGAGCTAGATACCATTGTCATTAATGAACTTATCCTCCCTCTACTTTGTCATGGCTACTCAATTGAATTATATATTATCATATGACAGCTAATCATATCAAGAAAATAATATTAGTTAACTAAAATTATAAAAATTTAACTTCTCTCTCTCTCAGGTGGTATACCTTGGGTGGTTCAGTAATGTTACTATCATCAAGAGTTGAGACATGAAACTCCCAAGAAAGAGAATCAACAGAGACCTAAGAATGAGACATAATCAAATAATAAGATACCAATCATAATATCTAATTAATATGGAATTTAATTGACTGGTTATTTATTAGAGAAAGAAGTGTACACTTCCTGTTGGCAAGGAAAAATCTACATCTATAAAGTATGAACCTTGCACATATAATAAATTTAATACATCAATTATATTATTATGTAAGAATTAATTCAATTATACATTTATCACTACAATAATGTGTCTTAACAATAACTCAGGTGAGTGATAACGTAATATGACCACGTTACAATAATTTAACTTTCTTACTGACATTAAGTGTATTTAATGGTTCACTAGTACTATGTCATCATTATTATAATAACATTACCATGATACTATTATACAGTGACCTTTCAAAGAAATACTATAGTTGTTAGTAGTAGTAATGACAATTAGTCTATATATTCAGTTAATGTTGAACTATCACTTTAACTAAGGCAGCCTTATTACAGACTTTCACAGCCTTACAACATATATTGATAACATATGTATGGTATATCAGTTGGCACACCTTATATTGATGGTATTATTACAATACATTAATTTGTACTCTGTACTAGAACTTTACAAAAAAGATACTGAAAAGGAAAAGAGCTATTTAGAACACACATCAACTCACAAACCAACCAGTTTAATAGATAAATTAACATACATACATACATACATATATATAATATTATATATATAATATTATATATATATATATATACATATATATATGTATGTATGTATACTTCTACTCTTACAGATCATCTAACAAGTAGTACTCACAACTTACATTGTTCTTCCTAGCTGCAGTTTGTAGAACAGCTGTGAGGAAACCAGTAGGAAATGTGAACCCTGATAACCAGAATAACACTGGAGGATGACAAGTTGCTGCCCAATTTGCAAATTGTTCCACTCTTATTACTAAATCACGAGTCCAGGCACCCAGTGGCTTTAAAGAAGGATAAGCCTAAAAGAGAGAATGTCTTATTACAACTGTAATAGATGACCATGAAGTATGTATTGTACATCAATGCAATGTATTGGGGAGCTGACCTTTTCCCAAAGGGGAGGTACCTGTGCATTATTAATACAATTAAACACTTCCTCTAGATCAGAAGACATGACAACTAATCCTTTAATTCCTTTCTCTAAATCAACTAAAGAGGTTCGAATGGTGGTAAGAAGAGTGTTGTAACGTTGTATCTACAGAGAGAGAGAGAGAGAGAGAGAGAGAGAGAGAATAGTAGTATAAGTATTGTATCGTCTATATTGATGACACAATGCACTATACATGTAGTTTATATCAACACATAGGGTGTATCTTCTATTCTCACACTTACAATAGTTATGTTTTGGGGAAAACCATTTTATGTTTATCATTCCACTGTCCTAGGTTACAAGTACACCAGTGAACCTAATAATATGCCCACTAGTATCTAATAATAAATATTAGTCTTGTTCCCAAATATGATTCAACAGTTAACACTGAGAATATTATATATGTTATCACTCTTATCACTAAATAATGATGGAGACATATCCCATATGGCGTCATAGTTATATTATGAACATAACTTTAGTTTGTCCAAGTACATAAAAACGTATGTTCTTAACATTCCATCAACTGTACAGCCATTCCTTTACGCTAGTATAATTATTAGAGTATTAAATTACACAATCTTGTTTACAGTATCAAATGGATAATTAGACAAATGGAGAACAAATTTATAGAAATGTTTTATTATGCTATAGGGTATTATTACCTCTTGTAGTAATACTACATTTAATGGATTCATGTCATCGGCAACAAGTTTAGCTGTTCTCTCAAAGTCAATCAATTCTGGTACTCTTCTTAAAACATCAGCAGATAAGTTGAGTACCTATGGCAGAGAGTAACAGACGAGTTAACCCCCAACAATCATTTGTACATTACAAGTCGGTAGTACCGTATTAGTAGACAGAATTCCTACCAATTACACATTAATTAATCCAATAACTACACTATAATTTCAGTGGACAGACAATCACAGACTCCCAGTGGACATACCCCTACTTTTAACACAATAAGTATACCTTATCCTCAGTACTTTCACCACTCGCCACTGACTGTTGTGGTTGTAAAGATAACAGAGTGTCTAGTAGTGTCCTAAGTTCAAGAAGGAAGTGGGAATAAGTGTCTAGTTACAAATGTGTATACCTCAATGAATATCAATGTTGATAATTAATAGGTGGATGGAAAGATGGTTAGACAAATAGAAGGAATGTATGACAGGTGTGTGCCCGAAATTACATGATCATGCCTACACATTTGATCACGTATAGAATACCTTGTTTCTCTAATTTGGCTGGCGATATCAGCATTAGGGTGTTGTCCAAATGCCTCAGGATGGTCAGCAGTGGGTAGACCATTAATATAGTCCTAAGTATTAAGTTACATGAGATGATTTAATGACAATGAAGCCAAACATTGTAGAGTGAGTAGGTGTTAATACGGCCAATGTTATTACTGTCTTTTCAATACTAAGTACAAATGTATATATAGTGCAGACTTTAAGACACAGTGGCTCAACTAATTCTATGAAAATTATATTATTGAGTATATGTCATCATTATCTCATCTTGTTCCTATGGTAACAGAGTAATAAGTAATAGTACTTTTACGTCAATTCTCTTAAACTCAAGTTGACACAATATGATATAGTTACTTCAAAAACACAAACTAATAGGACAGTGACTGTTTATATTATAAAGAGACTTAATTACTGATTGATAATTTGATAATAATTTGTATGCAACAAGTCAATGTTCCTTTAAGTTAGTAGTCTAGTCATCAAACATAGATAATACAAATCATTACTATATAATATATTGTTTCATAATCACATCCTCCTTTAAAAGCAATTCCAAAACACAACACACGAATGCAATGTTAATTAGCTGTTGACATAATCCACTAGTATTAGACAATTATCTATGGATCAGTTAACAAGACAACGTCACGTGTTCTTATGAGTAAGGTTTCCACTAGATTGCAATATTATAGGATAGAAACAATGGGTGTGTGCATGTGTGTGTGTGTGTACTATTAATTGATAACTGTTTTGAGTCTTACTATTGAATCATTACAAATGGAATAGAGTAAGGGTATCATAAAGTATTAACACAATGAGATAAAGAAATAGAATGGATGGACAGACAGACTGATGGAAAGTAGTTGGTCATTTGACAGACAGAGATGAATTGACAGGTAACAATACATAATACATAGTGATACCAAATATGAGACAGACCTTGTAAGACTGTATAGTACCATCCTTTGGTATGTAATAAGTTGGCAAGGAAGATAATCTGTATGTATAAAGAGAAAGAGGAAACATTTGAGTTCAAAGAATGACGTATAATACTTAGCAGCCTTATACATTACAGACCACCAAAACAAACAAGCCTAATGAATTGAGATGATATAGGGATTGCTATAACAATGACCATGATTGTTCTAATTGCTGCTATAGTTACAGTAGTACACATAGTATTATGAGTCTGTTGTTGCTATAGTTACGGTGGTGATTATCATTATTCTGGTTGTTGCTATAGTTATAGTGGTATGCATGACATCATGAGAAAGTTCAGGCTAAATAAGTTAATGATCAGGATGTTTATTCATTGATATGGTGGTGTATCCTTAAACAGGATTAATTCAAGTAATAAGAAAGAAATGGATGTGGTTTGCAACACACCAAGTACAGGAGAGACAAGCAAAATAATCTATTCAAGCTGGGATTGAACCTAGAATCTTCTAAATACAAGTCAGATACTTTATCTCTCAGCTATTGGAGCCCAAGTGATAAATATGCATATACAAATTATCATCAATGGGTTAAGCAGCTGAGTCTATCTCTAATTCCAATACTAGAGAGTTATTACTATAAAATAACAATTAATAGTGAAATCATTTGAACACTCCATAAATGTACTATATAGTAGACACAGGTGTCCTATATATAGTCTAGTCATGGTGTATACAACCCACTCGATATATTCAATGTACTTACTTGTAATAAGGGCCCTCAATGGCTTCATCCTGGAAGAACTCATTGATGTACGTATACAACACTCTTCTGTCCCAGTCATCTGTAACATGCCCTCCATAGTTAACACCAGCAATCTATTGGAGAAGATATATAGCCATATTGCTATGATATCAGAGCATGTTAGATGAGTTAACAGATTACAGAGACAGTTTTATGAGGGCAGACTAGGGATGGGTCACTCACTATCTATAAGGATTCAACTCAAATGATCATAATTTCTATTTGGGTGTAAAGTTAATTTATTGTATTAAATGGAAATGAGTAATGGAAGAAATCTTTATAAATTGTCACATGTAAAATACTAATTGAGAAAGAGACCTGGATGTCCTGGGTAGGATAATGTCAACAATATTCATATTAAAAATTCACGAAAGAAATAAAAATTTATTTTAAGAATAATGTTATTGAAAACAAATTTCAGACAAAGTAATCTGACATTGTTTTCTATTTATAACAAATGTTGACAATCTATATGAATGACCTCAGGTTCATCAGAAGATCAAGATTTCTGGGGGAGAGTGGGACAGTAACAAGTGACAAGTAATTACCTATAAAGCTACATGACTTCATTCTATAACAATAATACACTTGGTAGTAAACACAATGTATTATAGTTCATAGTTCCCAATTAACACATTAATAAAAGTATTACACTATAATGAGCTCATATTGATGTTTATGCATCACCATTAATTGATGAATTCTCACTGAGAATTCTCAGAAATAGAAACAGTCTAGACAAGATGTACTTATTAACCAATTCACATTAATTCTGTAGAGTCACAACATTGAGCAACTTGAATTCATAAAACAGTTTGAAAGATATTTCTCTGTTTATCACTTAAACCTCACAATCTACTTAGAAACAGTTCATCATTTGAGACAATAAACATTAAAGATTTCATTACTCAACTCAACTCAATCCCATTATAATACAAACATGTTCTAGAGATGTACATGTCTGTGTACACATGTAATTGATATTGTAATTCCCTTTCTAACCAAGGGATGTGGTTTTTAGTGGGCATTGCATCACCCAATTACTCACTTTGAAGTATCTACTCAAAAATAGACAACAGTGAATAATACAGTGGGAGGTCAAAGATGAAGAGATCAAGAGATTTTTACCCTCACACTATATAACTTTGGCTAGTGCTCAGAGCCATCAACTATGGATTAGGTCATATTCAAACAAGTTCAATGACACTGTTGTATAATCTTTGCTTTTACCTTAGACTAAACTCGTCTCTAATTAATTCAAAGACATAAAAGTTTCCCCAGCATTTTTAAGTATTAATTGGAAATAAAGTATACTTTAAACAAAGTATTGCTGTCCAAACATCATCTATTGAAGCTAGTTTATTGTTTACAATGATCATTAATATAGTACAGACTATCATTAAGTAATAATACATTACTGGGACCCATAACATCTGACCAACCCTTCAATAAAATATGAACAACAAGCACTCAATATCATGTACATGTTTACAAAAACATGCATTCATGAAATGAAAACAAGTTAATATTTAGGTGTGGCTGACAAAGAGAATGATTATATATTATACACGTAGATTCGGCTGTGAAGTGTGGAGGTGGTAGCATTAAACTTACTAGATATTTCAAGGCATCCCAAGGTGTGTCCGCATATTCATCAAGATATATGCTGAGAAGATGTTCTGATACCTAAGAGACAGATCAAAGTCATCTGTTAATTAGATAAACTATGACTCAAGCTATCAATAATGCAAGTTCTAGAAACAATCTATAAATAGTAAAATATGCATACATCACATATACAAGTACATGTAAGCACACATGTATACATGTACTTCAATGTGCACTCATGTATGTAGTACATGTGTGCACATGAGTGTACATGAGTGTACATGAGTGTCCTAACTATATGCTTCTATTGTTATGTGTTGTCATTTTTAAAGCTTCTGTTGTCGTTCTTTGTGTATGGGTGGGTCAAATAGTTCAATTAAGCCTTCCTATAGACAATATATGCTTCCAATACTGTAATAGTGGCTAGCTATTAGAAAAGGTACGTGGTATTTGAGACAAATATAGTCATTGTTATGTTTGTTTCATGATGTGAATTAGTGGGTAAATATGTCAGGTATCTACTATAAATAAGACATACTATTATAAGTACATTATGAATGTGTGTATAATTACTATAATAATTATAAAAATGAAATGTTTCAGAATTACTGAGTAAATTACTGAGTACAAAATATAGGTCAATCAATAATAAATTCATTTATAGGTAGTTACATTTCTCAGTAACACATACTGACTATCAGGTATCTACTATGAATAAGACATACTATTATAAGTACATTATGAACACGTGTATAATTACTATAATAATTATAATAATGAATTACTCTCAGAAGTACTGAGTAAATTAATGAGTACAAAATATAAGACTAGTAGGTCAATCAATAATACATTCATTTATAGCTAGTTACATTTCTCGGAAAGAGCTTAATATAAAATAAAAGTCCTCTATCATTACATACACCAGTATTATTGTCTACTTCATGTAAAGAATATATGTATAATATGACAATTTTACTTCATATTTTAACAGCCAACAGACACTTAACTAATAGTATAGTTAGTACTGTGGTACTTTGCCATTAATGTTGGCATACACAATTAATTAAATACTAAATAGATCATAATCCTTCGCTTCATTACACCTGTCTTGTCATTTAAAAGGTCAATTAACTGAGTGGGAGAACAGTATTTAAGTAATTATCAACTTATTAGTCATAAGATATGAATCACTTGAATCATGTGACATGATGTCATTATACCTCAAAATCGGAGTCATTAAAGCCATAGATAATATTCCATCCTAACTGGAGAAACTTTCGTCTTTCAATTAACAGTGAATGGAAAAAACAAAGAGCAAATAGCAACTTTTTATATTTGAATTCACAGTCACAACGAGGAAAGGTTGCATCATTAATCAACTGATAGAGACGTTTCATATTTGCCTTCAGACCCTGGATAGAATAGGTGTGTCATTTAATATACCATTAGTCTGATGTTACCTTAGGTGGCTCAGTGGTCATCTTAATACCAGACTGTAAGATAGAGATAGGAAAATCTGGGTGTGGACTACTGCTTAGCCATAACCTGAAGTCTTTGTGAGGTTGTTTAATCTGAGAGAGAGAGAGAGAGAGAGAGGACATAAAAAAACAAAACAGAGCCCTTATCATACATTAAAGTCTTAGATAATGTATGTAACTCATACCACATCACAAAACACACCGGTTCATTTAAATTATCATGGAATGTACCCACAGGACTATAGAATATCACATAAAGGAACAGAGTCTATTTGATATATGAGCTATTGGTCACTTATATAACATTTATATCACCTTCAATTCCTTAAAAATGTTATAATTAAAAATGACCAACATAGTAAGTTATAGTAAAACAAGACATAGCTGTGTTTACAAAACCATTCCCCCTTCTCACCCTTCCCATACAGTGGTCTATTTGATGTTCTTAACTAAATAAGATAATTACAAGAGTAATATCCTTATTTGGTAAATTATTTTGTACACTTTTTTCAATTAATTGGTCCTTGATTTCAGTTATTACTACAAACTTTGAATTGATATCCAGATCAGTATCATTGATACATTACATTTATGGACTAAATATTTGACAGTAAAAAAATCAGTATAAAAAAATACAATATTTTACACATTAATGCCACAAATCCCAGTGTAAAATAGACAGTGCTAATGTGCTACTAAAAGTATCCTATAATACAGATGTCCAATGAAAAAGTGTTACTTATTAAGACCTAGTATTCTCATATCAAGTTACACTACTACTGTCTACAACTACGCATACTTCAGTGGAGATTTTAAGCTCTATTGCCTTTTCTCTTTTTTCTACTCTAAGCGTTACAATGTTTAGAATGTAATCAATAAGAACAGTACAAAAAGGAGTGCAAAATATCAGAAAATTGATAGAGGTCTCTTCCTGGGGCAACCAATGTGTACACAGCACTTAATGAAATGAGAACGCTTGTGAAATAAGATGTGAGAGAAATGTTAAACACAAGGAAATTGGTAAAGAGATCCTTTTCTAAGGCTATCAATATGTACATGACACTTGTGTAAATTGCATAGCTATACAATTTTATATTTATGATAGATGACTGACTAGATGACATTATGTATATTAAAAAATAACACATTTGATTATTGCGTTACTGACTTGTAGCTCTTCTTCAATTAGTTTGTCTAATTGAGGCATCCAACTAAGAGAAAGATGACAATTAGCTAAAAATACCCAGTTACCCTGAGGAGAGAGAGAGAGTGAGAGAGAATATTCTTAAATAATATATTATAAAACGGACATAGCATTCATGCACTAATATCACAGTAGAGTTGAAGTATCTGTTAATTGACATGAACAACATCTGGATTAAACAATTGGATGGTTAAAAGGAACAAACAACAGCCATACTATTACTATGGTATGTGTTGTACTTCATACGTAAGCAATAACAGTGGAAATATTTAATACCACATTTACGGGAGTTACCCATTACCTCATACATAGCTATAATTTACAACAAAAGATGTTACCTCTTTTGCACCATTCTCTATCATTCTTTGAGCACGTGGTGCCTGCCCTTGACCAAGTGACACAGTCTGGAACCTACCAGCCATCCCAGATTGCTCTGCCAATAGTAACAGAGCTGTAGTAGGATCCTATGCAGTAAAATGTACATTACAATAGTATGTTTTAATTTCATTATGCTATTATAGGGGCTTACCACTCCTGGTGAGAGGACAAAGATGAGAGGTGTTCTACAAGTTGAGTCTTCTACTACTGCCGCCATATTGAGGACAGGAGGCTCAACAAATCTAAGACAGTTAAATAAAGAGATGTACTTATAGTGGTTTGTTTACTTGGCTCCTAAATTGTTGATGATAAAGGTTGTAACAGTTTGGGGTACACGATCAGGACGAAGAGATCGTACCACTAACATCCTTTGCAATTCATTACAAGAATTCTCCCATTCACCTGAGAGAGAGAGAGAGAGAGAGAGAGAGAGAGAGAGAGAGAGAGAGAGTTTATATCCCACATTTAAACAATGGGATTCTAAAGTATATCATTCATGATCATAAGGACCATTCAACTAAATGAACTAACCAGGTAGGTGTGTAGTTTCTGGTGAGTCTGATGTAAACCATTGATGCCATTCACGAGGATATTGATCAAATGAATTAGCAATGCCCATAAAACTACCAAGTCTAAAAGACAATACAAAAATACACATTAAAACCAATTATATTCCATAATAACAGGGTCATCCTCTTGTCTTCACTTACTTATCTAATTCAGTGATATTATCCCATAGTGTATCATCAAGCCATTTACATGGATTGTCCATCTGAGCATCACGATCTAATACCTTTAAGAGAGAGATCATCACATTGAGTACTCATAACACTACATATAATGGAGTAAACATGTCCCAGAAATAAAGTGACAAATGCCCTTATAAGGTCATACTACCACCTGCTGGGTCAGTGATCTATGAACTGTAATTAATGCTATGTATATTATTACTAAGCATGGACAGTATAATTCCGTGTATAGCTATAATGATGTATGACTTACTATGCCTCCTCTAAGGAAAAAACTATATTCATCCATATTGAGTTTGTGAGCATTTTCCATGATTTTGACACACATTTGGAATGAAAATAGAAGTTTGTGTCGTTCAAAAAGACCTCGACAAGTATACCTGACAGAGAGAGAGAGAGAGAGAGAGAGAGTTAAACAGAAAGTAAGCTTATGCAATCACTTACTGATAAACAGCAAAGGTATGATAATCATTAAGATATTGTATCCTCTCTTCAAGTTTAGGATGTTTGAGACTTTTATCAATAGAATTAGAGAACAGTTCAATATATGAATCAAGAGAGAATTGATACATAGGATCAATACGACCCATATCATTCATTACAAAGAATAAAATAGATGCTCTCTCAGCACATGGACGATAACCCTAATAAAACACCAATGATACTTAATTGATTTTAACAGAACATTGCACTAACTCCTCTTGCTGCATCAATTTTTATTTCTGTTTGTTCACTGATCTCTAGTTGTTCTTGAACATCTATAGCTGTAGCTTTACTAGATTGTAAAGTATTAACTAGTTTCTCATCATCTAATAATGAGCCCTGGGCTGTACTTAGTAATCTAGATAGATGGATGGAGAGATACATGTAGAATTAGATTGATGGTAATATTGAGATAATGATGATAATTAATTTGTTGTAATTACTGTTAGTAATTTGATTTAATTAAAATTACGTAATAATTGTTATTGTAATTGATTAGATCAATGTAGTTTGACCACAATTATATGAACACCTTTAATTTTAAAATAAAAAAGTCTACTACTTATTAAGTCCATATTAGGTTTGCAATATTTACTAGTCACGCATGAAAGACATTGAGTCTCCTGCATTTATTTTCATTTCATAAGGAAATGTAGTTATGTACCTTAGGATCTCATCCTCTAATTCAAGCAATTTCTTTTTGCTCTGAGCAATATTCACAACAAGTTTATCTTTAGACTCTTCAAGGTCTGGTCTCTCCTTCCGTACTACAATACCCAGTAACTGAGCCTGTAGACCTGTAGTGAGAGAGAGAGAGAGAGAGAGAGAGAGAGAGAGAGAGAAGAAAATTGGTATATACTATTATCATGTTATGTTACCTTGTTCCTTGACGGCAAAGTTAACAATGGCCGTTTTGGTAGAGATCTCAGGAGTGTAGTGTGGATTACCCAGTTTAGTAGTGATATAGAACATGAACTCTGGATTAAATTCTACCTCTTTATCTCCAAGTCGAATCATCAGACGATTACCTTATTTGGAAGTGTATAACAATAAAGTATGCACTACGCACACACACACACGCACACACACACACACACACACACACACCTTGTTTAATGAGTGATTTATTTAAGATTGGTGCTAGTGAAGGGTCCAGTTCTTCCTGTACATTCTGCAATAGAACTGGTGTACCAAACTGAATTGCATTTTCCAATGTTCTTAAAAAGTCTGTCTGTTGTAAATCAATGATTTTGAGATTCTAAAAAGAACAAAACACAAATAAAATTTAATAATTAAGTCCAAAACTTCTCACTAGTCCTAGAGAATTATTAACTACACTCTGTTGTTTCAAGAAATTCTTGGTAAATACAATTTAATAAGATACACAGATATGGGAGTTGTAGTCTAAATGTTACTATTAAAATATCTCCATTAAGGAGCTGTTATGACAGTATACACTATACACAATGATAAAACCATATTGAGTAATTTACAAGGCCAAAGTTCATGTATATAAATAAACTACAGACAAACTGACTCGATGTTTTTCCATGTTCTTAATCCATTTAATAGCCTGCCCTTGAGGATCAATCATCAATGGCCATCTATAGAGGTAATAAAATCATAACAATACTACAAGACCACTTGAACTTAAGTGGTCATTACAAATAAACTTAAGAGTCTCAGACAATTTAATTATTTTATTGATTTAAATTAATTGAATAAACAAGTACAATTATAAAACAGAATCCATCCATTGCATATATTATCAATCCATATGACACAATCATCTATCCATTTCGTATCCATTTAATACATTATTCAAACACCTGTTGCTTTTTGATACAATGACTCCATTCTCAGTAGAGAAAGCATCAGAAGGTAATCCCCAAATATTCCATTCTCTAACAGTTGCTGGATTACCCAAGAAATTAGCAAAAGTATAATCTGGAGTACATGGTATTGACAGTTCCCGAACCTACAGCAGATCATAGTGTATAGCAATTATTGATATTATTAACAATACCTGTTTGAGCCAAGTTTGTTGAACAAGTTCATCTCTGTAATTAGACAAAAATGGACCAGCATAAGAAAGGAAAGCTGCAGCTACAAGACAATCTCCAACAAGATAGCCCATACTGATATTAAGTTTCTGTATAAAGATAATAATAAAAGTCAAAGCAATATTGTTAGACAATCATTCACTGAACATAGACATTATCATATTCATCATAATCCCTAACACTATATATATACTTGTACGTGTACAAGAGATTTTCTTGAAATTAGTAATTGCAATAGAAAGAAAATTATAGACAATAATTGAAGTTGTAGTGATTACTCATAAAGTGTACACATTTAAGTACACTTTCCTGTTATGGATCACAACAAATGAGAATAGAAGTACACATGTACATTCCTTTGAATTTGGCTCAAATGTCATGTTTCTGAACTTTCCTTTGAATTTGGCTCAAATGTCATGTTTGTTTACATATAATAGTTGAATCAAAGAAACACACATCTTTCTTTTCATTGTCTCCTTCAGGGAGTCAGTTCTCATCAGAAAGTTGTATGTTTACAATTCCACTAGGAGTACACTTCCTGTTGTACCTTTACACTTTCTTCCCAACGGACTCTTTCACCAGCTAATCCAGAAACCAATTTAGCTGCACGATCTAGTTTTAATTCCAACATTTCTGCTTTTGCTTTCAGTTCTTCTTTCTGAGCTAACTTCTCATCGTATTGACGTTTAAGTTCAGCCAACTTTTCTTCCACCTAAAGTAGAAGAAATGTAGGGAAAGTGAAGACATTACTGATATGTTTTAAGGAATATAAGCACAGTAAACTGATTCTAAACATTACTTCTTTCAATTTAGCTCTAGCCTCAGCCAGACTAGCTTGCTTGGCTGCCAACTGCCTCTGAGCATCCTCTAATTTCTGAATAAAATAAAATGATTATATTACTAAAATATTTTATAGTTTCAATCTCTCTCTCTCTCTCCCTCTCTCTTTTTCTCTTACCTTTCTCTTTGGCTCGACTACACGATATATACGTCCATATACCTCCATAGCTCTTACCCACTTACATAGTGACATAGCAGCAAATGACACACGTCCTACTATCTCAGGTTTAAAGTCTGGTTTAGTAACCTGTTGACTAATCTTCTTTAATGTTTTATCAGACATGTTGTCTTTATCAAAATTAATGAGTTCATTGATAAAGTTTTGTTCTCCTAGTTGCCTCTTGGCTTCACCCCATGAGGTGTCTGCTGACTCACGTAGTATAAGTACAGCTTTTAATACTTCAGCTACTAATGGAGGTGGATTTGTGTAAGCTTTGATTTCTCCAAGATCTTTTTTATTCAGAGCTTCAAGTGCCTGTGAATAGAATAGATGGATGAATATATAAACAGATAAATAGATAAATATTTAGATGGTTGAATAGCAGAATGAAGAACAGTGATGATCACAGACCTTGATAGCTTCTTCAAGAGCTGGTACAGCTTCATCTAAATCTTTCTGAGCTGCTTCAGCTAGTACAAGACAACGCTTTTCATCTTCTGCTATTTTCTCACTACGAGCTTGAACAGTCTATGACAAGATGTATAATCTACAATATTCTTTAGTAATTTTTCTACCTTCTCTTGCTCTTCAGCATCTCTCTTTTGTTGTACAATAATAACAAGATAGTCCTCACATTGTTTCTGATATTCTGCTACTTTGATTTTTGCCTGTTCTAACTCAACGCTCATAGCTTGGACTTTCTCTCTAGTATCAATCAGTTTGTCAAGTCCACCACTTAACTTGTTAGCTTGATCTCCAATCTCTTTACGTTTATCATCCAATAAACTAGAAATAATACAATTATTAATATCTTATGTACTGTCATATCCATACTTCTTATATCCAGATACTAGCTCAAGATAATTAGTGGGTGTGACATAGTTGTGTCGTTTCATTTCCAATAGCATACGTTCGGACATTTCCACAACTGAGCGATGTATAGTAACAAATACATTGGCAACATTCTTACGCAACTATAAAAGATGACATTATATCACTACAATGCTAATGACTGATATTTAGTTATACAAGTAGTGCAATATCAGATTTACTTGGTCAATGTCTCCAGAGTCTCCAAGGTTGACATCTTCCAAGTATTTTTCAGCAACCTCTAAAAGGGCATCTTTAGGCCACTCACTAAACCAATCAATAGTTGTACAGTTCACAAAGGCTGGGTATTGACGAAGGCGGTTCCTTAGAGAGAGAGAGAGAGAGTAGAATAGTTTAATATTCCTGCACAGTCTTACCTGAAGGGATCTCCAACAGGGCTCATACAGAGAACAATATGTAGGTTATTGCGAACACGTTCAATAAGAAATGAGAACATTGCATCAGGGGTGTCAGCCACACCCTCTTTACGAGCCTCATCAGAAAGAGCTGTGCGAACCTGAGAAAATAAACATCATATAATAAATTCAACTATATAGAAGTAATTAATGACTTAATGGAAGGTGTTAACTATCACACTGACCTCTTCAAATTCCTCAGGTTTATACAAATTAGGGACTTCTCCTGAACTAAGTATGTTATTAATGTCTTCAAGGAAAGACTCTTCAACAACTTGAGTGTCAGTAAATAGGAACACTGTTGGTTTGTTCTCAACACCAGCCTGGAAATAGAGTTTACGAATATCTAAATAAAAAGAGATGAGATAAACATAACACATTAAAATATCACCTCCAAAGAGTACACATAAATAGACCTATCTATTACATTATACCTTCTCTGAATTCCTGAAGACGATAATGTCGCGTGACTTCAATTTGAAACACATGAAATGAGATGATGTAGGATGCTAGACGACTGAGACTCTGTCGACCACTTCCACCCACGCCTACTAATAACATATTGCCACGTGGTTGACGTATTACTCGAATAATACGAGATACTGAAGAAAGAAAAATTAATTTACTATAAAAATATATTGCTAACCATGTTCAATTGCGTCTTTAAAAAGGACCAGATCCATACCAATAATTCCAGGTTCCATGTTATAGTCTTCCAGCTTCTCTTCCATAAATTTCTTCAATTCTTGAAATTTGTCAATGTCCTCATATACTGGGTTGTCCTCATGAAGGAAATCACCTGTATAATGTTTCATTTGTGATGTAAGTTCATCTATCTGTCTGTCCATTAACAAAAGATTTATGTCCAACCATCTATTTGTCCTTCCATCCATCCAATCATTCATGATGTATCAATCAACTCACCAAAGAGAGGAGGTTGCTTATTTTTGCATAAGTTATTAAAAGAGAGATTAAACAGAACACCTAGTTTCTCTCCAATTAGATTTCCAAAGGTCTCATGATCTTTCTCTCCAACCAGACGATCAGAAAATACACGGTAACATTCATGAACCCATAGTCGAGCCATACGTTCCTTAGTATCATGAAAGTCTTTGTGAGCACGTAACAGACCTTGAAATACCTGGAAAATAAATTACAAATAATTTATCATATTAATACAGGCATTAGAATGATTACATATATATATACACTGTATTTAAATAATCCAAGTTATCCTTCCCTCTTTCCTGACCTTTGAAATATCTCTAAGATTAAACAAATAATGTATCTTTGTTGGTGTTGGTAGCATAGTGGTGGAAATATAATTGTAGATTTCAACAGTAGCCTGTGTCATAATTTCAGCTAATGGCTTGACATCTTCATCAAAATCTTGCAATTTCTGACTGATCATTGTGCCAAAGATACGTTTGATTTGACTTTCCTATATAATTAACAGGGGGATACTCTCATATTGTATGAATTAAATTTCAAGTATAATGTAAACAAGAGAAAATGAACCTCAAAACACAATAAATAAATGTATTACATTGTGAGTAAAGAAGACAAAAAAACTAAGTACTCACTTGAGGGAAGGTCATGTTAATAAGATTAAATCTGCTTTGTAGTCTACGAGAGATGACAGTACGACCGCCTCCAGGAGGTCCCATAGCAGCTAATAAAAACATGCCCTGAGAGAAAGAAAGAAGTTATGTTAAATTTTAATACTAATTTGTACCTTGATATGTTTGACTATTTGCTTGAGTCTGTCGTACCAAAATCCATAGTCTATCCAATGTCGTATTAATTCTAGTGGAGGTTGAGAACCAAATGTATCTTTAGCTGGCATGTTGAGGTCATCCATGAAAGTGAGAAGTTTTTTACCACCCAAAGGAACATATGTTCCTAAAAAAGAAAGAGAGAGGAATCAATAATTATATCATATCTTTAAGCTTTAACCTTTTGTTCGTTTTTCAACTTTCCCTTCAATAATATCTTGTACATTGTTAGAAGAAGTCTAAAATTAATCAATGAAGTAATTGGTGCTATATATTTCAGGGTCATACTTGAGCTGATAAGTTGATAGTTAACATATTAAATTGAGCAGGATCCAGTTTTTGTAATACTCCAGTTGCCACACTAGTTTTACCAGTTCCAACAGGTCCAACCAGTAAGACAGGTTGTTCTGATAGGATGAGATTATAGACAAGAAAATCATAGCGAAGAGTATCAACAGTTGGAACCACAATTTTATAAAATGGAGCACTACAATAAAAGATAGAGAGGTTAATATACAACTATGACTCAACGCAAAATTAATTTTATTATATATCTAGCATTGTACAATCCAGTAAAATAGCAGGTTTGTTAGTCTAAGGAGGTCATATCAAACTTACTTTGAAGGATATCTCCAGCCACTTTTAAGTTTATCTTCCCACAGGACCCATGTCTTAGTCTTGACATCAACATGATACTCATAGACAGTGTCCTATGAGGAACACCCGGCAATAAAACACAATAATAATGAATTAATGATCGTATAATTATAGTTTATATAGCATCAGCCATCTCACTTTTGCTGGGAATTGCCCCTCCATTTCTCTAATAAAAGTGTCCATTTTCTTTCTAGAGTCTTCATCCACACTAGCTCCCAGAGACCATATAAGACAGAACAGGAACCATAGCTCCAACATACGTTGATAGTTCTCTTCATCATCTGGACTTACCTAGAGATAATGACATTCATTGATATGAATATTTGTGGCTGAGACCAACCCAAAATTAAGACTAATTTGTCAGTACATATTATGTATAATATCTTACTCCATTGTCAGGTTTAGCAAAGGTGTCCAATAATCGACATAGAGATATAACAGAATTGAGTTCACTAGTAGCACAGAGCTCACAGCACTTGGTCCGTCGAAATTCCAACACTTTAGTCACATATTTATCAAATAACTTTTGCAATGGTTCCTCTGATTTCTAAAAGAAATATAATCCAATATATTACATTGTACATTTACATATCTACCTTGTCTTTCCTCTTAGCTAACCAAGACTTGACAAAAGGGTCCCACCCTAAATCTTTCCAGTCATTATAAACCATACCAGATCGACTGACAGTAGCTGGTGAGGCTACAGACAAATCTTCCACTTCAAATAAAAGAGACACCTAAAAAATAACAAAGATTTACGAAAGGAATATGATATAAGTTACCAACCTGTTGAGGCATAGCAATTCTCTCTCCATTGATCAAAGTTAAGACTTTGTTATCGTCCATTACAGAGTTCATTGATTCAATCCATAATGTGTCTACTGGTCCGTCAAAAACCAACCATTTCTCATCAGGACGCTCATCTATAGAACAACAATGATGGATCACTTAATATATTAGTTAATAGATGATAAATTAGTGTCTTACTGCCTCTCTTGTATATAATAGTAAATATAATACATTTTTAGATAAAATTTGAAGTAAATGTAGGGATGAAAGGATATTACAGACTATTAAAAATGTAGATCTGAAATCACTGTTGAATATTTACAATAAATTGGCGCATTTAGTTTTTGCCTGAGCTATTATGTAGGAATGACGTAATTGCCATATGTACTATCTTGCTTGCATTCCTTGTAAAGGAATTAGCCATCCTTACAGTTACTTAACTACATGTACACTATACATGTCAGCTGACCTGCACATGCTGTTCTCATGACATTTGATAAAACACCATCAGTCCACTCGTTAGTGTTGAGATCAAATTCACCATACAATTCGCCTAAAGACAGGGACTTGGGATTAATGGGATAGTCCTAGAAAAAACAATTATAACATTCTTGGTTGTAGATAGTCTCAAATATATACTTTTACAATGTTGTATTGTGGTCCTTTATTTTCTTTCTTCAGTCGTGTCAAAGTATTTCTTAGCATATTCCAAGTCACAGACTTTCCGCTGCCCGTCTGGCCAACTATCATTACAGCATGACGTGAGTTCTTAGTCTCATAGAGTTGGATAATCTTTTGTACTGTAATATCAATATTTTGGAGATTGGCCAACTGCAACTCCTTCTCAATAGCTGCCTTCATCTAAAGAGAGAAAGAGAGAGGTGAAAAGAAAAATGACAGAGAGAGAGAGAGATAGTACATACTATGCTGTAGTCTAATACTGGGACATCAACTCCAGGGAACAAATCAGATGTGATACCATTAAACAATGGAAGATCAGCTGCTGTTAATTTAGCAATATTCATATCTTTCATAGCGAGTAAAAGAACCTGCACAAAAACAGTTAAAAGACAATATCAAATGAAGTAATTCAGTACCTCTTCATCGGGCATGTCAGGACGAGCTCTCTTCTTGCGACCAGCATATTTAAGGACTGAGACCAATGCTCTCAAACCAAAGTCATAATGATCTTGTTTTGATAATTGTTGTACAGCAAGTTCATAAAGAGTATTCACTTTACGGGCTAGTAGCTAGAAGAATAACAGAGAACATTATGGATATTTCAAAATTTGATCGCTGTTATTCCATTCTTACTTTGCATTGAGAAAATCCCTCTCCAAACAGAATGATTTCAGCAATCATAGCAGAGTCAGGAACTATCATAGAAATAGGTCGGAACATGCTCTTCAAGTTATCAGGTAGCTCAGTTCGACCAGCATATCCTGGATTCATGGTGATAAAAATACCACAGGTCTTACTGAGACGAATCTCCTGTCCTTCAAAGCTAAATCTCTTGCTCTGATTAGCAAGGGCTTGTAAAATGGAGAGAATTTGCTGAGCAACTACAGACAATACTTCAATATTAATACGATTGAACTCATCAAAACAGCCCCAAGCACCAGACTACATGAATGAATAAATTGATGAATAAATGGGATAAATAGATGGTGGATGAATAAATGGCTGATACACATGGATATGTACCTGTGCTAATCCACTGAACATTCTACCCATAGATTTATAATCCAGTCCTTCAGAACAGTTGATAACAATGACATACATCCCAAGAGCTTTTCCCAAATCTTTCACTGTCTCAGTCTTCCCCGTACCGGCAGGGCCTTTGGGACTCCCTCCTCGATGCAGATGAAGTGCAGTAGTCAAAGTCATATAACATCTAAAAAGAAAGAAAGGAGAGAGATTATAAATGCAATGAATTATATTATATTTCCTACCTGTCTGTTAATGGAGTGATGACAAGACGACCTGAGTTACCCAAGTATTCATACCCATACCAAAACTGGGTAATAGTCTGACGTATAGTACAGTCATCTTGTTCCTATAGAGTTGTATTACTATATCAAAAGACTTTCTGTGAGGCTTACCCAATATAATCGTAGTTGACTTAACCACTCAAAAGCATTCCTACTTGTACATCCAGCTTTGAGTAACTTGTCAATGATATCTCTAGCATGAACCTAGAATAGAGAATGGATTATGATAAGAATAAATTGCTAAATGATTAGTGCATTACCTCAATTGTGACTAAAGCTACTATTTTCATTCTATCTAACTTTGACAAGTTGCCTCGTATGGCCTCAGAGAATTTTTCCAGCATAGCATTCTAGAACAAATGAATGGAAGCAATTTTACAGAACTATAGCTAGTACCTGCTTCTTTTTAAGACTTTTTAGTCCTTTCTTATCTCCTTTATCAAGAGCTTTCTCAGAGTCTGCAGTCCATTGGATTTGACTAGCTGTGATAAGCATTTGACCTGGCCACTCCTTGATCCATTTCTCTCTCTTGTTCAGATTTTTCTTCAGGTCTACTCGACAAGCTCTCAGACTGTCTTTGAGTGTGGCATGCATCATATCTTCAACATCACACAGCCACCCCTACAACGAAAGAGAGAGACAGAGAGAGATAGAATCTTTAGATAGTTATTGTACTGTATAGAAATTTCTTTCAATTGAATGGTTGCCATAGTACTTGGTGTTGGTAATATGGCTACTATATTATTGTCCTACATACCTCTACTGGGCCTTCCAAACGTACAATAGCTTTAAACTCCACCTTCTCTCCTTCAGCAGAGTTCATGTGAGTAGCTTCATAATGATCTCTCATACGAGCTAAGTCAAGTACTTTGATGTTGTCAAAACATTTCTTCATGTGAGGTTGAACAGCTTCAGGGTTCTTAGATTGGCCTAGGATTTCTAAAAGGTCATCATTGGAGAGGAAATAAAACCGAGGGAAGAACTGCCTCTTTGTTTCAAGATACATGTCAAGTGATTTCTGTATCGCCTCTAGTTTAGTGTTCATTTGATTAAGAAGATCAAGAAGACCTAACCAGGAAAAAAGATGGTATGCATTGTAATAGTCCATTCAAAGAACTTAACATAATAGTAAGATCATAATGTATCTTTAATGCAGTACTTATAATGTACCTTCATGATGTGTTCCTCTTAAAGCATTAGGGTCACTATTCAGACGTGTCATGACAATCTATATTATAATACAGTGTTATAATAATTTTAATGAGTACAAATGTTTTAACCTTCCAATTGGAGTTGACTGAATCAAATTCAGATGACTCTTTAGGTAACTGTTTCCTGATATCTTCACCAATAAAGATATTCTAATAATATAGACAAAAAGTAGGACATAAATACATGAACAAGTACAGGCTATGTACTGGGAGTACATGGTTATATACTCTCAGCATTATGTATAAGTACTCTCTAGTACATATTTAACAATCATATTGTCTACTAGTTGAGTCACTCTGGTGCCTAATTGTCTCTGCTCACTACAATATTATAGCTAAGAACCTGAAGTGCCTTTATATACAGTATCTTCTTGAGAGTGACAAGAGTTAGATGTTAATGTATGTAAGTTACCAACATGCTATGTTTATTATAGATGTAACTGTTCTTACCTCTAAGTACATCCATTGTCTCTGTACTAACAGTATCATCTCAATAACTTCTAGTATATGAGATAGTGTTCTCTCCCAGTGGTCTACTTCAGCTTCAAAAGCTTTGACGTATCGAGAAGCTTTCATAGTTGACAAAGTCACTTGGTTATCATCCAGTTGTTGAAATAATTCATCACTAGTTCTGTAAGACAAGTTATAAATAATATTAGTAATGTGATGTAAGAAATGGTCCCTGTATCAGTGTGTTTGCCATTCTAATAGCTTATTAATTTTGACAAAAGGTTCCTATCACAAATACAAATGTAGACCTGTTATAGTCAGTTCCTATTCATTGAGTGTTTAATTACCTCAGTCTGAAATGTCCTCTATCTTTATATGGCCCTACATCCAGTACCATATCTTTCCAAGTATCAGCAATACCTTGTAAGGCCTAAAAGAATAAAGTACATTATAACATTAGCTATATAGCATGTAATATGGCAGAATAAAGTACATTATAACATTAGTTGTATAGCATATAATATGGCAGAATAAAGTACATTATAACATTAGTTGTATAGCATGTAATAAGGTCTATATTTTAATATAGTAAATTATGAAGAGAGATAGTATACAGTACAGGTAGTGACAGTCATTCCAATTTTAATTCAATTTTTATTTGAATAATCAAACTACAAAACATAATTATACATGATCATAATGATTGAAGTATCATGTAGTTCACCAGCTTCAGCAAGACATTGCTACAAGTCTATGTCAAGTCTATCTAACGTAGATTTCGTATTGACCTACAGGACAATCTTCATCATCTGTTCCTTCATTCAGACAGATTCTCATCTCAATGTAATCAGAAGTAGAGTAATCAAGAGATTTATAAAACCAAGGTATACCAGTACGTTGACAACAAGCTGTTTCTTCATTACTACATTGATGGCCATCCCATAGAGGATCATTGTAATAGAATTTGCCATGTAGAAGATTTTCATTACATCCAGACTCACAGTAATAGTCATTACCAACAAATGATGGTAAAGTGGTAGGATTCGTACTACCACATGGACAACGACTCCAATATCTGTTTCGTCCTACTACAAAAGTCCAAATATGATTACGAGGGTATCCATGTGTTAAACTAATACCATCAGCATACTGGGAGTTAATATTGTTATTGGTGCCATATCCTCCATCTGGAATACCCTGTTGATATCCAATAACTCTACCACATACTTTAGAATACTTAAAGTTCCCTGATGGAAATGTTAATGTTGCACAGCTACCACCACTACTAGTAGGACGACCACATGCTCGAACACCACTTTCATTATATAATCTAAGTTCTTCAGGACATTTCTCCTTACTATCTGTCATGTTGAGATAAGCTAACCTTATCCAACCTTCTCCTGAATTACATAATGTTCCCATGTGACAGTACACATGACGAGCATGACCATGACTATCAGCTATAATGTAATAGTCTGAAGGACTTGTTGGCCATTTACTTTTGATCTCTTCACATGAATGAAGTAAAGGAGAAGGTGTATACTCATCACTATTATCATCTAATTTGTCATCAATAGATGTCAGAGTATTGTGAGATATATTGCTATGTCTCAATAACAGGTCAGTGTTCAATTTGATACTTTTAATGTTAGTTGACAGATGACTAACTTGTGTCTGTAGTAATGTTATATCTGAGGGTAGTACTTGTAAGAGAGACTCTATAGTATCTAGTCTTTTAGTTAGATCTTGAATAGAGGTGTTGAGTAACAGTTGAATATGACTCAAGATAGTTAGTCCTTGTCGGTTCTCTGAAGGTGATCCTTGTAGGAAGGACTCTATAGCATTTAGTCTTCTAGTTAGATTTTGAATGGAGGTGTTGAGTAACAGTTGAATATGACTCAAGATAGCTAGTCCTTGTTGGTTGTCTGAAGGTGATCCTTTCTTATAATCACCTAGTACTTCCCTTAACAGAGACAGCTGAAGGAGGCTTGTAACACCAGTAAGAGACTCTCCAACGTCAGAGGGGTCTCTAGTTCCAACACGTCCAAGTTGACTGCTAATATTAGCTAAAGCTTGTTCAATAAACTTGAGAGAAGAGGTAGAAAGACGCACACCAGGGTCACTGCTAGAGCTAGCAAAGATGCAAGCAATAACAGCTATTAGAGTAATAACATAATGGTAACCCATCATAGAAAACCACTGAAGAAATGGATAACTTCAATGTAAATGTGTTACAATAGAGCTTAGTTTTATACTATACTAAAACCACAAGATGTATAGAACACTACTACTAAAACATGTGAACATTCTCTCTTTCTCATGGGCTAACTCTAGGTCCTCTAAATTGTTTGTTATCTTTATTACTACAAAAAAACATTTATTCACAACAGATAGCATTACCTCAAGGACTACCTCTAATTAACCAAACCAACCTACTTCCGGACAGGTGTGGAGTTTGGTTCATTATAGATCATCCTTCTACTAAGGAAAAACAGCACCTGTACTATTAAGGCATGACCACAATCAAATCAATGTCTCTCAAGTATATTTAACCTGCACATTATAAACTAAAGTAATAAGTAACAGTCATTTATACTCAACTATAAATACCTCAAACCAGCATTATAACAGTTATTAAATTGCGCATGATATACCATTGCTGTGTATGATAAGTTTAATGACTCAACATATTATAATCATTTTAAGTCCACATACCCATTACAACTATATTCATACCATTATATTGTTATTCGTTAAATATATCATTAAAGAGAAAAATCAATAGTGCATGCATTGACAATAAAGATCCTTCAAATTATTTGATGTAGATTTCATATTGACCTACAGCACAGTCTTCATCGTGTGTTCCTTCATTGAAACAGATTCTCATCTCAATGTAGTCAGTGGTAGAGTAACCAAGAGATCTATAAAACCAAGGTATACCAGTACGTTGACAACAAGCTGTTTCCCTTTTGCCACATTGATGGCCATCCCATAGAGGATCATTGTAATAGAATTTGCCATGTATAGGATTATCTTTACATCCAGCCTCACAGTAATAGTCACTACCAACAAATGATGGTAAAGTGGTAGGATTTGTACTACTACATGGACAACGACTCAAATCTCCATCTCCTCTTTGTCCAACTACAAAAGTCCAAATATGATTACGAGGATATCCATGTGTTAAACTAATACCATCAGTATACCTGGAGTTAATATTGTTATTTGTGCCATACCCACCATCTGGAGCACCCTGTTGATATCCAATAACTTTACCACATATTTTAGAATACTTAAAGTTCCCTGATGGAAATGTTAATGTTGCACAGCTACTACTACTACTAATAGGACGACCACATGCTCGAACACCATTTTCACTATATAATCTAAGTTCTTCAGGACATTTCTCCTTACTATCTGTCATGTTGAGATAAGCTAACCTTATCCAACCTTCTCCTGAATTACATAATGTTCCCATGTGACAGTACACATGGCGAGCATGACCACGACTATCAGCTATAATGTAATAGCCTGAAGGACTTGCTGGCCATTTCCTTTTAATCTCTTCACATGAATGAAGTAAAGGAGAAGGTGTATACTCATCACTATCATCATCTAATTTGTCATCGATAGATGTCAGAGTATTGTGAGATATATTGCTATGTCTCAATAACAGGTCAGTGTTCAATTTGATACTTGTAATGTTGGATGACAGATGGCTAACTTGTGTCTGTAGTAATGTTATATCTGAAGGTAATACTTGTAGGAGAGACTCTATAGTATCTAGTCTGCTAGTTAGATTTTGAATGGAGGTGTTGAGCAACTGTTCAATACGAATCAAGATAGCTAGCCCTTGTTGGTTGTCTGATGGTGATTCTTTCTTGTACTCACCTAGTAACTCCTTCAACAGAGACAGCTGAAGGAGGCTTGTAACACCAGTAAGAGATTCTCCAATGTCAGAGGGGTCTTTAGTTCCAACACGTCCAAGTTGACTGCTAATATTAGCTAAAGCTTGTTCGATAAACTTGAAAGAAGAGGCAGAAAGACATACACTAGAGCTACTGCTAGAACTAGCAGATACACTAGCAATAACAGCTAATAGAGTAATAACATAATGGCAAACCATCTTAAAGATCTGCTGAAGAATAATTTGTGTATTTGACCAAATACTAATCTAGTATAGCTTCCTTTTATACTCTTCTTCTAATTTTAAAAACATGTGATTCAGTCCAATGTTGATATGATATGGGCGTATTTTCTTGTTGTTACAAGACAGGCCTTCTGACTTCCAATTGAAGAATAAGAACCTCGCCTCAAGATCAGCCTATGACTGCTCTAATATCAAACATGAGTATCCTTTCCCAAAGTCTCAAAAGATAAGGCTACTCCAAAGTAATCTAATGGGTGTTTTAGCCTGAGCTATCAGTTTTCTTTCTTAAGATAAGAACTATTTGTACTATTCAATATCGACTATTACTTTTATTGGAATTATTCTTCTAGAACTTAATTTTTATCCTTCATCTATTTACTCAAAAATGCCAGTTCTACACATAGACACTTAATTAATTACAGTACTTTGTAGATGTATATCAACAATGTATAAATGACATTTACCAAGAGCCTATATGCACATGATCATGTAGTGTTGAGTACACTCGGCATAGTACAGACTAACAAATACAGTACAAATAAGAAGGAACAGTCAATACCTCTGGTATGTATTACCTAAAGCCATTTGTAGTTAGTCTTACAATGTATCAACAGACATGTACATATTATATATATATATATATATATATATATATATATATATATAATATTATATATTATATACATGTATTTTACCTGCTCAATAGATAATTCTTTACTTGCTGCACTTGAGATATCACCAATATTCTCTGAGAACTGTTCAAGACCAAGTTCAATAATTTTCTCCAAGGTGAATTCAGTACTGGTATGATCAAATGGTTTTTGTACTTCTTCTTTGAGTTGTTGCCAATGACGATCGCGCATGGCTGGGTTTTTGAGGTCTTGTATCAGTGGCATTGTTCTCTTAAAAGTCTCAATAAGACCTTTAAAATGACCAGATATAGTCCAGTCTTTGTCCTAATAGATATAAAGTATTGAATAACTGTGCATTTATCATTTTAATTGTCACAATCCATCCACCCATCTACTAACACACCCATCCATCCATCCTTTTTTCTCTATGGTCCATTTATACAATGTATTCATTTACTAACTTTAACTTCTCTGGTTATTTTAGCCAATCTCTTAAGCATTCCTTGTGCTTGTAATGTCATGTCTTCAGTTTGGAGAGAGTCAAACTCACCAACCTTCCATTCATTCCAAGAGCTCTCCCACTCTTTTCCCAACTCCCAGATTACATCCAAATGATCAACATCCTACAGTACGAAATACATATATAGTATTAGTCCTAATACACATAAATTAATGATGTGTAGTCAGAGACACATGTACATCACATATATAAATATTTCATAGCCATATACTAAGCACTGTATGTACCTTATCTAATGTGACAATGACATGTGAGGGGGGCTGGTCAATTTTAAAAATGTTCAGACCCTTTCTAATGGTTTCCTCTTGTGTTTTCAGTTGAAGGAGTTGTTGACGCATCCCAGATACAAATTCTAATGCTTCATTAACAGGTACTTGAGAAGTAAAAGGACCATTGCTTTCAAAGTAATCAACAAGATTTGATACAGTCTTTTTGAACTCCTCAGCTGAGTGTAATAAACCAGTCTTAAATTTCTCCTATAGAATTATAAGTAATATTATTGGTGGTGCTATATATAATGGTTAAAGCACCTTGTGTTTTTTAAGCATTGTATCACTGTCTATTAGACATTGCTGGAAGGACAACCATTTGCCATGCAATCCATTCAGTTGTCTTTCAACCTATAGAATAGAAATTACTTATTACAAAACTCATTAGAAAGCATGTAATGTACATAATTTATCAGACTGACCCAGTGTACAACCTGAGTTGCTTAGCTGTAGTATCAGAAATGAACTAACCTCTTCTGGAATAGGTACTTCATACTTGTCTAACATGTTAAACTGGTCATGTAGAGGCTCAAATTGTTTCTCTATGTCATTCACTTGTTTCTGCAAGTCTTCTAGAAGGTTTAAACTATCTCCCAAGTTGTCCAAAGTTTCTGGTGGTGTAGCAAGTCTGAAATATTAAGTAAGTACATAAATATTAGTGTTTAGGGTACAAAAGTGATCTAGGTTAGCTACCACTAGATGTTATGCAGAATACATAGTGAATACTCATAGCAACATGTATATAGCGACCAACTTCTTAGTATTTTCATCCATGAAGTCATTGAGATCAGCTAGATTCACTAAAGCTAATTGTAGAAGCAATTCTTGTAGTTTAGTTATGATCTCGTCAATGTGAGACATAATAGAGAATTTAAGTAGAGAGCAGTCCAGCATAAGGAACTCTATAATAGAAATTGTGTCTATTTGTTGAGCTTTGTTGCCCAGTTCGCTGAACGTGGAAAAGGAAGAATCAAAGTCAGCCACTCCTGGGTTTGTGTCTCGATATCGAGCAATGAATTTGTCTTTATCTCCGGACCATATATGAGTAAATCTGTGAGACAAAATAAAGCATTTTTTATTCAAGTATTTAGACTACTCCATTAAGATAGACAGAGATAAACAAAATGTTATTTTCTACTGTATTAAATGAATTCATTGCTATCTACCGATGTTCTCTAAAGGTTATCAAGTTCAAGTATTTCACAAGACACTACTTACTCATCCCATGTTTTTAAATAAGTAGTGTCAAGAAGACCAGTCACTCTCTCCACACCTCCTTTTATAGCCACTTTGATTTTATTAATCTCTTCATCTTCTTCAATAACACGAACAATAGGCTAGATAAGAGGAACAAGAGATACAGTAGAACCACACTAAAATATTTGTACTTTGGTAGGTTTCTTGTTGAGTATTACAGAGAGTCTCTCAAACTCATCAATACAACTAGCTAACTGTCCCATGAGTGTAGTAATATCGCTAGTAATATCATTAGTAGATGGACTGAACTTAATCTACAATAAACACAATTAAAGTAGTGAATAGTAGATTGTAGATAAGTATATAGAATGTGCCAATATACATATATGTATATGTACATATGTAATATTGTATATATGAGTGGTTGGTCGATCATTCTCTGTTTGATACATGCAAACAATTTTTTACCTTTGAGTTTAAGATCACCATGACTTTAAATAAAGGATTCGGTGTGGTTTTTCCATCGCCATTAATAGCACGACATATTTCTTGCATAGACCATTTTACATTTAACCTCAAAGCCTCTTCAACCATTTGATCCATCCTTGCTGTATACTCTATCCAGTGACCATGAACATTACCACCATCATTGCGGAAAACCTACACAAACGTTGCAATATAACTGCTATACAGTATGTACAGCAGACACATAATGAGCTTAGGAACTGCATGTCATTTCCATAAAAGTGTTCTCAATACTGAGACTTGATACTTAAATCATTTGAATTAATACTGCATTGATAAAACAGTGAGCGTTCTTTAAGGCTTACCTCAAATGTCCCTTTCATTATAGTGACAATTTCTTGATGAATCTCCAATAACTTGTCTTTCACCAACTGACAATGTTTATACTTCTCTGGAGCAAACTCATCTTTCTCATAAACCCGTTTACCATCCAATCTAACAAGCAACATTTCACTCATACGATGACAACAGGACCCAATATGACGATTAGACGCTTTGTAGTTCTTTATAATAGCTTGGACTTTAGATGCATGAGCACGACAATCTACAATAAAGAACTCCAGCACACCTTCAGAGACCCAAGTAAGTTTTGAAAATCCTGGCTGTAGCTTTTTGTCCAGAGACTTAATTCTCTCTCGAAATAGAGATCTCTCTTTTGGTTGCAGGCTTGTGATGATGTGATTGTAGTCACGTACCACTAACATGACATTTTCTCTGAGAACACGGAGCTGTTCACATTTGGAATAGACTTCCATTGCATAGTGAGGCATTTCAAATCTTAGTCTCTCCCAGTGACTCATCTCTCCAAATAACTTTAAGAGAGTTCGATTGAAATTCATCTCAATTCGACCAGTCTTGTGAGCAGATCTAAAGCAGAATGTAATAAACAAACAGATAAAATGGATAAACAGCTTGATTATAGATGAATGAAGGAATAAATAGACAAATATAACAGTAATGAATCAATAAAAAACATGTAAAATTAACATATAGTGATAATTAAATATCATATCGATACATATAAAATATTTACCTTATCATTAGTGGTTGATCTAAATATCTAACCAACTCTTTCTCTACAGTGACCACCCACTCATTAAATATTTTACCAACAAACTCCTCCAATGTCTGTGCTAACTGAAGATACTGGAACTTGGCCTCTTCACCTTGTCCCCTCTCATGAAGAAAGAAGGCATTCTCAAGAGCCTATTAACAAGAAAATATTAATAATATACTTCTACAATTGCTTTTCTACCTTCATTGAGTTATCTATTCTTCTCTTCAAGGCTCGTGCCCAAATAGCCAGTCCAGCAAAATGAGGCTGAGACTGAGGAATGACAGGGGTTTCATTTCTGAACTCTTTTGTGACTAAATTGAGCTCTTCTACAAATTTTCCATACAAATCAACAGTACGACGGTCAACCACCCTCTTTATTGTCTAAATAAGCAACAAACAATTGCTTATATATAGAGTTAGTATACTATATGATACAGTAAGATATTTATAGTATCTTTTCCTGACCTCTCTAGTTGTAAACTCAGTGAACACATCTAACAATTCTACTCCTTCTTGTATAGTTGTGATATTCTCAAATCCAGCATTGATAACATTCTGTAACATGACCTCAAGATCCTTTATACCAGCTCTATATTTATTGTACTCTTCATGCCACATAGTGGCCTTTACATCTAGTATACAACTCTGCACTGACTGTAGACCAACTAACAACTTCCCAAATGAATGCTCAATTTCTTTGAGGCTGCGAGCTATTTCTGGTCCTTTGCAACCTGAAAAGAGAGGGATAGGTTTCTTGGTGCCTTGAGAATAGCGAGCAAAGTGTTCTTGTCCTTCAATTACTTCTGTGAGGTCACGACAACGTTGGATAAATGCATCAACCTATAGGAAATGGATAGAAGATGGGTAAATGTAAATAGATGGAAAAATTAAGATCATTCAGTAAGAACTTAAGATCATATAGCACTAAGATCATGCAAGGAAAAAATTAAGATCATGCAGCCAAAATTTTAAAATTATGATTCATACTTGTGCAAAGATACTTGACTCATCCAGTACCCACTCTTCTGCAGACATCTTACTATGTACACCACTGATGTGATTATAAATGTCTTTCCAGGCTCTGCAACAGCTGATACACTCTCCTAATACACCTCTACTTCTTTCTACTTGTCCCTCAAAAATATCATCAAGAGATATCTTGACACGACAACGAGTAATAATCTCACTGCTCACCTGAGAAGGAGAGAGAGAGAACAAACGAATGTAGTACCTTTATATTTCAGATAACAGAACATACTTTTCTCAGTAATGCTGTGAGTCTGTCACAGCTGTGATAATGTTCAGAATTAAGCCAAATTACTCTTACAATACTAAGAAGTCGAGGTAATAGAGCTGGAATATCTTTAGGTTGAGCATTAGCCAAATCAGTACAAGGTCCACTGAGAGTGGATAGAAACTTGAGACAATTCTCAGCTTTGAAATGACTATCCTAAAATGGTAGAAATAGGAACCATATAATGGAAAGAGTCTACTGAAATAGTTTGTCCTATTCCATGATACTAAGTACTAACTTTTATTTGCTGAGCAAGTTTAATAAAGGGTTCCAAATATGAGGATTTAGCTTTCTCTAAAATTGAAGTTACATATCCAACACCTGGCTGAGATAACTGTTGAGTTAGGCCTAAGGGAGGGGTAGAATAAAAAATTACTATGAGTGCTTTTTTATGTACCTGAGAGATCTTCACATCGAGCTCTCCAAAATTCAATTTCTTGCAGAGGACCAGAAGTATCTGCACTCTCTAGACTCTCTTGACTGCTGAGAAGTTCTTTGATTTGTCGTGTCCAATGAATGACGATTACTAATAAAAGATACAAGTATTATGTGTAAGATATATACAATATTCTGTTACCTTCCATTCTTTGAACAAACTCTTTATTCTTGTGAGATTCAGGATCAGCCATCATGGGGCCTTCATCTGGTACATAAAGAACAGTATGACCCACAGTTTTGTGTTCAGCATCAGTTAATTGTGCAAAAAATTTGTGCAAGTGGTTAAAAAATTCATTCCGTACACCTGAAGAGGCAACCAGTTAAAGAAAAAGAATGTCCATACATTTTTTGCTTATTAAACACTAAATGAAATAACAGTCTTGTCCATCTTTATTAAAATGTCAATGACATATATATTTCATATCTAAAGTATTATTAATGTAGGATACTATCAGGCCAGCTTGTGTTGACAAAAAATGTTGGTCCATATATATCATGCATCAGTCTTAATAGACAGGCTACATGATCAGGGAACAATGTCCCATATTGAACAACATCAAGAAAGTTATCTGATGTCAATGTTTCAGGAGCAACTCTTATAAAATATGTTAGCTCTTTTACCAGCGTTGTTGGAAAGGACTCAGCTAGTTGGAGACCTCTCTGAGGATCATTGTAGATCACAAGTAACTGTTGAGATGGATCTCGTACATAGTTGGTTAGTTGTAATATGTGTTCTGGTGTCCAACTGTCTGCTGTAACATCAGAGAGACAGACACGAAGTTTGATTAACTCAGACTGCAATAAATTGAAAAAAATATTATGAACTACAGAAATAGACTTATTTGTGTTTAAATTATTTACTGACTACTCCACTTACATCATCTTGAACAGAAGTGCCACTGGGCTCGCCTGAGGCATTATCTGCTGCTCCTGTCTCAGTGGGTAGTACACCCGGTGATAGATCGTTCAGTCGGATATCATTCTCTCCCGACTTTCCCTCTGGAAGACTGATATCAGAGAGTTCACTTTCACTCATTTTTGTTCAGCTCTCTCCTAGAGAAACTTGTAGTTCGGAAATAGAGTTGCTAAGCAACGAATATTAAGCTCCGCCTTTTTTTAGTTAGCAAGGATCGGCATGTCTTCCCAAATTGTGTTTGAGCATGCTGTGAAGCACCATCTTCCTCATGCTTTTATCTCTCTCCTTGAGAGGATAGATGAGTTTCAAATAGGAACCGTTCTCACACTTCACGATAAGCCACATTTTTGGCGAAAAAAGGAGCTTGATTTCACTAGTCTACCATTGGAAGCACTCATCACAGATGATCTGAAGAACGACTTTAAATTGCAAACAGAAAAAAACCTCTTGTTCTCAGAGAGTGATGATCAATCCAATCGTGTTGTTGATATTGATTTAGACTTGGATGCCGAAGTAATTAACTGTGCATCAATGTGTGTGTCACAGCCCTGTTCCCAAACTCTATTGACATTGGGAGCATGGGAATGGAACTATTATTATAAAATTATAATATATTTATATCATGTGGTATTCCTTTTTTCATAGCTGAAAGTAGCATGGGTACACTTAGGTGGTAAATTTGGCGGTGATGGAAAGAAGGTGCTAACATTATCTGTTAAATTTGGGTCTGTCAGTCACATTGTCTCAAATGTCTTTGAAGTTCTCAGTTCAAAGCATTATACTGTTGATGTCAATCATTTTGTAGTGAAAGAAGCACTTGCTAAAGGAGGTGCCCTTTTTGTTATTTCTTCAATTTATGAGTCCCAGAAAGCTGACATTAAGGTAAATTAAATTTAATGGTGTTACTATTTATAGATATCTAAAAATAGTTACAATAGACTATAGATAATATCATTATAACAGTAAACAAAGTGATGAACTCACATATGTATTTATAAGCTATGGTCATTATGTAAACTTGTTCTACAATAGATTAGTGAAAAAGAGCAATTGAAAATTGGAACAGATGACGAGGAAGCTAAACAAGATACCAGTGATGCTAAAGCTACTGAGGGTGATAAGAAGGGTACTGGAGAAACAGTGAAAGTGGCCGGAGAAAGTGGTGCTGCTAAAGGTGATACTGGAGCTGATACCTCTGGAATTACTGGTACACTTATTATCTGTGTTGTCTCCTATAGTGTATTTGGGTTCATTTTGCCATTAGAAATTATTAGTAGTGGGTGTAATTAGTATACATAACACATACCACATATCAGTTAAAATAAAGTGCACGTGTCTGTGTGTATAGAGTTGATTTTCTTTTCTTATGAGAACAAATTTATTAGATACATTAGTATAGTACTTATATCTATATGATTAAACTTTTACAGTTAGAATGTATTTCTTACCGTACTGGTTTGTCTTTCAAGTGGCAGCCATTTTATTGATTAACAAAATTCACGAGATCACATTCCTTGTAGTCAATGGCATCTCTTATGCTTTGCTTATGGAAAATGCAATAAATCTAGTTCTTGTGGATCATATCATATAAAAAATGACATCAAAAGAACTGGATGATCGTCAGGAGACCACTTGACTTAGAAATTTTGAATTTGGTCGAGTTATTAGAAATTTATGATAATTTTTTTTACCGGCAAGGTGAACATCAATAGACTATAGTATTAACTTTGTTATATTACCAATACAAAACCTGTTTTCAATCTTGTGTATGCATTGAATAATATGTCCATCATTCCACTTAGTAATGTAATAGTAACCCTATACACTTTTTATCTCACTAGTTACCAATCGAGATATACCAACTAACATTGCTTTCCATGTGTTAAAGGTAACTGTAAACAAAAATGGAGTATTAATCCCTGTGGAGAAAAGTGGATTTACTCATCACCACAAAGTAAAGTGTTATAATTGTAGTATTAATGTTATTGTCTCATCATAGATCCATCTTCCTTATGCTGACACCTTTTTCACGCCGACAGAGAAACAGCCATCTGCTGATGGCCATGATAAGGATGAAGCTATAGGAGGTGGAGCTACTCCTAAGGAAAGTGGTAAAAAAGATGATGAACAAAAAGGTAAACCTGAAGAGAAAGAACCAAAGCCAACAGAAGAAGCTGCTTCTGAAAAGAAAGGGAGTGATGACAAGAAAGAGGAATGAGTTAAATTTATCATTTCTAATATTGAGTTATTTGTACTTGTTTTTTAAAGCTATTTTTCACGACAGCTCTGTATCAAACTGAAACTGAAACTATTAATACTGGCATTTCAATGTTATTGTACTTTATATAGTTTGATTGTACTACTTGTGTACGTATTTTGAATGACATTTTGTTTAACCAGAAGAAATATATAACAATATATACACACACACATTAATATATGATGATATATTATTCTCCATTGCCATCTTCATACACAAGTGACAATTCTGGTCTAATGTTAGAATATAAAATATCTGAATTAGTCCTAACATATGTTTGAGATCCAGTCCCATGAGATTGAGTCTCAGTCTCAAGTTGTGGAAACTCAGACCTGTGTCTTAATGTATCAGAACTGAACTGCTGTGGATCACTACTAGAATAAATTTCTGAATGAAACGGAGAATGGCAAGATTCTGGAGGTAAGTCATCAACAGGTAAGTTTGTCAAGACTCGATCAGCATTAGAAAATGGGCGTGGTACATCCAATGTATATACAGCTCTGTTGGAAGGTGATTCAGACAATTGAAAGGAACCTTGGTCTGTTCGAACTAATTCTAAAGAGAGTTTCTTTTGTCTTGAACGAGGAGATGTTGATGTGAAAAGTACAGGCGAATGAGAACGATCTACCAAAGGAGATGATCGTAAACGAGGACTTTGATCTGGTGACCACTCCTCTTCTTGTCCCAGGAGAATTCCATTAGGAGACTCAACGGATATAGGTGTGACTGATCTCTCATGGTTGCTCTCACTTGGGTCTAGTAGCAATTGGGAAATGGGTGAAGAAAGTGGTTCAAAAGATGAGGTAGTTATGGGACCCATTATTGCAATTGAGGGAACTGAGGAGTCTTTTAACGGAAATATACTGAGAAAGAAAAAAGGGCAATTTGACATTCCTGCTGGTTTACAACTACAATTTCCCTGCCTGATTGCCTCCCTCCCTCCCTTCTGACAATTTGCCTTCTTCTAACCTGTATTTGTCCATCATTAACTTGTCCAACAAGTTTTTCAAGTTAAGTAATGTTTTTTTAGCAGTTGCTTTTGAGTTGCTATAGCCACAATGTTGTCGCAGCTGTAAGGAAAGGTCATTATGATCAAACCTCTTTTAACTAACCTGTAAGATATCTCTCCATAAAAGGTAAAGACCAAACTGATAGAGAGCTTTGTCTGTGCCTCTGGAAAAAAGTGGAAATCTAAAGAAGATACATAACAGAGCATTTGTAAAACTGTTCTTACTCTCTGACATCAAGTCCATCATGATAATTGTCACAAATCATAGATCGGGAACCAACAGGTTGTAAAGGATATTGTAGTGGTACCAGAAGGAATTGGGCCAATAGATGAACTAGATGACATACAAAACCAAGAGCCACACCTGTTTGATCAGTCGAAGATGCTCCTGTTAATTAATTTGAATGTAGTACAATGATTACTTGACCATACTCACCTGATTCCATGGGATCTCCATGAGGTAATATGACATCACAGATAGTGAAAGTATCATTTAATTGTTTGATGCAGAAAGTTTCTGCTAACTCTGATATGAGAGTTCTCTGTCTTAAATGTAACTGTCTTTTGTTCTTTATAAGTTGTTCCCTGAAAAGCACAAAAACTCATCATTCACAGTAATCTCTATTTTTTAAATTTCTGTATCAGCTGTTTCTTACCTTCTTTGAGAAAATAGCATGCTGTCATTCTCAAATTTAGTTTTTGATTTTGCAAATCGTTTTTGATTATCAGATAAAAACTTTTCTCTGTTATCTAGTGAACTTCTTAAGTTATTCAGTCTTTCTCTTTCTAAACATCAGTAGACAAATATTATGTTAGATCTTATGATTACTTTCAGTTAGCATTTGTCTTTGTTCCTTTAACTGTTGTCTGAGGAGCTCAACACGAGTTGTAAGTTGACAATGTTTTGTTCTCTAAATATATAAAGTATTTAATATAATGGTAGGTCACTGTGGTAAGTACTGATGTTTGCTAGTCTAGAGTTTACTAATGGTAGCTATCCTAGGTCACTGTGGTAAGTACTGATGTTCACTAGTCTAGAGTTTACTAATGGTAGCTATCCTAGGTCACTGTGGTAAGTACTGATGTTCACTAGTCTAGTACTTATAAACATTTACCATATCAGTGGCATCAATCTGTTTTTGTTGAGCAACTGCAATCTGTTGTTTATCTTCTCTTAGTGTCTGTCTAAGCATGGTCAGTCTTTTTTGTTGATCTATCAATCTACAAAGACCAAAAACACACACACATTTATACACACCAGGTAAGTATACAAGATAACAAGTACCTTTGTAAGTCCTTTAAATTATAGGAATCAATGACCTACAGGTAAATGATAGTATCTTAAGTCAAGAATGAACTATATAGCTAGTGGATAACATTCTATAGACATATTTATAACACCAAATGTCTTGTTAATGGTATTTTTTCCTCTGATAATAATTATACTAATTTAAGCTATAATTTAACTGTGCATTAATGACTAATATTAATACTTTTAATAATATCAATACACTAGTAACACATCTAAGTAATGCTATCATCATAATGGTACAATAAGGTCACATGACAAATTCACAATGATCACCTGACCTCTGATTTTTTGACTTCAATGAGACTATTACAAGGAAGATAATTTATTAGCTCATTATAATAGATGGAGTGGTAAGGAGATGGTACCCCTCCTGTCTCGGGACTACAATAATAACCTTCTGATGTACCAATAATGATACTATTATTAGGGAAGTTTGATTGATCTCTACGACTGATCTGAATAACAGAAGTGATGATAATTGACAAATGTATAAATGAACTGAGAAATGAATCACAAAAGGAATAAAAAGTATTGAATAACTAAGTAAGTATTTCCATGATATTTTTTTGTTCTAGCCATAGAGTATAAAAATAGCTTTAGAAATAAATGAATTGTTTAAATGATTGAACAATAGTTAGAAAAAACAAAGCATTTACTTACTGCCATTCCCAAATGAATGTATTGTGATAAATTAATAACTTTCTCAAAGCAAAAAAGCTCTTCACTTCTACTGACAACAAGGAACCATACTTTAATAAGAAACTCTAAAATGAAGAAGTTAAAGAAATTACAATCCAATTATATTAATCATTGAAGGAGGATACTATTCAATATATAATGCTTTCCAACTGCTTCATGTGTAAATGATAGTGATCCCCAAGTAGGATTCTGAAAAGTAGGAATAACAGTGGATTGACAGTTCCGTGGCATCGTCCATCAATCCATATATATATATTTCTATTTATCGTCTATTCATATATACATTCACTCATTACTTACATAAGTCTCTTGTAGTGCACTGCTAGTATAGATAACTATGGAAGAAATCAATTAGTAAGGAAACTCTACTAGTGATGAGGTAAGTACATCATATTTATAGCACACAACATGTACCACTCCAATACAATGTAATAACAGTGTTAACAACAAGATGTGTACTATATCAACATATAACGTAGTATATATATATGTACTGAATTAAGACTGTTATTGAGTTTTGAGGTTTAAGAAAATGAATATTACTAGAATTAACTAGCATAATATAATAGTTTTTAAACTGACTATTCAAAACAATTGGTCTATTATGAATAGATGAGTGGCTAAACCTACAAAACCAACTAGTTATACATGTATCATGTAAAGTACCCACTACTGTAGTGGGTTGTATGGTGTACACACACTCCTCCTATCATTTTCATATTCAATTTTAGTTACACCCCTCATGCATGTTTAACAGCTGGATTTACATAAATATCTAATTATCAATGATTCATTGGTTATTCTTTGTTTAGCTGTTCAATCATACTAAGTTCACATGATAGATTAAACTGATAAGATTATTACTTGATCCTTGACCACACCCATCATCATTGGATTGACTTACCATCCTTATTGCTTTCCAAATCATGTAGCGTAAACCTAACACTGACAGCTAGCGGGTCCCATAATATTGGTTCAGGGGGGCTTATATTACGAATACCCAAACTTCGTACATGACGCAATCTCCGCTAAATCAAGAAAGTAAAGACGTTATTAAATGTCAAACCAATACAATAACTATTATTGTTGGCTCTAGTTACTTTACCTGTTGTGATCTAAGATTAACATGTCGAGGAGCACGGGGAGGCTTTGCAGCAGCCATATCCTGAAAGAATCTATACGTCAAACTTTTAAGAGACGACTCATCACATCATTTTACACTCGAGCCACACCCATAATGTTACAATACAGCTCCTCCCCTAATTATTAATAATTATTACATTGCTGCGCTACATCGTAACTACATAACATTGCATAATTATAAGGATTATTTTATTTATGCTTTGCCTCTTGTCTAAAGCAAGGCTTTTGAGCTGTCTTCCTCGTGCGATTTGGTGTAACTATAGTACATCCACTATGTCACAGAATAAGGAAGAAGATGCTAAACAAGATGCAAATATTTTGTCTACTGCAAACAAAAAGGGAGAATTTGTACGTATACCCAGTTCATTCAGAAATTGGATATCAGTTAATGGAAGTACTGGTTTTAAAGCTGAGGCTGGTCGCTATCATCTCTATGTCTCATATGCTTGTCCATGGGCTCATCGTACTCTAATAACACGTAAACTTAAAGGTCTTACTGACGTTATTACTGTTGATGTAGTTGATTATTATAATGCTGAATTGGGATGGAGGTTTAATCCTAACGTGGAAGGTGCAACACCAGATACAGTCTATGGTTTCTCGTATCTCAGAGAATTATATTTCAAAGCAGACCCTAATTATGATGGTCGAGTCAGTGTTCCAGTTCTCTTTGACAAACAAAAGGAGACTATTGTTAACAATGAGTCAGCTGAAATTATTCGCATGCTTAATTCAGAGTTTAATGACTTCTCTGCTACTCCTAAAGCAAAGGTTATTGATTTGTATCCAGCTGAACTTCGTCAACAAATTGATGAACTAAATGAGTGGATTTACTCGTGAGAATATATTTATATTCAACTGTCTATCCATTCATCTCTACCTATATATATTATATTCTATCTTCCTTATTTATAGTGACATTAATAATGGTGTATATCGTGCTGGTTTTGCTGGTACTCAAACAGCATATGATAAAGCTGTGAGAGAAGTATTTACTGGATTGGATCGTGTTGAAGAGATACTCTCTCGGCAACGATATCTCACTGGCTCTCAACTTACAGAGGCTGATGTACGCTTGTTTACAACTCTAGTACGATTTGATCTGGTCTATGTTGGTCATTTCAAGGTACATATTTAATGAGCTTTATTATCAAGCATTGTTGTTGTTTTAGTGCAATAAGAAGCGTATTATAGACTATCCTAACTTGTGGGGTTATTTAAGAGACTTGTACAACACTCCTGGATTTGGTGAGACAACTAATAGGTTTCATATTGAACATCATTATCAGGTGGGTTTTATTATATCCACTCTTTATACCTCCTTTATATTCAATAGGAATGCCACCTCCGTATTAATCCTAAAGGTATTGTAGCTATTGGACCAGATATTGACTACTCTATTCCTCATGATCGAGCTACAAGATTTATTACTTAAGTATTTGCATCCTCAAAGTGTGGTGGTAGCTTTGCATAGTTGAAACTTAAATAATGTAATGGGTCTACCTTTATTGCAGTTTTTTTTTATTTAAGTTATTTCTTGTTTCGATGTCTGTAGTATTGAATTAAAAGTTCCTTCATTGATTAAAGTGACCATTGTCTGGAAGTGTAGTTGAGCTATTCGTTCTAAATCTTCTATCACTAAAAAGCACAAGACAATGATTTGCCATTAATAATCCATCAACCTGTAAACATCTTGCTAGACATATATTATAGAGTATGTACCTCTCTTATTATAATGATGATTTCCACTTGCTAGGACTTTTCTAAGAAATGTTACCATAGCTCCAGAGGCAAGTGACCTCTCAGGTAGAGGTAAACACTCAAAGTAATCAAAGTCAACAGTAAATGGATTAGGAGGACAGGGTACAGTACATATGGTGACTAGCTCAGCTATAATGTCCCATGGGGTTACATCTGTCAAATAGGATGACAGTTATGTACAGATACACTTGCCATGTAAATATACCTTTTTCTTTCCAAGATGAAGTTGATTTGAGTTGTAAAGGAAAGTCCTTTTCTGTTTTGGTAGGACTAGCAAATTGGACTAATCTCTCATGGTTAGTTCTGATCCATACGTAGGGACAATTATAACGAGCATAACCAGCAATCAAGAACATAGTAGAATCTTCATCCTTGCATGAGAAGAGAAATAATGGGCCAGAAATAATTGAAATAGCATTGAACAATAATCATCAAATGCTGGATAGAATGAATGATATGGTTAATAATAAAAATTACAAGTCAATGGCTAAGTTGGTATAAGAGAGCATAAACTAACTTCGTCATCCTCTGTTTCACTGGGACTAGCAGGAGGTAAACCCACGTCTATGTACCCATATCCACTTAACCTAAACACCAACATATCACATCACTAATGCAAACCACAAAATCATTGATTTACCTTCTTTGTTGTTTTTGACTCATCATAAAAGAACCCCTTAATCAAAGAAGATAATAACTGTTATTTAATAGTAGGATATACACATACGATTGTTTGGGTAATGACCCCTGCCCATATCTAGCCAATGAACTTGCAGGTGAATTAGTAGCTGATAAAATAATAGGTACCTATAATATTATATAATATGAATTAAAACAATGTTTGGTTCACTAACAGAGGGTTCATTAACAATACTACATATCATCTCCTCTCTCCCACGAAGGTGAGTAGCAAAGTACTTGAAACCCTACAGTAATGAGATACCACAATACTGCTGACTTGTATAATTAATTGGGTTAATATGATATGAATGTGTAGTCATGGCAATACATGTATACACATCAGCAGAAATCAATACATTGTAACAAGTGAGCTTGACTCCTTAGGTTGCTGTCTCATGTAATACACAGTTATGATAGCACATGTAAGCGTATGTACATATGTATAGAGCTGACTTTTCATTAAATTGTTTCAGTGAAATATGACTTTTAACTTACTTTGACACAGCCAACCTTTAGCAATTCTGATAAGAAGATGTTTAATTTTTTCTTCTCAGCCTGTAGAAAAAGTATATTAAGAAAGTGAAAATTAATAAAGTACCATTTTGATTTTTAATATAATTAACTAAGTCACGTGACGTATAAATTTTTTTTATTAGTTTCTTTTTGAAAACATGGCGGGAGTTGACATGAGAAGTTGATCATAATGTCCTCACAAACTCGTAGACCAATCTATCTGACCCACACTGAGCGAGTAAGAACAATATAAATTATATTGCTGTTCCAATAAAGGCAGTAACTACTTTCTACTATTTCAGGAAACTTTGCTTCAACAAGAACGAAATGAAAGACGTAAAGATCGACTTATACAGGTGAAAAATATTCTATTTATGTTCTCATAATAACAATGTCTTTGTACAGGTACGAGAACAAGAGAAAGTTTTTGCACGTCAAGTGCGAGAGAATGTACGTCGTAAAAAAGAAGAAGAGAAACGTCTATTAGAACGACATATACAGGTACTATTAATACCCAATCTGTTATTGTTTGTAATGGGTGTACCCCTTAAATTATTTGAATTTACTGTTATATAAAGGAACGTCTTATTAAAGATCACCAGAAGCAGTTACATCAGCTGGAACAAACATTAGCAATGCATTACCAACAAATAGGACAAGCTCAGCGGGATGCTATGACAGTTGAACAAGTAAATAAAGAATACATTGATATTTCCTTTGTTAAATGTAATACAGGAGGAGCAAAGATTACAAGAACTTCGCCTGTTATTATCAGCTCAACAGAAGTAAGGAAGAAAGAGAGCGTATCAGACATACTTCCATTAATTTTTTTACATATACTTGTATATTTCAGAGCTGTAGCTAAAAAGAGACAGGCTGCAGCAATGAGAGAGGTACATATTATGCAATATCATTATATATTATTAAATCTTTTAGCTAACTAACAACCAGACAAGAGATAGAAATACTAAAAATGAAGCTGTGTTTACTCGAACTCGAGTATTGGCTGCAGAGAAAGAAAGAGCTAAATTAATAGCTGCTAATAAACAATTTAATTCACCATCACTTCTGATAATGGTCAGTAAGGAATTAGAGAAATCATGTGAATAATTGCAAGGGATAATAATCATTACTCTGCTTACAGGACTTAGAGCCTAATCCTGCTCCACATCTGAGTACTAGAAGGGTACAAGGTGTAGAAGCTTTTGCTTCCACGTATTTCCACCTTCCTGACAATTTGGTACAGCGTGAGTTGACCCCAACTCCTCATGAAGTAAGAACAATCACAACTCCTGTAGGTGACAACTATTTGTCTTATTTCTATAGCTTAATGCTACTCAAGCTGCTCAGCAAGTTCATATTGAACAACAAGAGCATCAGAAAGTCTGAACACATTGTTAGTATATTAATGTTATGGTCTTTTACAGAAAGCTACTGCTCAACGTCAAGAACAGGATGTCAAAGCTCATCTTCGACACAAGCATGCTCTTGCCCAAGTCAAACTAGAGAAGGTTACGTGTCCTTGTCTAGCTAGTTAATTCTCAAAGTCTTGTTATTTTAACAGGAGAAAGTAACTTTATTGAAAGACCTAAGTATATTGGCTAGAGATGATCGAACTCACCGACAACAAGTACTGCATCAAATTCCTGTGAGCATCCTATTTCAACTAAGTCCAATTCACAAACTGGTTTGTCCTGTTAGGCTAACCTGTTTCAACCAGTTCAAGAAAGACTGCAGCAGCAAGAGATCCATCAGTATGAGTTAGAGCATGCTTTTGAGAGACTGTTAACAGGTCCAACTCAAGGTCAGTCATTTGGAATAGGTCAAGCAAGTTAATGGATTCCTTTTAGATCAATTAACAAAGTTAGAATTGAGTGAAGTGAACCCAAGACCATCATCAAATTTTTCAACACAAGATAAGAATACTTCAGAGAGACAGATTTACTCTAATGACCTGTCATCATCTGGTCATCCTTCTAATAGTACTGTTGAGTTAAGCATTGATACACTCACCACTACTTGTGTTGAACCTAGTGAAGAGAGTTCCGACAATGTTATCACTCCCAGACATGGGGAAAAATCTAAAAAAAGTCCTCAGCAGTGGGAAGGGCCTCAGAACATTGTCATTCCTACTGAACAGATACCCGAAGAAAGAGATTCATTGTCAATATCCACTATAGCACCTGATTCTATTAAAGGAAGTGATACTAGCTCACAATGTAAGAAAATTTATAATTCAGTTCATTTTATTTTTGTCTAATATAGCTACCAATGTTTCTAAGTTAGTAGAAATGATACGAGCTCAACAAGAAGCTTGCCAACAGAAAGCAAGTGTTTTGAGAGAGGAGGCTTCACCATCTTCGAGAGGAGAGTCTCTCTCTATTTCTACACTATCTAGCAGGTAGGACATATAAATTTTTTATCAAGGCTAATATCATTTTGTAGCCAAGGTCCTCCTGATATTGACACAGCTCCTACGACCTGTACTAGTAGTGTTGTTCCATCAAAAATTGCAGAAACTAGTCATCCTTCATTGACCATAAGTACTGGAGCAAATAGCAGCCACACAATGGAAGAAGAGCTCAAACCGCCTACTCCTCTCTTCCCCTCTCACCCTAACTCTCCCCCATCTCCACTCACATCTCACACTAATTCCCCTTCATCTCTCACTAATCCTTGTTTATCTCCTCCACTCCCATATAATACTAGTTCATCTCATCCTATTAACCCTTCCCTTCCATCTTACACTACTCCAGTTCCCTACTATCAACCTTTCTACTATTATCCAAATCAACCTTGGGTCTATACCTATCCCTGGACTTACTCGCAATCCTATAATATACCTTCTATTAATCCACAACACACAATACAGCCTACAGGATCACAAGGTTTTACTCCACTAGGACAATCTACCACCTCTTTATGCCAAGGGTTGATGTCTGCTGGAGCTCAATCTAGCTCTGTAGCAATGCCTGTAAGTATACCTCCACCACAAGGACCACAAAATGAACCATTTACTGCAGACACCCAGAAGTCTTCCTCTTTTGATTCTCCTGGACCTTCTCTCTCAATTCTTGAAATAACACCTTCACCTCAATTGAAAGATGCTGCTATACTGGAACAGAGTCATTCATCATTGATAGAGCATGGATCAAATACCCCAAACAGTCCAGTTACACCTAACATAGAGGAAAGAGGAGCAGTGCAGGCTTTTCCACATTCCTCTGAAGAAAGAACATATTACAGAAATGAGAGACTTACTGATATTGAAGAAGAAGATGAAGACCAACTTGCTACTGATGATGAACCAACCTTGGATATTGAACAACGGAAATTGTTCATTCAGTCCTTGCTTGCCAGTCTGGAAGATCAGCAGAGAAATCAGGCACCACCTGAAAGTACTCCCCAGACACCTTTAGATGGCATACTTCAGCAGATATACCCAAATTCTAGACCTCTAGGAGTAGATACATCGTCAGACAGTAGACTGCCACTAGATTTGTTGTCTTTTTCTAGTAGCGAGGAAGACATTGAAGAAAGAAAGGAAGATGCAACTACTGAAAGGCAGTTTAATCAAGCTCCATCTTCTGAACTTATAGCATCACCTTCTGATACTCTTTATGCGCAAACAACTAAGTCATCTTTGAAAGTTTCCTCCATACAAATTGAATCACCTTTAAGGACTCTTTCACCACAACCAACTTCTCCTTTTAGAATTCCTTCCATTAAAACTCCTTCTAAATCACCATTCAAAGCTCCTTCTGCGCAGACTAAGTCACCTTTGCAAACTTCCTCGGTGCAAATTAAACCTCCTTCACAGAATTACTCAGAACAAACTAATTCTCCTTTGCAAACTCCCTCAGTTCCTACATCAGTGGACTATCCTCAAGACAAACTTTCATCAACTGAACCAAACCAGTTAACTTCTCAGGTACCTCAAAAAACTCAACCACTCTCACTCCAGGAAGCATTTCAGCTAAAGAAGCAATCATTCATAGAACAGTCTCGTACTAGAGTCAACCAGTTAGAAGAGAAAGCTAAAGAAAGATCTGCTAAATATAGTAATAAAGCAAAACCTAAAGTTGTAAGCTTTTCTGTCCCACCTTCCAAAGTCAACACTACTGTACACCATACACCTCCTGTGATACATAAAGGTACTTTATAAATAAAAGGACTATTCCAATATAACATCATTGTTATAATGCATGTAATAATACTTTATACATTTAAATAATATTATAACTGATTGAGGATTATATCTTGATTTTCATTTCTTCAGCTGGCCCTCCAGAGCGACTCTTTGTTCATAAACCAGAGAAAATTCCTGCTAAAGAAATGCATCAACGAAATCTTCGGTAAAAGAGAATAAAGTCCTTTAAATAATTATTAATAGGTACCACTTTTAGGCTTTATAAATGCTTGCCTGAAGTGCAAGCACAAAAGAAGTTAGAACAGAGAGAGAAAGAATATGCTAAAAATAGAGAGAAAGCTAAAATTTACAATCAGGTATATTCATAATAATTTATTTAATATTACTACTACAATATCTAATTTCTTACTACAGACTCTCAGAAAGAAAATGACAGAAAGGAGAAAAATTAATAAATAATAACATTTGACCTATCAATATTCCGTATATTTTCAGGATATTTCCTATCTTTAGTTATTGCATGGGTGTGGCTGTTTAGGTGGGGTCAGATGTTATCTGCACAGCACTTCAGTGGCTGTGTTTTGATCCAAGAAGGCCTGTGTTTGTACGTTAACTTGTAAGTTAACCAGGGCGATTTATCATCATATGAAACCCAGCTGGCGGAATAAAGCATATGAGAAGTGTGCTTTTGGTCTAACTTAAAATTATGTTTTTATTTCATGATAAACAGATCAATTAGATGGTAATATTGTTATTGTTCATTCCTTTAATTTCGTAGGTGAGAGTTATGGCTAGCAATGAGTCTCCCCGACTATCATCTCCTAGTCCTCACTTTGTATTTGGAGGTACAGAGAAGAAAGCATCAGTTCAATTCAGTTCAGTTGTATCTACCAAATTGAGCAGTCATCAACAACTTAACTCTTCCACCAAACCATCTGCTAAAGATGTTCTGTTACAAGTGCAGAGAGACAGTATGGACTTTGATAAATCAAACCGTAATAATCATCAACACAAATTCTCCATTCAATCATCACCCAAAGATCGAACAGTCCTACAAAAAGATGCCGTTTTTGATTCAGATTCGAACATGCGTCCAAGGCCACAGACTATTAATTTAACAGAATTAAACACTACAGAATTTATACCAGTACAACAACAACTTGAAAATGATGACTCAATTTCAACTCTTACACCTCAAGATACCAGTGAAAGACTTAGCAGTTCTAGTATGTACTTTGGGGACACATTAGCTCAAGAGTCTATTATGTCATTGAATGCTTTATTAAATATTCCAATGAATTCTCCATTAAATAATGACTGTTCTGGATCTCCTGATAGTGGCTATGGTAACACACCGGATCCTGCTTTAAAACTTAGTACACTTGCACGTAATCGTACCAGTTCTTCTGAAACAACTTCAAGTGTTGACTCGACCTTTACTTATAGAACCAGTCCTAGTAGTGGAGTACCTAGTAGTATCTGGAGTGTGCATGAGTCAGCACTGGAGCTAGTTGAAGAGGAAAACAATAAAGAGGAGGTGCTAAAAAACGGGAGAGAAAGTAGCTATGATGAAGGTACCAATTATTCTCGATCCTTTATTTTTAATGGTCATTATCTCATTTAGATAAAGGAGTGTTTCCTTCTGTCCTTCCAGATGACCATACACAATTCTATCACCCAGATGATAATACACTTATTAAAGTTGCACCCAGACGAGGCATTATTCGAACAACATCTTTAGATGCCAACAGACCATTTGAAGTCTCACTTAGTCCAACAGTAACACCTGTTGATGAATATAATTACAGCAATGGTAGGAATAGAAAGAGAAATGCAGGAAGATCACGTTCAAATACCATGTTTAACAAAGGTTAGTTAGATTATAATGTGTGTTATTTTATTACCATGTTGTACATATACATATATAGTAACAATTGTCGTACATGTATTGGCAATAGTAAGTTATTTTAGTTTATCAGATCCAATTAATTATACTATTATTTGAATATGAAACTAATTTTACCTTATTAGGCTTGATATAAAAGATATATGACTTCATAAGGTAATATTAGTACTCCTGTGTTTAGTGCGTTACTAGTTATAGTTTTGCACTATCAGTTTGACCTTTTGATAAACTCATAAGATATAGTGGGTGGATTGTATTCATAAGATATTATATTATATCATAATAATGTTATATCAGCTGTTGAAAAAGTTTTTATTTGCTCACTCTCTCTCTCTCTCTCTCTCTCTAAGACTCAAATCATCGTCACCCTATATTTCTAGAGGAGAAGGACACCTTTCAAATTCAAGATGAACTTACTAAAGAGAATTTACACTTTGCACTCTGTGATGCCCTTATATCTGTCATTGAAGAGGTAATATACATAGTATCTGTCTATTTATTAAATTTATCTATCCATTTCTCAAGAACTATGCATTTATTTACCGTATCTGTTCATCCATCCATTCTTTATTTTATAGTACAAGTCATTACTTGATGAACAAGCATACGAAGAGTATCTTATGGCACAGAGTATCGGTAGTGTAACTTCAACAGGTCTTAGTTCGCCAGAGATAGCAGACTCTTCTACTACTCCTCCCTTATCTCCAACATTATGTGACTCACCTGATGGTCTGCAGCCTTTACAAGAAATGGAGGAATTGGAAGAAGAAACTCAAGTCTCCTCTCATGAATCAAGAACTATAAGTCAAGGTAATTTAGGTATACAATTTAGGATATGAACTAGATTACTAACTGATGAAAAATATTGTTATTATAAGCTTATGAATATTAGTCCATCTATCAATGATGTAATAACAAAATCATCTGTTATTATCTTTTTAGATTCTTCAGCTTTATATTCTCTTCGTGAAGTTAGTCTCCTTCGTCTTGTACAGTCACCAAGTACAACCAATACTGCAGAATCTACAGCACATGGACTATTACAATATATTGCCAGAGTGCTTGGTGGAGGATCACAGGTGGAGTTTAGAATACCACAGGTACAATTGAATATATACTACTGATTATTGGATTGAATGAATTGGAGTGGTTATTTTAAGTTTATTATATGTTACTAGGTTATTCAGCTTCCTTCTGATTTTATAACTTCTATTAAGAGAGAAGAACAATTACAGTACTCTGTAACTGCTGTGAGTTATAATCTATGTATTAAATTAAAAATACTGTATCTCTCTCTCTCTCTCTCCTTAGAATTCAACTCCAATTCGAGGAGGCATGGACTGGGCTCCACCTCGACAACAAATCATCCACATGATCCATTCACCAGCAAAGTAAGCCTCGTACAGTATTTATTACAACTCTATTGCTTTAATGTAGTATACGAGATCTACCATATGCCCTTAGTAATCAAAATAATCGTTGTGCAGGTTGTGGTATGATGATGGACATATGTAAGTTACCTGTCCTTTTCATAATAAATTTTGATTGTATTTTAATTTTTTTAGCTCAAGTCAAATTTTATCGGTTCTGTTATTACACTGGTAAATATTTTTGTGTCAGTTGTCATCAAAACTCACTCAGTTCTATTCCGGCATACATTATATCAAAATGGTCTTTTAAAAGGTTTGTCTACATATATGACTCTGCCCTTTTATATGTTTATTTTAACAGATTGCCTGTTTCCAATTTTGCTCGCGACACACTTGCTAAAGTTGAAAAGGAACCACTCTTCAATGTGGAATCACTTAATCCAAATCTTTATTCTCGTGTACCTGAATTGAATAGAGTCAAGGTATAGAAAGAGAGAGAGAGAGATACATAGTGTGTGATGTATTTATTGTTTCATACAGGAGTTACGAGAGCAGCTATCTAACATGAGACGGTATATAGTGACATGCAGAGAAGCCCAAAGGTATTAAAAGCTCTTATGTTTTGAAGAGATTGTACATAACATTTATTGTTTAATGCTGACACTGCATATGTTTGTGTTTCCTTCCTATGTCATTTCCTTGTTTTCATCTTGTCTCTTCACAGCTTACTGGATCAATTTACCCTATTTGATCATTTGGCTAATGGTGATGTACATGTTTACTCTTTGGAGGATTTTCATATGGTTTGTGTGTATGTGTGTGTACATATTTATTGCCATTTTATAGGTAAGGACAGGCTTTTTATCACGACAGTTAAAAAGTTTAACAATAGACACAGAGAGACATATAAAAACATGTATAGTAAGTTCATTAACATCTAACATCCATTTTATCAATCAATTTGTTACATTTATATATTGTTATTTGTCCTTGATATCTTCTAGTTATGTAAAGGAAAAGGTTTTGTGTGTGAATTTTGTAAAAATGAAGATGATATTATCTATCCTTTTGAATTAACTAGAATCAGTCAATGTTCAAGTAAGTTCCTCTCATTAGTTAGTATATAATTATCTACATCCTTGATAGAATGTCACTGTTGTTTCCATAAAGACTGTTACCATGGCAACAAAGGATGTCCACGATGTTTTAGAATTCATGAAAGGTGAAGAGGCTATATATTTTCTTTAAAGAGGGAGGGTGGTGACTAATCTAACAGTTTTAACTTCAATTTTAATTCGTTTTGTTTCTTATTTAGACAACAGAAAAGACTAAAAACTGTTGTATTATTAGCAGATGAAGATGATGATTAATATTTATTTTTAATGCTACACTATATTTCAGGTATTTAGACTCTTCTGTGTCATTACAAGTGTTTTATATGTAAAATCTTACGTTATTATAAATTCTTGTATTGTTCCTTATACATTCTAATTCATTTTAATTTGACACAAATTTTGAGTAACCATATTGTGTGTCATAAGAGATAACTTACTAATGAAAGCTGGATTTTGTGGTTAAAAGCTGGATTAAGTTCCTTTGTGGCTTAAAAATTAGAATATAGGATAGCTGCTATTTTTCACAGTGTATCAGCAGTAATGACTTAACTGGTGTCAATTTTTAAAATAGACTAGCAGATTAAAATTAGTAAGTTTATCTAAGTTAAAAATGACATTTTAAGGTAGGAGGCTGCTTGCTTACTAAAGTAAAGGAAAACATTGTAAGCTACAAAATTGATCGATTTCATTGTTTAATAATTGGTTTGTAAATATTAATAGTTATTATGTCTTCCATGGTGATGTAAGCTGCTACAGAACAAATCACTAAAATTCAATACTCAAAATTAGTGAGCTAACTAAATTCTTTTCATTGTTGCCAACTCCCTTGATCTCATACCTTCCTTGATCCAACACTTTCCATGCAGGCTAAAAAATATAGAAAATTTGCTTACAAATTACTTGTTCATCTGATCAATCTGTTTATAATGCTAGCCATAAAAATAATGCCCCATTGTGCTTCTCATCGTTTATGATGCAATCACATTGGGATTCATACATTTCATCTAGTAAGGATATAGTACACAACTATATATATTCAATTTCAGGTAATAAATTAGTCTGTAATCAAAACTTAAGGATATTAGATTACAGAGATCTAGGTCACTAGTATAGTATTTCATCGTGGTATACAGTAATGGTGAAGAGTAGGAGGAGAAAAAGATCAGACTGCATGGAGTCGTATTAAATTGAATCAACTGTTGTTCACTGATCAGTCTCTTCAAGATACAATCAAGATGGCTTTACTGCTGATGATGTTATTGTTAACTGTTTGTTGTGTTAATTGCTCTCAGAATTTATCATTTTTGTTTCTGACATCATCTTCCTCTGAATTTAATACGTCAGGAGTTATATCAGCAGTAGATTTGGCTCTTAAGGATGTCATTCAGAAGTCTTTTTTTCTTGATGGATACACTCTTCAATATGCTACTGCTATAGATTCAAAGGTACAGTTAAATTTACTAACTTTAGTTCATGATCCTGTCTTTAGTGCAACCGTGACTATTCACAACAAATACTGAGAGAACAAATTACTAATACAACAGTGGCTGTTATTGGTTGTGGTTGTTCTAATGCTACACAAGCAATAACTGATCTGCCATCAGAACTACAATTTATACCTGTTGTAAGTTGATAAAGGAAATCTATACTAGTGTTTTTACTTTATATCTCTCTATTATATAATAGATCTCATATTCATCTTTGTCAACAATCCTCAGTAACTCTACTCTGTATCCATCATTGATACGAGTTGTTCCATCTTACTCTCGGCTACCAAATGCACTCGCTCAATTTATCTCTCATTTTGGTTGGAAACAAATTCTTCTAATCACTCAACAAATAGCAGCAACTAAAGAAGTAATTGTTCTACAAATTACAACAAATTTATTGACATATATTGTTAGGAAGTTAAGACTGCACTTAACAATCATAATATTATAGTTGAAGTGTATTCTGAGTGGAACCATCCAGTGAATAATAGTATATTTGTAAGTGAACATTAAATTGTTACTGTTTTTGATAGAGTTTTGCTTTCTTGTAGCTATCTAAAAAAAGAATATTTGTTTTAGATGTAGTACAATCAACAGCTAAAAGTATACTTTGTCAAGTAAGCAATGACATTTGAGTGCCTGGTAATAGTAGCTTTCTTTTAGGCGTTTCTGAGTAGGAAATACTATCCAGGTCATGCATGGATAGTTATTGACAATTTTGCTGAAAGCAGATGGTGGGTTGACCAAAATATCTACACTAATTGTACTAATGAGCAATTTGAAGCTGTTCTCAATTACTCACTTGTTATTGGAATTCATTCAAGTGCCAATGTTAGTATACTATATCTATTATAATGATTATTAATTAATATTATAGGATACATTATCTCTTTATGGTGGTTATGCTTATGATGCAGTTTGGACATTAGCTTTAGCTCTAAATGAGACAATTAACACTGATACTACTTTAAGTGTAGACTCATTTCATGAGATATCTTTTAATGGAGTCACTGTGAGTGTAATTGAATATGTTAATAACTAAATGATGTCATAAAATAGGGACCAGTATCATTTAATGAAGGAGAACGACAAGATGTACTTCTTTATTTTACACAACTAACTATCAAGCAAGGTATAGATATTTTTTTTGAATTGACTTTTAGATTATTTTCATTACAAGATGACATCTTACATGATAACTATGTTGCCAACTTTAATTATACATCACTTCAACTGACATTTATAAATTCATCAGTGAACTTGTGGCCCTGTAAATTATCTAATGAATTTGTCATATTAATTGTATTCTCTATTATGTAGTAGGAATACCATCAGATGGAATACCAAGAAAGGAAATATTTACTGTCCATGTTGGTGTCTTTGTATTTTCTGTTTTATTAACTGTTATTGGTCTGACATGGACTTTAATATGTCTTCTCTTTGTCATAATCTACAGGAATTCAAAGTATATATATTAGTGTAATAAATATACATAATTGTTTTTTTGTTTTAGAGTTATTCATTTAACTAGTCCTAATTTAAACTACTTTTTAATACTCGGATGTGCATTTTCCTATATGTCAATGTTGTTCAGTACAACACCAAACACAAGTAAGACTGCTGTGGAAGCTATTTGTCTAGTAAGTTGTTATTATGTTTTACCATTGCAATTATTTCTTATTTAGACTCGGACACTTCTTATATCTGTTGTGGGTTATGATCTTTGTATAGAAGTGACAGCAGTTAAAATGTGGAGAATTTATTACATTTTTGTTAATCCACATCCTCATAAAAAGGTTGATGTTCCTTCATTGTCTTGTAATTACTTTTTAATTATAGATACCAAAAGATGGTCATTTGTTAATTGTAGTAGCAATAATTTTTGCTGTAGATTTAGCACTTGCAGTTCTTTTCTTAGGATTGGATGAAGCTTTTTATGCTCCAATTTTGGTGGAATCTAAAGCTAGGAATATAAACGAAGTGGGTTTGTATTTCAATGTGCCTTGAGGTTCAGGTGGAAGTTCATATACTTGGTTGTGATCCCAACCTACATAACCTAGACATTGAACTTCCTGCCAGATATCTGGGCATTTTATTATTGTCTAATTATAATTACAATTATATTTTAATTAGACAACTGGAGAAGAGACAGTCTTTTATTTTTGGAATTGTCGAGACAGTATTTACTATGAGCTATTTCAAGCATGGGCTGCCCTTGAAAAATTTGTCCTCCTTTCTGCTTCATTATACTTTGCCTTTCGTATTCGCAAGATTGATATTAAAGTTCTCAATGAATACAAAGCTACTTCTGCTATTGTTTACTCTACTGTTGTGTTAGTGATAGCTGCAGATATAATGTTGCCTATTCTTGAAAGTCGACATCTCACAGCTTATTCAATTATTTTTGATATGTTTGTCTTTCTTCTGGTAACTCTGTTCCTATCATTTACATTTGTTCCAAAGGTAACAATGATATTAGAACACAGTATACTTTATCAACTACATGTTTATTTTGTTATAACAGATGGTTGCTTTATGGAAAGATCCTAAAGGTGAGAATGTCTTTGTCCATCGTCCACCAGATGAGATACATCCTGCTCAAGAGGCAGAAAAATGCAGAGTATCTCAAAGCAGTAGTAGTGGAGATCCTCAAAAAAATTCTCCTGCTGCTATTGCACAGCCCTCTCACCATCAGATCAGTGCTGTTTGATGTAGTCAACAATCGATTATAACAAACTAGATCTACTGACTTTGATTTGTATTAAGTATCTAAATACTGTCAATTGTATACAGTAAAGTCTTTTAATTTCCTCATTATTTGGACAATTTATAGTCCTGTAGTTCAGTTCTTTAGCCATTACATTTTGTCAAGTGTACTTTTCAAACAATACCATCTTAATACAGTTTAGTTCAATTAAAACGCAATCAGGAAGTAATTCACAAGACCACGTCCACATTCGCTGACATTTTCCACATTTTTTTTTCGCTGATTCATGATGTCTTCACTGCTAGTAGCAGCTTTGTTATTACTAATTGTTCCTGTTAACTGTTTTCAGAATTTATCATTTCTATTCCTGACATCTTCTTCCTCTGAGTTTAATACTTCAGGAGTTATAGCAGCAGTAGATTTGGCTCTTAAAGATGTTTTTCAGGACTCTATTCTTCTAGATGATTTCATACTTCAATACACCACTGCTATCAATTCACAAGTACAGTTAAATTTACTCACCATTTTCATGATGTACTATTCCCATACTATGATATAGTGCAATCGTGATCATACATTAGAAGTACTGACACAACAAATTACTAATACAACTGTAGCTGTTATTGGTTGTGGTTGTTCTAATGCTACACAAGCAATAACTAATCTGCCATCAAAACTACAATCTATACCTGTTGTAAGTTGATGCATGTTCAATGAATATACAGTCTTGTTCTCAACATAGATTTCATACTCATCTTTGTCAACAATCCTCAGTAACTCTACTCTGTATCCATCATTGATACGAGTTGTTCCATCTTACTCTCAACTACCAAATGCACTTGCTCAATTTATCTCTTATTTTGGTTGGAAACAAATTCTTCTAATTACTCAACAAATAGCAGCAACTAAAGAAGTAATTGTTCTACAAATTACAACAAATTTATTGACATATATTGTTAGGAAGTTAAGACTGCACTTAACAGTCACAATATTACAGTTGAAGTGTATTCTGAGTGGAACCATCCAGTGAATGGTAGTATATTTGTAAGTGAACATTAAATTGTTACTGTTTTTGATAGAGTTTTGCTTTCTTGTAGCTATCAAGAAAAAGAATATTTGTTTTGGATGTAGTACAATCAACAGCTAAATCTGTACTTTGTCAAGTAAGAAAAGGATTTGGGACTATCAGGTTATGTAATTTTTTCAGGCATATCTCAGAGAGAAATATTATCCAGGTTATGCATGGATAGTTATTAATAATTTTGCTGAGAGCAGGTGGTGGACTGACCAAATTGTTCATAATGATTGCACTACTAAGCAAGTTGAAACTGTTCTGAATTATTCATTTGTTATTGGAATTCATCCTAATGGCAATGTTAGCATCATATCAATATTTGTTATGATTAATTATTTGAGCAGTCCTAGCAGTACAACAACTATTTTTGAAACCCAACTTCATAAACCTGGTGGTATAAGAATACACTCCCTCATAGATAAAACCATATGATATTTACATTTATGATAAAAATAAAATAATGTATTTGATTTATAGGAACCATTGTTATATAATGTAGAGTGCGTATCAAATTGACACACCCATCTTTAGTTGTTTTGAGAAAAACGGATTGCTATAGTAATTTAATTGGTTAAAAAAACTAACTCCCCCATTTACTTGTATCACACTATTTAAAACTTCTGCTGACTACTTTAATGGTTGGGGCATCAAAATCCATGAACTAATATGGTAATATCTAACTATGTGCTCTCTATTTATTTTTAACATAGGATACCTTTCAATCTTTATCTCTTTATGGTGGTTATGCTTATGATGCAGTTTGGACATTAGCTTTAGCTCTAAATGAGACAATTAACACTAATAGTACTTTAAGTGTAGACTCATTTCATCAGATATCTTTTAACGGAGTCACTGTGAGTGTAATTAAATACTATAATAACTAAATGATGTCATAAGACAGGGACAGGTATCATTTAATGAAAGGGGACGACAAGATGTGGCTCTTTATTTCACACAACTAACTATTAACCAAGGTATAAAAATTTATTTTGAATTGATCATGACTTTTAAATTATTTTCATTACAAGATGGCATCTTACATGATAACTATGTTGCCAACTTTAATTATACATCACTTCAACTGACATTTATAAATTCATCAGTGAACTTGTGGCCCTGTAAATTATCTAATGAATTTGTCATATTAATTGTATTCTCTATTATGTAGTAGGAATACCATCAGATGGAATACCAATGGAAGAAATATTTACTGTCCATATTGGTGTCTTCGTATTTTCTGTTTTATTAACTGTTATTGGTCTGACATGGACTTTAATATGTCTTCTCTTTGTCATAGTCTACAGGAATTCAAAGTATACATTCTGGAATACCAAATATACAATTGAAATGATGTTTTTTTTTGTTTTAGGGTTATTCGTCTGACTAGTCCTAATTTAAACTACTTTTTAATACTGGGATGTGCACTTTCTTATATTTCAATGTTGTTCAGTACAGCACCAAGCACAAATGAGACTGTAGTGGAATCAATTTGTTTAGTAAGTTGTTATTTTTTTACAATTACGATTCTTTATAAATCAGTTTCGGACATTTTTTGAGTCTGTTGTTGGTTATGATCTTTGCATAGAAGTTACAACAGTTAAAATATGGAGAATATATTATATTTTTGTTAATCCACATCCTCATAAAAAGGTCAGAGTGTATCTTATATAATATAACCTTGTTAATAATTACTACAGATACCATGTGATGGTCACTTGTTAATTATAGTAGCAATAATTTTTGCTATAGACTTAGTATTTGCATTTATTTTCCTTGGATTGGATGAAGCTTTGTATTCACTAAATTTGGTGGAATCTAAAATTGAGCATAAAAGAATTGTGAATGAAGTGAGGTTATTTAATTACAAATACACTCTATAGATGTTAATATACATCTGGTTTCATTCTAGACAACAGGAAAAGAGACAGTCTTTTATTTCTGGGAATGTCGAACTAGCACATTTTATTATATTTATGTAGCATGGGCTTCTCTTGAAAAGTTTATCCTTCTTTGTGCTTCATTTTACTTTACCTTTCGTATTCGCAAAATTGAAATTAAAGTTCTCAATGAATACAAAGCTACTGCTGCTATTGTTTACTCTACTATTTTGTTAGTGATAGCTGCAGATATAACGTTGCCTATACTTTCAAGTCGACATCTGACAGGTTATAAAGTGACCCATGATGTTTTTATCTTTGTCTTAGTCAGTTTGTTCCTTTTGTTTACATTTGTTCCAAAGGTACCAAGTAACATTGTTAATATTCTACTTGTTAATTTATTGTTATAACAGATGGTTGCTTTATGGAAAGACCCTAATGGAGAGAATGTCTTTGTTCATCAGCAAAATCAAGAAAGAGCTAAAGCTGTGTATGAAGATACTCCAAAAAATCCTACCATTACTGAAAATGCAGGCCTGGGCCTCTAAACAGAATATGAAAAGATGGTTTAGAGAACTTCTGCATATTATTTTGGGGTTCAGTAAGTGTAGCAAGTAAAGACATGCCAATGTTTATATGCATACATTTTTCCATGTTATGTAATGTTCAAACACTAGAATTATGACAAAGCTTAAGGTCAGAGTGTGCAGAACAGTTCATGGTACAATGAAACAGTAAACTCTTGTCAAAGATTTCTGACAAAGGGTTAGAGTGTTGCAGAACAGAACATGTAGCCTCAAAGAAAAATGACTAGTTAGTCTGCAGCATTGTGCAAGTCTATGAGTCCACCATTAAACAACATTGTGTGGCATGCAAGTCCAAATACCATTGACAACATTTGCAAGTTCAGATTTGACTCATGGTAGACTTGCATGATAACGTTGTCAATGGTAGACAAATCTGAAATTGCAAGTGTACAATGAAGATTCAAATCCACACTGTGTTGCCAATGGTAGTCTAACTAGACTCGCACAATGCTGAATTTGCACAATGTTGTCACTAGACTCACACAATGCTGAATTTTCAAATGGTAGACAAATCTGAACTTATCAAAATTCAAAACCACACAGTGTTGCCAATAGTAGACTAACTAGACTCACATAATGCAAGTTCAGCATTGTGTGAAAGATTCCAATCCACACAATGTTGTCAATGGTAGACAAATCTGAACTTCATGGTACACTTGAAGATTCAAATCCACACAATGTTGTCAATGGTAATCCACACAATGGTGGACTTGCACAGCAGACGTACACACACACACACACACTCTTTAGGCAGACTCGCACAATGCTGAACTTGCAAAATGTACCAAAGATTCAAATCTACTTCAGATACAATGGTAAATCCACACAATGGTAGGCTTGCACAGCAGACTCACACACACTTCAGGTAGACTCGCATAATCTACTCTTCTTCATAGGACTCACAATACACTCCTCCTTCCTTCATGGTAGACTCGCACAATGGACAAAGCTTCATAGTAGACTCACAGACTTGCACACTTCAGGTACAATGGTAATCCACACAATGGTGGACTTGCACAGCAGACTCACACACACACACACACTTCAGGTAGACTCGCACAATGCTGGGATATCCATGCAATGGGATCAATGGTAGACTTGCACAACATAGTGGTAAATACATGCAATGGCATCAATGTTGGACAATGGTAGCACATTGCTGCAGACTAGACTTGCACAATGGTAAATCCATGCATCTTAATCTTCAATAGTAGACTCGCAATACACTCCTCCTAATCTTCATGGTAGACTCACCACACACCTCTGGTAGACTTGCATACATACTACATACTTCCAGAATAGTAAACCCACTCGATGACATCAATGGTAGACTCAAACAAATCTTCATCGTAGACTCACTGCACACCTCTGGTATACCAAACTTGCACAATATACTCTCACACCATGGTATTAGACTCCCATCTCCTATTAAACAATAATCAACCTACAGGCAGCTCAGAGCAGACCAACCTACCAGCTAGCTCAGGCCACCACTCCATCTCAGTATCAGCAGAGTATTCAGCCCACCAGCCTATCTTTGTCACCAGACCAGACCATAGTAGTATTGTAGTAGCTCAGCCAATCTCATGTCAGCACAGCATCATAGCCCATCTCGTTGCAGCAGCAGCACAATCCATGTAGCACAGTCCGACATAGTAGCTCAGCCCACCAGCCCCTCTCATGTCAGAGCATCATAGCATCTCATTGTTTAGCCCATCTCATATGTCAGCATCATAGCCCATCTCATTGTCAGCAGAGCATCACTGCTCTCATTGAATGTCACTAGATTATGTCAGCATCATAGCCCATCTCATTGTTAGCAGAGCATCAGTAGCACAATCCATGTAACACAGTCTGAGACACCTCACTTCACTGCTCTCATTGAATGTCACTAGATTTGAGAACAGACAACAGAGGGGGAACCTTTATTGTCAAAGACTCTGACAAAGGGTTATGCATCAACATGACAGATACTGGACTCACACTATGGTAAATTCATGGTAAGACTCACATGATGAAGGGTTAGGCATCAACATGACAGATACTGGTAGATTCGTTAATTGTAGAAAAATCAATTTTTTTCAATCTTCATGACTCCTCACATCAATCTTCACCAAACATTTCAATCTTCACGATAGACTCCTCACATCAATCTTCACCAAACATTTCAATCTTCACAATAGACTCCTCACATCAATCTTCACCAAACATCTAGCCACCACTTTGAGAAAACATCTAACCACTTTGAGAAAAATCAATTTCTTTAATGGTAGACTTAAGCTCACATCAATCTTCATGGTAGACAGCAATTGTAGACTCTTACTTCCTAATATCCACCTATACTATCCTAGAATTAATCCAACTAGCCTAAATGTTAATCACATACTAGCTATAATCCACCTTCCAATACTAACCTATACTTGCTAATTCCACCCACACTAGCCTAGATTTAATCCACCCGAACTACATACTAGTAGTCCTTTCATCCACAACACCTCTAATCCACTTAATGAATCTCATCTCATCTCCATTAATTGCAGTAGCAGTAGCATCAGGTAGACTCCAGCGTTTCCTGGAATTGCAGTAGTAGTGCAACCTTGCAGCATAGACTCCAGCATTTTAAGGAATCTCAATTGCAGTAGCTCATCTCATCTCCATCAATTGCAGTATAGCAGTGCAACCTTGCAGCATAGCATTGCAGTAGCAGTGCATGCGTTTTAAGGAATCTCAATTATGCGTTTTAAGGAATCTCAATTGCAGTAGCTCATCAGTAGCTGCATGATACTTGCAGAGTAGCCATGAGCTTCATTCTCTATAGTGCAACCTCATAGCATAGTATTATTTAAGGAATCTCATCTCCATCAATTGCAGTAGCTCATCAATAGCTGTACGATACAGACAAGACATACTTAGTAGCCATGAGCTTCATTTTCCATGCATAGTTCAACCTCGTAGCATGGTATTATTCTCATTTAGGACAGTCATACTTGCAGAGTAGGCTGAGTAGCCTTGCATGACTCCATTTCCCATCAGCAGCAGGTCGCTCCTCCAGTCTCCAGCAGTTTGTTCCTCCGCTGCATTCTCATCTCCCATCAACAGTTCATCCACCATCAATATGTACAGATGACAGCTGTGACAGTTCATTTTCTCCAAAGATTCTAGAAGACTCTTTTACAGCAATAGCCGGTCAGAAAAGGTTCCAGAGAGCCAGTCTTTCCAGAAAGAGAGGGGCCCATTCCTTTCCAAGCAAAAACAAGACAGAGGTGATTTGGCTCTTCCTGGTCTCAGCTTATATACTCCCAGGGACTCGTGCTTATCGTGTGGCATGATAAAACAGACAATTTGACTCTGAGAGAATAATAAATACACCTTGTTAGAATACTCAGAATAACAAACATGGAAAACAGCCAATCAAATTTCTTCTACATAATTTTTAGCGCCTTTGTCAAAATCAACTTAACTATAATTAGGCGTGGTAACAATTGATTAAAGATGGCGATATGACTATTAATAAGTAGCATAGATATTACAATATCTATGATAGTAGTTAGTCCTGTAGCCATTGTAACTGTCTGAAATTGTCAGATTGATCCTTATTTGGTTTCTATAGTAGGAAGTCCATGGAGTGTGTTGTGATTAGATACACTGTTGCTAATCTTTAAGTAATGGAGATGCTCAAAAAACCCTACCACTGACTCTACTGAATACGCAGGCATAGTGAATTTTTTATACTAATATTAGTATACTTTTGTATCTTGTTGAGCTAAAAGTAAGTGCAAATTATAATTTTTAAATAAAGACATGCTAATGAAGTTTTGTTTGTAGGAGTACGTAAAAAATTATGACCATTTTAAAATTGTGCAAACCCTTAAACATTACATAACAATATAATAAGTAACCAGTACTGTCATGTTCAAATGCATGATCTTTGAGAGTCATTTACAAACATTTCAAACCCTTTGTTCTTTGTCTATATCATGCAGTCATGTCTCTCCCATATATATAGTGCCAGCTGTGATATTATACTAACTGTCACAGTTACTGAACATTACATATTTGTTTGCTCTCATGATCAGACCTGTTAAAACTGTATATAACAAATGCTGTTTGATAGTAGTCACCAAATACCTGAGTTTCTTAAATTACACAATAACATTAAAAATTTTATGTCTCTTCTGATAGTTTATCTTCTTTTATCCTTGTTAGTAGTATTAATTCTATACTGGTTATTAAACCAATAATATATTCACACTATGTAACTTACAAAAATGTAATATACTGTGCACATGATTCTTGCATAATGTATCAGTGGGTGTCTAACTTTGTTCAACTTATCTGACATATCAATTCAAAGCAGTCATTAGTAATGTTTTCACTGTTAGTGGCAGCTTTGTTATTACTAGCTGTTCATGTTAACTGCTCTCAGAACTTATCATTTCTACTATTGACATCTTCTTCCTCTAAATTTAATACTTCAGGAGTTATATCAGCAGTAGAGTTGGCTCTTAAAGATGTCCTTCAGGACTCTATTCTTCTTGATGATTTCAAACTTCAATATACTACTGTTATAGATTCTAAGGTACAGTTAAATTTGTTAACTAATTTCATGATGTACTATTCCCATACTATGATATAGTGCAATCGTGATCATACATTGGAAGTACTGAGACAACAAATTACTAATACAACAGTAGCTGTTATTGGTTGTGGTTGTTCTAATGCTACACAGGCAATAGCTGATCTGCCATTAAAACAAAAATCTATACCTGTTGTAAGTTGATATGTGTCTTAGTCAATAATGTCTAGTTTTCTCAACATAGATTTCATATTCATCTTTGTCAACAATCCTCAGTAACTCTACTCTGTATCCATCATTGATACGAGTTGTTCCATCTTACTCTCAACTACCAAATGCACTTGCTCAATTTATCTCTCATTTTGGTTGGAAACAAATTCTTCTAATCACTCAACAAATAGCAGCAACTAAAGAGGTAATTGTTCTACAAATTACAACAAATTTATTGACATATATTGTTAGGAATTTGAGACTGCACTTAATAGTTATAATATTGTAGTTGAAGAGTATTCTGATTGGAACCATCCAGTGAATGATAGTATATTTGTAAGTAAACATTAATTATTCTTGGTTGTGAGGTTCTTGTAGCTATCAAGAAAAAGAATATTTGTTTTAGATGTAGTGCAACCAATAGCTATAAGTATACTTTGTCAAGTAAGCAATGACATTTGAGAATCTTGTAATAGTGGTATCATTTTCAGGCATTTCTAAGTGGGAAATATTATCCAGGCCATGCGTGGATAATCATTGACAATTTTGCTGAAAGTAAATGGTGGGTTGACCAAAATGTCTATACTAATTGTACCAATGAGCAACTTGAAACTGTTCTCAATTACTCACTTGTTATTGGAATTCATTCAAGTACCAATGTTAGTATACTAATTCTGTTATAATGATTATTAATTAATATTATAGGATACATTATCTCTTTATGGTGGTTATGCTTATGATGCAGTTTGGACATTAGCTTTAGCTCTAAATGAGACAATTAACACTGATAATACTTTAAGTGTAGACTCATTTCATGAGATATCTTTTAATGGAGTCACTGTGAGTTTAATTGAATACAATAATAACTAAATGATGTCATAAGACAGGGACCAGTATCATTTAATGAAGGAGAACGACAAGATGTAATTCTTTACTTTACTCAACTAATTAGCAATAAAGGTATGAAGTATAGATATGTATAACACAATATATGTCACATGTTTTTCATTAGGGGACATCTTGAGTGGTCAGCATGTTGCCAACTTTAATTACACATCACTTGAACTGTCATTTATAAATTCATCAGTGAACATATGGCCATGTAAATTATCTACTTTAAATGTATCTGTTAATAGTAATCTTTATTACATTTCAGTGGGAGTACCATCAGATGGAATACCACTAGATACAATTGTTACAGTGCCCACACCTGTATTTGTATTTGCTGTTATATTGACAACTATTGGCCTAACATGGACTGTTATCTGTTTAATCTTCAACATTGTATTTAGGAATACAAAGTACATGCAAATGTAGAATGTGCATATAAATATAACTTATTTTATCTAGAGTCGTTCATCTTACTAGTCCTAAGTTAAACTACCTTATGATATTGGGTTCATTTTTTGTTTACATATCGATGTTACTGCGTACAATACCAACTATTAACAAAACAGCTGTGGAAGCACTCTGTTTAGTAAGTTCTGTGTTTGTTAAATAATAGTTATTTGTCATTTTTGTACATAGATTCGGTCATTTGTATTGTCTGTTGTTGGTTATGATCTTTGTATATCAGTAACAACAGTCAAAATATGGAGAATTTATTATATTTTTGTTAATCCACGGCCTAACAAGAAGGTCCTAGATCATTTGTAACTCTGCAATGATTACAATAATATTATTCTTCCAATATATATAGATACCAAAAGATGGTCATTTGATGATTGTAGTAGGATTTCTTGTAGGTTTGGAGTGTGTATTTGGTGTTATTTTCTTAGGATTGGATGAAATATTTTATTCAGCAGTGTTAGTGGAATCTAATGTGAATAAGAGAATTATGAATGAAGTTAGTTTGTACATACAGACTACAAGATTTATATATCTTTTAGATAACGGGTGAAGAGCAAATATTTTATATCTGGGATTGTAATGATAGCAGTTATACTCAAGTATATACAATTGGAACTGCAGTATACAAATTTGCCCTCCATTGTGCTTCACTATATTTTGCCTTTCGCATTCGCAAAATTAAAGTCACTGTTCTCAATGAATACAAATCTACTGCAGCAATAACCTACTCCTCTATTGTCTTTATGGTAGCTGCTGCTATAACTTTACCTATTCTTCCAGATTTGCACCTTATTGCTTATTATTTGACTTACATCCTTTTAGTGTTTATTTTAGTAACTCTGTTCCTTTCATTTACATTCATACCAAAGGTAGCAACTTCATTATATCTTCACTGATTTTATAGTATACCATTTTAGATGATTTCATTATGGAGGGATCCAAAAGGAGAAAATGTCTTTGCATATCATCAAGAAGAAGTATATCAAGAAGCTGATCATAGCTCCAAAGAAAAACACAAAACATCCTCAAACAGTGATGGAGATACTTTAACTAATTCAACTGTTGCTGTGAAACATACTGTTGACATCAGTACTGTTTGATTGTTGTCTAGTTAACCGTTTTCATTTTATTTTATTTCTTAATGTTCTTTGTAGCATATAAAATTAGTTTATTATTTTCAGTGTATATACTTTATGTGGAGTATATATGATACTCTTGTCATAATCAGTGGGAGTTGATTTGTTTAACCTTCATAACACTCCCTCTAGTCATCAGTAATGTCTTCTCTATTAGTGACAGCTTTGTTTTTACTAACTGCTCATGTTAACTGTTCTCAGAACTTATCGTTTCTACTCCTGACATCTTCTTCCTCTGAATTTAATACTTCAGGAGTTATATCAGCAGTAGAATTGGCTCTTAAAGATGTCCTTCAGGACTCTATTCTTCTTGATCATTACATGCTTCAATATACTACTGTTATAGATTCTAAGGTACAGTTAAATTTACTCACCATTTTCATGATGTACTATTCCCATACTATGATATAGTGCAATCGTGATCATACATTAGAAGTACTGAGACAACAACTTACTAATACAACAGTAGCTGTTATTGGTTGTGGTTGTTCTAATGCTACACAAGCAATAACTGATCTGCCATCTAAACTAAAATCTATACCTGTTGTAAGTTGATGAATATTTCAATGAATACACAGTCTTGTTCTCAACATAGATTTCATATTCATCTTTGTCAACAATCCTTAGTAACTCTACTCTGTATCCATCATTGATACGAGTTGTTCCATCTTACTCTCAACTACCAAATGCACTTGCTCAATTTATCTCTCATTTTGGTTGGAAACAAATTCTTCTAATCACTCAACAAATAGCAGCAACTAAAGAAGTAATTGTTCTACAAATTACAACAAATTTATCAACATATATTGTTAGGAATTTATGACTGCACTTAACAGTCATAATATTGTAGTTGAAGTGTATTCTGAGTGGAACCATTTGTTGAGTGATAGTATATTTGTAAGTGAACATCACTTTTATTGTTTTGAGAAAATGTTTTGTTTAGTTAACAAGGAAAAGAGTATTTGTTTTAGATGTAGCTCAATCTAATGCTAAAAGTATACTTTGTCAAGTAAGCATTGATATTTGAGAATCTTCTAATAGTGGTATCATTTTCAGGCATTTCTAAATGGGAAATATTATCCAGGCCATGCATGGATAGTTATTGACAATTATGCTATGAGCAGGTGGTGGGGTGACCACAACAATTGTACCAATGAGCAACTTGAAACTGTTCTCAATTACTCACTTGTTATTGGAATTCATTCAAGTACCAATGTTAGTATACTAATTCTATTATAATGATTATTAATTAATATTATAGGATACATTATCTCTTTATGGTGGTTATGCTTATGATGCAGTTTGGACATTAGCTTTAGCTCTAAATGAGACTATTAACACTGATAATACTTTAAGTGTAGACTCATTTCATGAGATATCTTTTAATGGAGTCACTGTGAGTTTAATTGAATACAATAATAACTAAATGATGTCATAAGACAGGGACCAATATCATTTAATGAAGGAGAACGACAAGATGTACTTCTTTACTATACACAACTAATTAGCAATAAAGGTATGAAGTATAGATATGTATAACACAATATATGTCACATGTTTTCCATTAGGGGACATCTTGAGTGGTCAACATGTTGCCAACTTTAATTATACATCACTTCAACTGAAATTTATAAATTCAACTGTGAACATATGGCCATGTAAATTATCTATTTTAAAATTATCTGTTAATAGTGATCTTTATTACATTTCAGTGGGAGTACCATCAGATGGAATACCACTAACTACAATTGTTACAGTGCCCATACCTGTATTTGTATTTGCTGTTATAATGACAACTATTGGCTTAACATGGACTGTTATCTGTTTTGTTTTCAACATTGTATTTAGGAAAGCAAAGTACATATTAACAAAGAATATAAACATGACCTGATTTATTGCAATAGTGGACCAATTCTGTCAAAACATTTGTGATCTGATTTGTGAAAAGTGACCTCTGTGTTAAAACACCTCAATAACATTTTTGTATGCATACAATAACTTGAAATGTTATGTATATAGAGCAACTGTATGTATACAAAACTGTTTATTGAGACATTTTAACAGTGGTCACTATTCACAAATAAGGTCACAAACATTTTGCCAGAAGTAGTTCCTTATTTCAAATCAGGTCACAAATATGAACATGATTATAACTGTTATCTTTTATAATTTAGAGTCATTCAGCTTACAAGTCCTAAGTTAAACTATGTCATGATATTGGGTTCACTTTTTGTCTATGTGTCATTAATACTGTATACTCTACCAATTATTAATAAGACAACTGTTGAAGCACTCTGTTCAGTAAGTTCTGTGTTATGTTACTAAAAGAGATTTTTCTGTCTTTGTAATTAGATTCGAACATTTATAGCATCTGTTATTGGTTATGATCTTTGTATATCATTAACAACAGTTAAAATATGGAGAATTTATTATATTGTTGTTAATCCACGGCCTAGCAAGAAGGTTTTAGATCATTTGTAACTTTATAATAGTTACAATATTTTCTTGTTATCATAGATACCAAAGGATAGTCATTTGTTGATTGTAGTAGGATTCCTTGTTAGTTTGGAGTTTGTGTTTGCTGCTATCTTTATAGGCCTTGATGGAATATTTTCTTCACCAGAGTTAGTGGAATCTGCTGAGAATAAGAGAATTGTGAATGAAGTAAGTTTGTACATATAGACTACGAGGTTTATTTAATTTTTTAGACAACAGGTGAAGAGCAAATATTTTATTTCTGGGATTGTCGTGAAAGCACATATGGACATGTATATACAGTTGGAACAATAATATATAAATTTGCCCTCCATTGTGCTTCACTATATTTTGCCTTTCGTCTTCGCAAAATTAAAATTACTGTTCTCAATGAATACAAATCTACTGCAGCAATAACGTACTCCTCTATTGTCTTTATGGTAGCTGCTGGCATAAGTTTACCTATTATTCAAAATCAATATCTTACAGCTTATTACTTGACTTATGTCATTTTAGTATTTATTTTAGTAACTCTATTTCTATCATTCACATTTGTTCCTAAGGTAATTATAATTTCATATATCTTCACTGATTTTACAGTATACCATTTTAGATGATTGCATTATGGAGGGATCCAAAAGGAGAAAATGTCTTTGCATATCAACAAGAAGAAGTGCATGAAGAAGCTGCTGATCATGGCTCTAAAGAAAGACATAAAGCGTCCTCAAACAGTGATGGAGACACTTCAACAAATCCTACTGTTGTTGTGAAACACACTGTTGAGATCAGTTCTGTTTGAATTGGTGAAAATAGAAAAATTATATACAGTTATAGTGAAATGTTGAGAAATACGTATAATTTATATGTTTAGTACATCATAATACATTGCACAAATTCATGGTATTGCTGCTTTGTTGAATGGTTAATTTATTTGAAATTAAAGAATGTGTTGTTTTGCAATCAACAGTCAAGTAATAATTATATTAGATTGTTTTGGCAATATATAGTAATATTAGTGTTTAGGAATGTTGTAATGAGTAATACTATCATATTAACTGATTGTCTATCGTATGTTTCATTGGTATATGACCACAAGATATTGCATGTATATAATTAATTTGTTGTGCTCATACAAAACAAATAATAGATTATCAATAAATATGGTATTATGCATGCTAATACTATAAAAAATAAATGATAACACATACAATAACTCAGAATAAAAAGGAGTTTCGAGAGTAATTTTTTTATTTTAGGGAGAATTAATTATGTTTTCTAATAAAATAATGTATCTTCACCTGTGAATGATGTCTCTGCTTCATCGACAAAACTTTCATTAATTAATATATGAATATTGTCAAACTGCTTCTCTAATTTCTTCCATTGTTCTTCTTCTTCTTCACTTTCTACAGGCGATGGCCCAAACTCAATCTCTAGTGCCTGTGATCCAGATAGTGACATATCTCCAAGACTGTAAGTAGAACCAATTAAATCTTCTAGTTCTGGCTTTGCTTTCGCTTTTTGCTTTGATTTCAAACTTGAAGTAGAACTCAATTTTGTTTTTGTCAACCTTTTTTTTGATTCCTGTTTTGACATTTTCTTCTTTGGTTTGTCAGGTTGTTCTGCTTCCTCTGGAACAATCTCTTTACCAATATCAATTACATCAAAGTTGAACTTGTTTGGAGAAGACAGACGAGGCTGCATTGCAGGAATAAAGCTTTCCACTGTCTCTGCTTCGCTCATTCCATGTATTGGGTTCTTGAGCACTTGACTACCTTCGGCATCAGAATCAGCATTTACATATCTTTGTTTTGAAGGGGGGGTAGCACTTGTGGGATGTGGTGCATTAGTGCCAAGTTTACGAGGACGAGAAGGTGTTGCAAATGGTGTTAATCCGGTACGTGTCATGGCTTTGGTTTCTTGAGGTTTCTTGCAGCAGAAAACGATTAAGAACCATCGTTTCCAAAGCTGTTTGGCAGCATTTGCCCGTACGCAGTGCAAAAGAAAGATCAGGATGCCTTGCACACCGACAAAAATACTAAACAGATAGACAAAAGTGAGGTACACTTCTTCGGGGAATTCAGCTGTTGCAAGTAATCCAAATGCCCAACCAAGTCCAAAATTAACAGAGAGGATCATGGCCATGAAGAGGATTTTGGAATACTCCCTTGACGTGTTACTTTTGTATTCTTGTGTTCTACGTCTCTTAGAGAAGAACACATTGCCAATAATAATAACAAAGAGAACCCAGTCAAAGATATAAATTAGACCAAACGGCACAAGAAAACCAATATAGAAAGGTAGACCAGCAGGACGACAGCTATGAAATGAATATACATCATAATAAATGTTTATTTAGTTATAGTACAAAAGTATGCAGCAATATTGGCACTAGAATTTCCGTAGCACATTTGGACATTGTACTTACAAGAATTTATATTCCAGATAATATTGATAACCAGCTCCTGCAGATATTCCAGTAATTATTAATGGAACTCCTTTAAAGAAGGAAGCCAATATTAACGAGAGTATGCATCAACTCTTTCCAACTTACCCCATGCTATAATAGTACAATATGAAACAAAACGTCCACCCTTATGAAAGACTTTCACTAATTTACGATACAAGTCCACTGCCTCAATAGCAGTCCATATAAAATATACTAACATAAAATAGTAGAGTAATGCACCGAGGAATCCACAAAATATGTCTCCTCCGTTCAACTTTAAAATTGACGAGGCATTTCCAGCTGCAAGATAAGTCGCATACATACCTATGAGTGAAAGACTCATATTAATGAGTGTTTTTCCTTGAGTTCGTTTGAGTAGTTTCCTAGAGGAAGGGTGGTAGAGTTTAGTCCAACATACATTAATTATGTTTAAAATATCACTTACTTTGAACCAAGGTATGTTATAATAGTTATTATCAGACAGAAAATAGAGATAATAGCACCAATATATGTGATGACCTCTAAACTGGTTTGAATTGCACCAGTATTGACCACACGAGGTTTGACATCCTTCATGAAATAGAATGACATAACTAGTCTTATCAATACAATATTTCATAATACAATAATGTACATATTTAAATAGCAGAGTATAAAGTTTCTCACCAAGAGGTATCCAAAATGTGTCAAGTGGTTACACTGACATTGTATCACATCATCATTTGGGCCAGAAACATTTCTGCACCCTCTCATATTCCAACTACCACTGCCTCCTAAAAAGATAGAACCTATAACACAGCTGCTGTTATAAATAAACTTGGTTTATTACCTATAGCAAAATCCCAAAAGACACAAGTTGAGTCAGAATCATTGGTACCATTTTTACGAAGATACTAAAGTAAGGAATTGAGTGGATGATATTATTCCATAAATTCTTTTGGATTGCTTACTTTTGGTTTTGTAAAAGTTATTGATATAGGATCATCCAAATTTTCTATTGTTGTATTACTTACACTAGCAGATATGACAACTCCACCAACTGTTAAATTACTAGCTGCAATCAATTGCCCATAATAACCATTGCTAGCTTGAAAGAACACAGTACTTAAAAATACATTGTAGCTGATACGAATAGGACCTTTGCCCTCATACTTCTGACTGAGAGAGTCTGGTATGGACAGGGACATTGTATTTTCTGATTCGGCTTCAGACAATTTAATGTTCTCCACTAACATGACTCCTCCTCTGTTAAGTAGCCTACCATTTTGTACTTCAACAACAAATGTCTGATTTTGAAAAGTGGTCAGGTCATTTTCTGATATAATTATTGCAATTTCCTCCTTTTGAAAAGTAACTGTTCTGTTTGGTCCAAAGAGTATGACTTTGTTTTGAAAAGTGTCTAAAGAACTTAGAATTCTGTAGAATTGAAAAAAAAATCGATGGAATTATAGAGTCTTTTAATATCATATTTTGTGTAATAACTTATGTTGAATGATGGTAGGTATGTTATAATATTCTGTTGATAATGAAGTTAAGCTATTTTTGAAAATTATTTACAGCTGTTTAGTATAATAGCTAATTATTAATTCATTAATTTCCTAATAACAGTGTGTACCTGTTAGTCGAATTATGTTGATTCTGACTGGCTTTTATCACATCAGAATCAACTGAGAGAAGATTGCTTAAACTCTCCACATAGTTATTTTGTAGTTCCTCATCATCTGTTATCTCATTTGATTCAACAATCTTTTCTAATACTAGAGAGGCGATGGAGAAATCCAGCTGCTCAAAGGAAGCCGCATCCTCTGATATTTCAACTAGTTCTTCCGCCACCTCTTTGACATCTTTGACCTATAGTGTAATATATAATGTATAAGTTGTCAGTAGTTATTGTAAATATATAAATTGTTGACATCTTATCACTATTCAAGAATGTTTTAAAATTGATGATGAATTCAAGCAATAAAGCAAGCAGCCAGACGGATAAGGTAAACAAAAAGAGAAAGACATACATTTATTGTATTTTTCAACTCACTGTTATCAAATGACAAAGTGTTAGTGTGATATTAATATTCTTTTGATTATAATCACATCTTGATGTATTGGAGGGTAACCAGACAGCACCATAAGTATATGTACCAGCACATTCCCTTGTTGCAGTACCAATAGTAAACTCTACGTTACCACATGGACACCTCTTCTCAATTCTGTTGGTGATTTCCGATTCTGGCCATTTTATATCAATATCATAATCAGAATGAAGTATCTCTTCTTCTCTACGACAGCCATCTATAAAGTAGATCATATAAAAATGATATCATTATGATATAATATTAGTTATTAATTCCAACAGTTATGTAGCTACTTATAACTGCTCATACCAAATCTCCACAAGCCTATTACTTTCACTCCCAATTTGCATTCTGTCTCTAAATTTTGTAGTTTATTCCAAAGAGCATCATGAAGTCCATCAGAGTCAGGCATTGTCCGTTGATAGACTGTTATCAGAACTGATGCAAGTCTAAAGGAGAAATATCACCCATTTAAAGACCATCATCCATTCATCCTTTAATCTATCTATTGTTTACCCATTCTTCTTCTTACCCATTATGAGGTGAACATGGCATTAAATTACATGATGTAACAGAATATATTATAGTTGTGTTCTGATCAGGTAACTCATGATAACCCAAACACTCAGCCATCTAATTAGCAGGGACAAGATCAACATTATATCTCAGTTATTACTGTCAGTGTATATAAAGATTATTACTAACCTCATTTGTTGTGTTGTCCACATCAATAATATTACTAGCGTTTATTTTGTCAATGACAGCCACATATTGATAGATACCTGTATTGTAAAAGGATAGATGAAGGATTGATGGATGGATGGTACTCACCAGGTATAATTACAAGTCCTGGTTCAGAGGTACTGTTACCAGCATCATTAACAGCAATACAAGTATAGTAGCCTCTATCTTGAGGCTGAGCATCAGTTACTGTGAGCACTGCATCAGAATCACTGTATATTAACTTATTATCTTTTTTCCATTGATAAATAGGAGCAGTCCCACTAGCTAGACAAGTAAGATTAAATGAACCAAGTAAAATTGTCTCTGTAATATTGGCCGGATCTTTTTGGACATCTGGTGGTATTACAACAGGAACATTTACTGAGAGAGAGAGAGAGAGAGAGAGAGAGAGAGAGAGAGAGTACAGATTATGCACTTTTCAATTGCTTCAAATTTCTTACTCTGCTGACTGCAGTTCTTTCCAGTATAGTTAGTACTACATTGGCAAAAGTAGTCATTGAGTTGATCCACACAAATACCATGTACACAGGGATTAGAATGAAGGAGACAATCATCTAGAACTAATGGGGAAACAACCATATATAAATCAATTGACCACAATCACAAAGAAACACAATAGTCACATAGCAATGTTATCTATAATCTCTTACTTTCAACAGTCACAGTTGTTGAGTCAATCAAATGTATCTCTTCATATTGTGCCCTACACTTATACTCTCCAGCATCATTTGGAACAGCACTCTTAATTGTTAATGTATTCCGTATAGTATATGTATTAACTACTTCACTAGTTGCAGTACGTCTCTCATTAAAGACTACAGATACGCTATCTTCACCATATAACCAATCTAAGGTAGGTAATGGATAGCCAGTAGCTATACATTGTACTGTAAATGTCTTCTGCTCTGGGACAATGACAGATTGAGGAAGTGTAGTGACTATCTGTAAAACTATTAATAGAAAGAATGAGGTATCATAATAGTTGAATTGTCCTCCATATTTTTATATATGCTAAATATCACAAAGACATATTGGAGTTATTAAATTATTAATAACTAGATATATTAATAGTCTTACTTGATATCTCATCAAAAAAACAATAACAAATCTTAGTAATGTGTAAGAATTCCTTTATCTCTTGCATTTTACCTTGTATAGTAATGGTTGCCATTGTAGTGACTAAAGAGAGTGAATTACTAGAAGAACATGAGATTTCATAGCTGTTATAATCTGACAAGTTATTGTTTAATGTGTAATATGCTGTTATATAGTATAATCCATTGACAGTGTAATTGGAGCCACAGCTAATGGTAACACCAGGTATGTTTGTAGAAACTAATAAAGAAAGAGAATAAGAACATGATCTATATCATATATACAGCAAAAAATGTTTATTATTATTTGTACTGGATATTAAAATTAAAATCACAAATACAAACAAATAACTAACAAATTATCTAGAGCCTTCCCCTTTTAAAGTTACTCCATTAATAATCAATTAATCTTACCTCCATTAACATCACCATAGTTACACTGTAGATTACCAAATGTTATTGTTGGAGGAGGTTTACCAGTACCACTACAAGTTAACACAGTGAGATCTGATGGAATACCATGAACAACAGACAATGGTGTTATAGTTACAGTTGGAAGAGCTATAATAATGAAGATAGAAAATTGATCAAACTTTTTGTAGTCAAACAACATATCCCAGCATTTACCATTCACTTCAAGCTGTAGTATTGTCTTCTCAGTGCTGCCGTAGGCATTGCTAACAACACACTGATAATCTCCTTCATCATATATCTCCAAGTCATTAAGAGACAGAATACTGGTAGTTATTGGAACCTCTCCAGCTGGTATTGTCACATCAGTTACTATATTATTTTCTATTTTCAGACCCTCTTTGGTCCAAGTAATGTTGACAGCAGGAAAACCAGTGGCAATGCATGTTAAATTTATACTGGACCCTATAAAAAGGGCCTGGGAACTAGTGTTGGTGATGATTAAAGGAATAACTGAAAAATAAAATAATATGATAATTTAGAGACAAATGTTAAAAGGATGAGAGATTAATGAGAAATCTTACATACCTCCAAGTGATATGATGTTAGCTGAACTAGACACAGCTGGATAAAAGTCATTACTAGCAATACAGTAATATTTTCCTTCATGAGTGAACTTGTCAAAGTTAGATATTGTTAAATTCGATTGTGTAACAAATAGTCCTTTTTGTAGACTAGTAACTTCATTATTATTTAGAATATTATTAATGTTGTTATAAGCCCACTTAATAACTGGGGCTGGGTAGCCTGTAGCTACACACATTAGTGTAACAATATCACCAGAAGTAGCAGATGTATTATAGAGTGGAGTAAGGATGCTGCTTGGACCTATGAATGGATAAATGGATGAACAAATGGATCAATGAACAATTGAATAAATGGATGGATAGAGGAATGATGGATGAATTGATTGATAGATGGATATGTGTGGATAGAAGGAATACCTGTGAGATCAATAGTTGCAGAGACATTTTGTGTATGACCACTAGGGTTCTCAGCACTACACTGAAGTACAACAGGACCTAATTGAGTTGCATTATTAATTTCAATAACAACAGTAACTCTATCATTAGTAATATCACAATAACCCAAAAATAGATCACCCTCCATTGCTAATAGAAAAAGGAAGTTACGTTTTTTAAAGTTCTAAATACAATGAGTTTACTTTCAGGAGCTTCTCCAGGTGAAGCTAAATAAACACAAGTGATTCCTCCAAATGTTACACTAGGTAATGGCACACCTACTCCAGTACAAGATATTTGAGTAGTATTGCCTTTAATATAGGTAGCCATTGGTGGTGTGATTACAACACTAGGGAGCTCTAGAGAATGATATCAAGAGAGAGAGAGACACACACACACACATATATAATAGATGTACAAACTATAACTCACCATTCACAACTATTGTAGCAATCATTTTGTTAAAGGCACCTTGTGCATTAATGACATTACATGTATAATCACCACTATCAGGAAACTGAGTATTAGTTACTGTTAGTTGACTCTCAACAGATATAATGCCATTATTCAGTACTATCTGACTAGTAGTGACAGTTACTCTGTTGTTAACAGATAGTACTCCATTAGGACTCCTCCATGTAATATTAGGTACTGGATAACCAGTGACATTACAAGTTAAAGTGAATGTTTCATTGACTAATACAACTAAAGGTTGAGATAGAGTATCTGTAATAATCTGAGGAAGAACTATAGAAAGAGAGGAACTGGTAAGTGCTTATTCACTGGTAATGAAAAATTGTATGCTAAAAATCAGTTTCAATTACCATATATGGATATAGTGCCAGTATCACTTCCATTGAACAATGCATTATGAGCTTTACATTGTAACTCTATGGGACCTCCCATAGCAACTGTAGTTATCTTAGCTACTGCAGTCACTTTGTATAGACCATTCTCTCTTTCACTGATACACTGAACAGTAAAGATACCAGTAATAATATCAGCTAAAAGAATAATTGAGAGTATAATGTATATGTTATTAATTATACTTATAAAGGGGAGTATAATGTAGATGTTATTAATTATTATCTCACTTATAAAGGAGAGTATAATGTATATGTTATTAATTATGCTTATAAAGGGGAGTATAATGTATATGTTATTAATTATTATCTCACTTATAAATGAGAGTATAATGTATATGTTATTAATTATACTTATAAATGAGAGTATAATGTATATGTTATTAATTATGCTTATAAAGGGGAGTATAATGTATGTGTTATTAATTATTATCTCACTTATAAAGGGGAGTATAATGTATATGTTATTAATCAATCTCTTACTTATATTAGTTGTGTCACTGTAGGTACATTGGATATCAACAAAGTTTATAGTTGGTGCTGGTATTCCAGTTGATGAACAATTAATAGTATTAACTTGACCACTAGAATGTATTAACATATTAGGAGCAATACTGACTGATACTGGTGCTAGAGAAATAAAAGAAAAATAGTACCATCCATTTGTCTGTCCCAGCCACCCACTAATGCATCTTACCATAAATATTTAACATAATAACTGCTCTGTGTGAATCATCAGATAACTTCATAATACCATTATCACCAACACATATAAAATTACTTGATTCTTCAAGATTAAGGTCAGAAATAGTCAATAAAGATACAGTTCTTAAGAATTCATTTGTTCCATTATCTCTAATAATATCAATAGAGCAATCATTTGGTATTGAAGCAACATCCGGAGAATTCACTCCAAGATCACCGGAAAAATCATGAAAATTGTCATAAAAATTCATGTAGTCCAAAGCTGCTTCACCGAAGTTATCACTTAAAGCACCTCCTGCACACTTATTATTTAAGACCCCGCCTTCTCCAACCCAGATGATCTGAGCTTCAGGATTCCCTAAAGCTTCACATCTAAGAGTGACCTTTGATTGGACAGTAATGTCAGCATTATAAACAGATCTGTCTGCTGAAACAATAGGAGGAACTAAAAAAGAGAAACAAGAATATAATACAGCATATCATCAAAAGTCTCATTCCCAGACCAAACATTGTCTGAGTATGAGACTTTCAGTTAAATATTTACTTACATTGCACTTCTATACTGATAGTCTCTGTGTCATTTCCATACAGATTTGAAGCAGTACATTTGTACATGCCATGATCAACATTGCTTGTAGGAAGAATTGTAAGAGTAGAACTGCGAGTGAAACCAGTGATTTGGTCAGTAATATCTGTAGAGAAGTAAATGCGTCATTGTTACTACATATTAATTGGTCCATTTTCTTACTTATTCTACCATCTGAAGACAGAAGGATATTATTTCTAGACCATAACACATCTGGTAGTGGACGACCGTGACTTGTACATACTATTTCCAAAATGTGAGGAACTGTAATTGTCTGAGTGGAAAAGCCAGGGTTAATAACCATAGCAGGTGCTGAGAGAGAAAAAAAGAAATAGATGATTGCTTTGTTAGTATATAAATTGGCCTTTAATAATTACTGTACAGATATAATTACTATGTCCTATACTTTCCATTTGTCATGTACTACAGAGTACTAAAGAAGTAATTAACACATTTATTGTGCATGCAAATAAAACTTGTTTATAATTTTTTAACTTACTTGCTAGTAGTATTACTGAGTCATTTATACTACTTATGTCAATGCCATCAAAGATACTAACAATACAATAACATTGCTGCAGTCCATCCACATTAGTAATGTTAACTTGTAGCGTGGCAGTCACATTGGACAGCTCATTACCAAATGATGCTGGCTCGCTGATAACATTTGGATATGAGATAGTATCAAAGTTATCACAGTACATGGATACTGTAGGAGTAGGATAACTGTGTGACATACATGTGATGTTCACATGATCTCCTATAATGTTACTCTCAGTGGGATTACTAATAGTGATATCAGGTGGAACTATAATGAAAATACAAGTCATGAATATTGTTAGAATAATAAACATGATATTCCCATGATATGAATTATATACGGTACATAATAGTGAGTCTATACAGCACAAGCCATTGCCATGGCAACGATCGATGAATAACTGTATATATTAATTGTTATATCATTCACATTTAAATCCCTTTTGTGTAAAGTTTAAAGGACATTATTGCTGTACAATAATCACAATAGCTAACTTCAATTATCAAATTGTTTTTACTTTTGCTGCAAACAACTAAGTTCATAGAACCTCATTTACTTACCATATGCATTCACAATGAAGTCCAATATTGTGATGTTTCCATTAATCATATATACGTCTACCTCATAATGCCCAACATCTCCAAGAGAAGTATCTGACAAAGTGAACTTCATATCATTATTTTCCAGTGTTAGACGGGGAAAATCATGCATTGCTGTCCCATTCACAAACCACGAAATACTGGTATAACCAGTTGCTGATATTTCTAATGTCAAGGACGCAGGAGGATAGAGAGCTGTGATATGAGGAGTAATACGACTGACAAATGGAGCATCTGTTAAGAGAATTTGAGGTATATATAAGTTAAAAGTTTGATGGTATAATGGAGAAACTGAAAGTTATAGATAATGTATAGTCCCCATGGAAATTGGAAATACTTTAGTACTTTACAAATAATATCAGATGGAATTAGCTTGATTTTAAACTTAAATTTAAAAGTAGTGAATTATATAGTTGTAAAGATATTATGTACTGCAGCTTTACTTACCACATTCACTGCATGTGTTTACAAAGTAATCCAAAGCTGATTGTACATATGGTCTCGTACAACAATTATTTAGTGAGTCATCTAGTACATAGACTGGACGTGGATTTGATGCTCCACAATTTTGATCATAATAGCAGATATATGGGGAAGTTCCAGACCCTATATAAAGATCATTTGTTAAATCTATTTATCATGAATGGATGGAGAGATGAATGAATGGATTCTGATGTGGCTATGGGTAATAAGATTTATATGTGAAAAAATTTGAATTAAATACTTTGCACATTTGATACTTACCTTGTCCTCTAGTTATACTGCATTGTAGCAAGCACATTAATGAAAACAATAGTAAAAATACATACTCCATCTTGTACTTCTTGGTAATAACTTCTTTCAAGAAAAAGAAATATTAAAAGCAGCTACCACAAACAATAAGCTAGTAGGGTGGGGCTGATTAGGCTGATTAGGCATTCTGGTTCCTGTGCCTAGCTAGTATAGGAATGAGACTCTATATGAATTTGCTGCGTAAGCAAGAGAAAAGGTGAGTGTTACAGTATTAGTCTAATGATCTGTTAATTGTGTGTATGAATTACCCACAAAACTTGTTAAAATGTTTTTCTATAAATTATCTAGGTAATTACCGAGAAGACAGTGGGTATTTGCCTTGACTAAAACTGAAGATGGCTGAATTCTCTTTGTTAGTTACTCTTGTACTTGTTTTACTTGTATCTTCCTCGTTGTCATATCTCACTATTGATACTAGTGGTGGATATGATAGCTCACATAGAATGTATGACCTATTCTCAACCCCTTACATAAACCTACGTGACAATTTTGAGGGTTACTTGTACTTTAAAAACTCATCATGTGATGCTATCCCTCCCCCAGAATTTCTGGGTAATATAACACAAAATGATACTACTATTGTCCTAGTACCAAACTATAGTGAATGTATTATTAGGAAGATTTTATTTGCTAAAGCAGCAGGATATGACGGTCTGTTATCATATACTGAAAATGATGATAATAAAACTATCAATGAGGCTTTAATTAATACAAATTTTCCTGTGGCTATTATTACAATGGAAGTAGCTGAGATCCTTATAAGGAATGCTACAGTGTCTCTTGATAACACTAATACTCTTGTCAAGGTATCTGGATCTATTGTTGAAGGAATTATTTTAATTGTCTTTTGTTTTGTATTTTTTATTTGTCTTTTATGCTGTGTTTGTATTTGGACATGTATCTGCTGCAAAATTGTTTACGATAACCGTCGGATGGCGAGAGAGTTTCGTCTCCTTAATGAACGTCGCTTACACCATCCAAATCGTCAGGAACTCATTGAAAGCATTCTTCGTCACTTACAACAATTGGAACATGATGTTGGAGCACAGACACCACTTGGCGCCAACCAAAGCAAGAACCTTCCAAAACGCGAATACACTAAAGAAGATCATGCTGAAACATGTGCTATTTGTGTTGATGATTTTAAAGAAAAAGTTGAAGTACGTGAGTTACCTTGTGGCCATATTTTCCATCCTGAGTGCATCGATGAGTGGTTGTCTAACTATAGTTCTATGTGTCCTCTTTGCAAAGATAACCTACGTCAACGTCCTCTAAATCAGGGTGTCCCTCATTTGGGTGTTATGGAACATGGTATTGTCAGTCATACTGGAAGTACTAATAGTACCGACTCAGAATTATCGTTAACAAGAGAAGGTCAGAATCAAAACAGGTATGGTACTGTGTTGAGATAAATATTATAGTGTGTGTGTATGTATTACTAGTTATTAACTTTTATTAATGTTAATTTTCTTTGCCTTTTTCTACTTGTAATCAACTTCGAAATTATTTTGCAATTTTTTGTATAATTTGAGTGCAACTATCAATTATAACTATAGTTATAATAACACACGCACACACACACACACACACACACACACACACACACACACAATATTGTATTAGAGAGCAAAGGAAATGATACAAATGAAACATTATGTTATAAGACATTCTATGAATTCATCAGAGCACTAATGTTCCATAGCTATAAGAGAGAGAGAGAATATAACTTTGTAATAATCATAATAATTTTAATGTACACTTGAATATTAATTGTAGTCAAACAAAAACTAACAAACAATCAATCTAATTATGTGTTCCTATCATAACCATTTTAATTTCATAGAGAAATAGTGGTAAGTCCCTATAATTAATTACCTTAATAAATTTATCTTCACTGGCAGTGACCATGAGACCTTCATTTTGGACTATATCAATAGCAGTAGTTGGATTCTTGAGGTCATAAAAGGTCGCCATAGGACTTCGACTGAGAGAAAGAAAAATATGTTCTAACTATTGTTACTATACACATGATTATCATGTGATTATCACACGACTTACTCATCTGTTGTTAAAGTAGAATGGCAATCTTGACACATTCTTACTGGTTTCTCAAATCCCATTTTGGGATAAGTTGATTGTTGGTTGGAGCAAGAGCCACAAATGGCACGCCCACATTTCCGACAATGATGCTAAAAATAATATACAATTTTTATAGCATCACAGAACCCCTCACAAGGAATCTTGTTATCCCTTATAATCAGGACCCCCTATATAGGGTCCTGTGTACAATGAATTAGTATTATACTTTCAAACCCCTTATGAGGAATCCTATACACGTACTTGTCTCACTCCAATAGATTTGTTTTCCCACATCCCTCGAACATTCCAAAAGAAAGGTATACCACATTTTTCACAAGTATTTGATCCTCCCCATTCTGGTGTCTATATGTTATTAATTAAAATAAAGTATTTTAAAGTGTTATAATTTACTTCTTCTCGTTCTACATCCATATCCCATACACCTAATTTACCATCTTCAGCAGTTGAAAAAAGTTTTCTCGATAATGGTGAGTAAGCTAATGCTCTTATTTTGCCACTGAGAGAGAGAAAGAGAGAGAGAGAGAGAAGGTCATGGACACATCAGTTGTAATGTGTACAAGTAATCCTTTATTCTTGTAATATCAGTAAAATATAACAGGTGCTAATAACACTATTTCTAATTCAAAGATGACTCAGTTTACTCAAAAGGACAAAGTACTATCACATGAAAGTCATACTCAAGCTTTGTCAAGGTGTCCTTTGGTATTATTCCATTTGCTATACTCTGGTATCATGTCTTCTAATAACTAGATGTACCTCACTATCTATCAGTCTATCTTACGTATGTCCAGTTAGTTCATAGGCTGTTCCTTGTTGACTACCAATGTCCCATACAACAATAACTTGATCCATACCGCCAGAGAACAGTATTCGTCTCTCATGATCATAACTAAGAGCCCATACACTACCTGTGTGTGTGTGTGTGTGTGAGAGAGAGAGAGAACATACAAAACAAAATGATTAAATTTAGTGATAACATATATGCATATAAATACTAAATACTTACAAGTATGTCCTTTTAAAGTTGTGACTAAATGGAAGTTTCTCTCATCTAACTTTAAGACAAGAATTACACCACTATAATTTGCAACAAATGCATATCTATTATAATCATCATAACTACAATGACTTAGTTAAGACAATAAAGGAGGAAGACCCTATTCATTATTAGTATAATTAGGATACTCTACAGCCAAACACCAAGCAGTTGCATCATAACTTCCTAGACTACGTCCTGTTTTTGTGCAACACCATTGGAAACGCTTGTCTCTTCCTGCAGAAATAACCCAATCATGTTGAGATATTAGTTTAATTGAAGTTACTCGAGCAGAGTGACCTAAAATGGACGAATGGTTAAATTTATAGATAAACAAGACAAAAATGAATGGATTGATAAATGAAGTAATGGATTTATAGAGAGTTTCATTCTCCTCATACTATGATATGTTCTTTTCCTTTCAAATCTATTGAGATCTTTCGATAAACGGAATTCCTATGAAATGAAATTGAAAGTTTTAAAAACATTGAAACTTGTCATGATATGCTACCTTAAAATACTCATAGCACATATTAGTTAAAAGCAATGTTTATTTATAGTCACTGTTAGCATGGGACTTCCCAATGCACAACATATAATATTACCATAATATATATATTACTAACTTGAATTTGTCCATTGCCCAGTCCTACAAATACTAGATGTCCATCACTCTCTTCCTCTGCTTCATATTCCAATACCGAACAGGTTGCTATGGTAATAAGTAGATCATCATAAATGCCATATATAGAAGTATGTGGTTAAAAAAACATTAAATGTGAATTGTTTAACAGTTACTGTCAAAATAGTAGCTAAATAATCATTTGATGTATCATTTTGATGCCTACACTCAGTTACCTTCAAAACTCTGTACAATAGATGGCCAAAATTGACCATTATCTCTCTTGACCCACACTTTGACTGACCTGAAAGAGCAAGAGGAACATTGCTAACCGAGACAATATATAATGAACTGTTCAAGTGACACACTCACTCACTCATACATACAATACAATACACAATAGTCTTATGTCCTCTCTTCCATAGAACTGTATTACTACTTTTATTATATACTTGTCTTCGCTGGTACTTATCACTGCATCCTCATGAGGTATAGCTACCACTCCTGTTATTATGTCTCTAACATCAATACGAGACAGAAGCTCTGGACGTTGACCGGAAGCAGAACCAGTAGCCATAGAAATCAAGACTCAGAGAGTAAGTTTCACTATTAAGTTTCTATCAATACCACTGTAGCTAAGTCGGTTTCGTCTTCCACTTTCACTAATCACCTGACAATTGTCTGATAGAATATCTAACTTTGCCTTTTGCCAAGTTTGGCTCTGTCTACAAACAAGACTTGCTCAGTCAACAAGAATCTCGAAAGTTCACGTGTTTGTCAGCCACACCTCTTTACCATGCTTTGGAAATATTTAACCTTTTATTACCATAGAGATAAACTTAATCTCCACCCATTATAATTTAAAGTCTAAAAGCACACACCTCTTTTTTAAGAGAAGTGAGAAGTGAGACTTTCATGTCAGTTTCCCAGCTTTCAAAAGAGCATGGAGGTCGAAGTAGTCTTTCCAGATATTTGTGGAGCTTTTTACAAGGTTAGTATTTCAACAACTATCTTATCAGGAAATAAATGTAGGAAGAACTTGTAGTGGAAGTTACACCCCTTACCTCTCTTTTCCTCTCCTTCTTCCCTCAATACAGGGTAAACTACTGGACATTAATATATCAGATAGTAAATGTTTGGTCACTTTTGATGAAGGGTAAGTAACTTAGTTTTTAATATTAGTGAACTGTTTAGTACAATTTGATGTAGTTGTGGAATGTATGATGTTATTATGTAGATATTAGGTAATGCTTTAAAATGATACCCTTTTAAAGATATATTATATTATATATAATATTATATATATATAATATTAGATATATATTGTATATCATCATGTACCATTGTAATACAATGGAGATATGTAGATATTGATATTTGAAATATATACTTTCAGTTTTTATTTACCAATGTTTGTGTTTACTTTGAGGCTACTTGTTTTTATTGTTATTTTTATTGTTGTTTTTTTTATTATTTGTTTATCAGTAAATATAGTAACCAGTTATTGTCAGCTGGTTAATATCAATGAATACCAATGATTTATAAGTGTGAATATTATTATTTTGATAGATCGGTAGATATGTATTGTTATTGATTCTTGTCAAACCATGGCAACCAATTTATTGTAGAAATATATAACCTGTAGTCATGAACTATTCCTGTAAAATATTATATTTTATTATGTAGTTTTATACCACAACTTATTGTGACTATTTTGGTACTAGATATAATATACTTGAGTAATACGGTTTGTAGTTTAGAGATCAATTATTAAGTTTATTAATATTATTATGAGTATTAACGTCCTTTTAGTTGGAAACCTAATACTTGGGTGGAACTCCAATATGTCAGATTTCCTCCTCAATCCTCATCACCAGGAGACTTAGATTTAACTCCTGGTAGTAAAATAGAGGTAAGTCTTTTCATTGTAATCTTGTTTAATTTGAGGAAGAAGTTGGGAAGAAATGTAAGTGTTTACAAGGAAAACCAGGAGGAATTTCTCAGGGACTTTTTATGACCAATGTATTACTGTACATATTAATATACATGTAATGTATGCATAGTTTATCATAGTATGTTTATATACTGTTAATATTATCTTTGATCTGTAGGCATTGCTACCCTTCAAAGAGGGTGAGCCTTCAGGATGGTGGTTAGCTACTGTTACCAAGTCTAAAGGGGAGGTATTGTAGTAGTCGGTTTGACTGGTTTATTAAACCTGTTTACAGGTTGCTGGAGTCCAGTTTCAATCAAGTGATAGGCAATACACTGATCTTGTGGAACATAGAAATCTTCGTCCACCCAATGAAAAGTAGTCCATCAGTTACTTGTATAGTACTTGTATTATGTATTTGTTGAGTACATGATATACATCATTGATTTGTTTTGAACCATATGGTAACAGATTTATCCTTTCTATAACTTGCTCTCTCTCTCTCTCTCTCTCTCTCTCTCTCTCTCTCTCTCTCTCTCTCTCTCTCTCTCTCTATCTATCTATCTATCTATCTATCTCTCTAGTCCTCCCCTATCAACAATACAGTTCAATCAAAAGGAGTTTCCTGTGCCTGAAGATATCCAAGAATTGTATGTCACCAAGTCAATGAATATACTTAATAGTACACCAATATAGTCATGAATATTATTACCTTTACTGGAATACAGGGTGTATTAATAAGTTTGTTTCTCTCTGTCCTGTAGTTGTCAGGATATTCGAGTTCATCAGAACTTTAGAAGCAAAATCAAAGCATTGAATGTATCATATGATAATGAGAGGGCTTGTTTAATTGTATTAGTAAGTTTAACTGGAATATAATATACTTAGAAAAATATTAAAATGATGTGGTTCAAACTTATGCTAAAATTATAACTCTCTCTCTCTCTAGGCTGATAATATGTCTTCTTTAGAGAGAGCTGAGATATTGATTGATATGCATTTTAGTGACTTATCAACTCAAGCTACTCTGAGAAGTAGAACAGAAAAAGCTGCTCAAAGATTACAGGGAGTATGTCTTGATCCATTAAACAGTGTGTATTATGACTGTGTAAACAGTGTTAAATAGATTACAATGTGTTGTAGATTACTTGCTTCTTCTGTTGTAGGTATCTCAACCAGTTCAAGAGTCAACATCTGGTGTGTATGAGGAGAAAGTTGTCATTCTTCCTGAGTGTATAGGTTTTGCTATGGGACGACAAGGTTGGAATGTAAACCAAGCACGTCAGATACCTGGTATTATTGGTATTGAGTTTGATGATTATAAATCAATCTTCACTATTAGAGCTGAAGTAAGAGTATAATAATGATTTTGCTTGTGATTTCTCTCTCTCTCTCTTACTCTCTCCAGTCTAAAGAGGCAGCTCAAGAAGCTCGAATATTAATAGAATTTACTCGTGATATTATTCATGTACCTAGAGATTTAGCAGGGAAGGTGATTGGACGAGGTGGAAATATAGTACAACAGATATTAGAAAAGTCTCGTCTCAACAATATTAAAGTTATAGGAGATGAGGAAGCAGAAGAAAGAAGAATTAACAAAAAAGGAGAAGTGAGTACTATTGTTTGGTCATCTAATGTATTGTTACTGTAAGTACTATTGTTTATGTCATCTAATGTATTGTTACTGTAAGTACTATTGTTTGTCTCATCTAATGTATTGTTACTGTAAGTACTATTGTTTGTGTCATCTAATGTATTGTTACTGTAAGTACTATTGTTTGTGTCATCTAATATATTGTTACTGTAAGTACTATTGTTTGTGTCATCTAATGTATTGTTACTGTAAGTACTATTGTTTGTGTCATCTAATATATTGTTACTGTAAGTACTATTGTTTGTATCATCTAATGTATTGTTACTGTAAGTACTATTGTTTGTCTCATCTAATGTATTGTTACTGTAAGTACTATTGTTTGTGTCATCTAATGTATTGTTACTGTAAGTACTATTGTTTGTGTCATCTAATGTATTGTTACTGTAAGTACTATTGTTTGTGTCATCTAATATATTGTTACTGTAAGTACTATTGTTTGTATCATCTAATGTATTGTTACTGTAAGTACTATTGTTTGTCTCATCTAATGTATTGTTACTGTAAGTACTATTGTTTGTGTCATCTAATGTATTGTTACTGTAAGTACTATTGTTTGTGTCATCTAATGTATTGTTACTGTAAGTACTATTGTTTGTCTCATCTAATGTATTGTTACTGTAAGTACTATTGTTTGTCTCATCTAATGTATTGTTTCTGATGTGATGTGGTAACTTGTTTTTCTTAGGTACCTTTTGAGCTCCTCGGACGTAGGAAAGCTATTGAGAATGCTAAATTAATGTTTGATTACCACTTAGATCATTTAAGAGTAAGACTTCAAAATTATTTATCTTTATTATTCTGATATTTTTTCTTTAGGAAGTGAACAATATTCTACAAGATCGTGAGGAAATTAGTCAAAAGTTAAGAGACAGTGGTCTGGATGACCCACCCACATATTACCCTCGTCCAAACCCACCTCGAGGATGGGGAGGAACACGTGGGAGAGGACGTGGAAAAGGAAGAGGAGGAGGTAGACCCAGACAAAGAAGGTAATCATTTTTGTTTATAATATTTTATGACACTTCCTCTCAGACCTCCAAGAGAACAAGACCAAAATCATGAAGAAGAACATGGAGAAGGGGGTGAACGACAAGACTACTCTGATGATGATAGTGAGTCTACAGAAGAGAATCCACAGCCAAACAATGAAGAACAAGGTCAGAATATATCATTAATTAACTAAACACTGTTGATACTAACTCCATCTTTTAGTTGAAAGCCATTCTGATGATGATTTTGTAGACAGAAGGCGTCAAAGAGGAGGCAGGCGTGGTCGAGGCCAACGTAGACGTAGAGATGAAAGAAGAGATGAGACAAATAGTGTCCCTAATGAAGTACCCATTGAATCAGAGGATTGGCCAGCACCTGGTGCTACTGCAACCAGCACATGATCATCACATGATTTACATAAGGACAATCTCTTAATCCTATTTACAGTCTACTGTCTCCAACTTTAATACATTCACAATATATACCAAGTGCCTGCCAAATATACTTATAACATGATATGGACTGTGTTCATTATTATGTACTCTAGTATTTATAGGAACAGTTTTGTTTGTGAGGACATATTTTATTTCCATTTAAAACAGGTTTTTCCTATAAAACTTTTTCTGTTTAGTTCATTGTATTTTTGTGACTATTAATTTTGATTGGTTGCAACATTTCAACTTTTTTGATTTATTTCCAATTTCTTTAGATAGTTATAATTATTTGATTTTTTATTCCATTACCAAAAATATAACCCAGCCTAATTTAGCATCAGTGGGTGGAGTCGTCGTGTATCCATGGTAACACGATAAACTTAGCGCCATTTTCATTTGAAGCAAATCGATTTTGTCTTCCTGCACCAGTGAAGCTTTAAATTTGTCATTGAGAAATGTCTTCAGATAAAAGGTAAATCTTTATTATAGCTTGTTGTTACGTCTTTAGTCTCCATTACAGGTCTAATAAAGAAGTGAATTCAGAGAGTACTAGTCGTCTAGAACTTGAGAGCCAACGTATGGAGGACAGACTGAGAATATTGAAACAAATGATGTCTATTGAAAAAATACAGCGAGAGTAAGTCCAGAGAAATGTAACCAGAGATACAAATTGTGCACATTTATATAAGAGATCTGGTAGTAGCTCCATACTGACCCACATTTGACCTTAAATTTTAAACATTATTAACAATATTCTACATAGTATACGACTATTTACTAGACATCTAACTACTTTAATGCATTTAAAATCCCATAATTTATGCCAATTTTATTATTAAACTCAAAACTCCTCAATTTACATTATAAGTGTCTTAATATGATATGATTGTAATAGAGTCTGAATTAATTTAAATGCTGGTTATTTGTTTAGAGCTAGTAATGGACAGAATAGTCATTGGAAGTCAGGACAAAGAGGTCCCCTTACTACCAAAAGACCAAGTGATATTAATACAACTGAGAAAAAGACAGCTACTAAAAGTCATAAGGTAAGTCATGATGTCTTAGTGTATATTGTAACTACTATTTACGTAGTCTGTTAAAGTTAAAGTCTTAACTGGTAAAGAACCAGAGGGAAGTCATCAAAGTAGGACATTTAATAACTCTGTTGTAATGATAGGTGTTGTGTATTGTATAGATAGCTATAGAGTACAGTGTGGTCAGTGTGAGCTGTATCGAGCATCTATGGTAAATAGTAATGCAGTTCTTATGAAGTCATTTTGTTACATGTTTATGTAGGTGTGTGTGGAGTGTGTAGAAAATTACTGTAATGTCTGTTTTGCAAAGTTTCATCAAAAGGGTTCTCTATCCAAACATCATGTGAGACCACTGTCTAGAGCTCTGGTAAGTGTTTGAAGGAAACATGGATGATTAAATAATTTGATAACAACAACTTCCTTACTTTTTAGGTTAAAGAATGCCCTAAGCCTACAGTAACTAATACACAGTCTACTGGACCCTCTCAAGACTATACTTATTCTAATTCCTTGTTAACGGGTACTTATGATGAAGCTGCCAGTGCAGAATCATTTCAAGTGGCTTTAAGAGCTTGGAGAACATCAAATAAAGAACAAGAGACTACTACAAATAAAGGTCAGTATGTGTCTTACATTAAGTGTGGCCAGGTGAATGCTATATCAACACTACGTTAATGAGCTCATTAAAACATATACATTAACTATAGATATCATTACATTACTTAACTGCTGTTCCTGAACAAACTCTAATAATAAATCAAGTGTACACTACTTACTTCCACAAAACTGTCTATATGTAGTGGATATATGAGAATTAAGGGATAAACCTTTTATAATATATTAGTACTAAGCAATAGTTTTTTATTGATACTTTGCAAACTACAAACCACTCTGACATTGTATATCCAATGTTACTGCACTGTCTAACAAAATTAATGTAACTATTTCTGTATAGATGTGTCATCTATCACTACTACCTCCTGTGGTGTCCAAGCCTCTTCCTCTTCTACTAGTACTAGTACTAAACCAGTCAATATAACATTTACTACTAGTCCAACTAAAGCTTCATACTTTGATAGAATTCTACTTAAAAAATTAAAGAACAATCCGTCTTTCCTTGAGCCACATACCAGTACAAAGAAACCAACTAAAAGTCCTGTTGTTGAAGAATATGAAGATTTTGAAACAGCTACTAAATCCATTGTCTCTCCTTACAACATCTTTTATAGCAATGAGAACAATACTCAAGATACTGGATATAACATTAGTTTAACTGAAGGTCAATGTGATGAATTAGATCGACATTATAATGGTAGTCTCCTTTTACCACCTCAATCACAACAGAGCAGTAATGTTACAATAGAGAATGCATTACTAACTGAACATAATTCACTGTGTCAAGATCCCAATGTGAGCAAAGTGAATGAAGTTACATCCCAATCTTCTATTTCCCTAACTTGTACTACAACCACTGTTACTAACAAAGTATCATCAGTAAAGAAAGTCTCACATAAATCTATCAAAAAATCAAAGTCACTCAAGACAACAACAGAATCAAAAGTGAAAAGCAATGCAGCATTTTCTAGTGAAATAACAGATTCATTAATGTCTACCTCAATACAACAAGCTTGGAGAGAGTGTTCTCAACTCAAATATACTACTAAAACACCTCATGATCTTTCATGCTTCTTCTTGACCTCTGTCAATAAGCAATCATCATTACATGATGTACCTTCTCATACACAAATACATGATACCAGTACAGAGTGGAATACAAACACTCTCTCTTCAACACTATGGTTACCAAGTAGTAGCATAATTGAGGAGTCAGACAAAATGGCTAGTCAAGAAGATAGCCAACCTCAATTTGATATTAGCCATTCTGATCTTCCTCCTCCTACATCTATTGTACATAACTCATCCTCTGCACATTATCTTGAACCTGTTGCATCTGAAACAGATTCTGATGATAATGAAGTGTTCTTGTCAGACAGTGAAGAAGAGAGAGAGAAAGAAGATCAATCTGCTCTAGAAGATTTAGCATGGGAACTGGCGTCATTGTGTGATAATAATGAGAGTGTGAGGGAGACGGTGATAGATGTGGAGGATGAAGAGAGAGTATGGTCTTGTTTAACAATGGACGAGTTGATACATGATTTTGAACAATTTCAGGATAAAATTAAAGAACAAGATAACTTATAAGTATCACTGCATATGACTAACCTACTTAATGCAAAATTAAGGGGTCTATATATCCAATTAAATATAAACATATCAAAATTAAAAAGTTTAATTCATAATTTTGTAATCTGTGCTTAGTGTGAAAGTATTAGTATTTAACTAGTCTATTCTTACCACGATCAGCTACCCATATTGATCCATCAGAAGCTATTGCTACTCCTCTTGGAGTGTTGAACCCTTTTATTGAGTGAATGCATTGGCCATTTGGATCAAAAATAGCAAGAAAATTGCCACTTTCATTTACCACAAGTATGTAACCAGCTGGATCAATAACTATACCACGAGGTCCTATGAGACGGGACTGGCCATACTGATGCACATATTGACCATCAGGAGTAAAGACAGCGATTGCATTCAAGCTAAAATTAGCAACATGTAGGTAACCATTGACATCGAAGGATAGGCCATTGGGGCAAGCAAAGTTCCAATTGATAATATGGGAGAGAGTATCATCACAATTAAACACCTGGATACGATTATTACCAGCATCAGCAACATATATCTTACTATCAGGACCAATGCATATAGCCCAGGGATTTGTAAATTGCTCTTTTCCAAAAGTACCCAAAGAGGTTCCTCCTAATGTTAACTTTTGAATCCTATTTCCAAACTGCTCAGCCACATATATTATATCACCATTGATAGCTATTCCACTGGGACTGTTAAACTGTAGTGGACCAGTTCCATATGAGCCAATAGTAGTCTTCTGTCTTCCACTGCTGTCATATACATATATACAATGGTCACCTCTACTAGTGACAAATATGTCACTATTATCAGAAAAGGCTATGAAGCATGGTTCCTTTATCCCAGTAATGGTCTGTACTGGGTTTTTGAGGGTTCTGTAATCTCCATTATTGACACAAACTTTGAAAGGACTACCGTAGATAGATTGATAATTGAGAGTGAGGGAAAGCTCATGAGGACCTAACTGCTGAGGTGTCAAATAGACAATGTAAGTACTATCACCACAATCTGTGGTCTTTGCTCGAATTACTTTTTCTTTCTCTTCAATTGGAGTAAGGCTACCAGTCACTATTGCACATCCTTTAGAAAATTTCTTCCCTTTGCTGTCTTTGAGTACCATTTTAACCTTTAATTCTTTACCAACTTGGATGTGAGAAGGTATCTCTGCTGTTGTATTATTAGGAGACGCCCCATCTTCGACTACATCACCTAAATTTGCTATCTTTGTAGTTAATTCATCTGTATTAATATCTACTGATGTAGTTGGTGACTCACAGAGTTCAAGAGAAGTCTCAGAGAACTGCTGTTGTAGTTGGTTTGCTCTGGTCTGCAGTGTGTGGGCAACTGATAGTAACTCAACATCATTGTACTCTCCAATGGAAGTGGTTGCAAGACTCTGATAGTGAGTGATGGCCTCCAAGAGATGTTGGGTCCCCTCCAATTGAAGAGACAAATGAGCCTCCTTAGCATTAGCTATCTCACTATTCTTAGCTAATAGAGCCTCCTCACGTTGATGTAGAAGTAGTTGAAGATTGAAAGAAGTTTGACGTATAATTGTATCAATTTCAGTTTTGTTATCCTTGATCTTTCCTTTTATTTTTTCTCCTGATGTCAGGACATCCTTAAGCTTTTGTTGAACTACTACGAAATCTTCTATGCTCTGCTGAATTGCCTCTTTGTTCTTACCTATTTCTTTACTAAGTTCAACGACAGGATGATCTTTGTGGTAAATGACTATGCATTCACTGCACACAGGAATTACGCATTGTTGACAATAATACTTTAGTTGGTAGTCAGTATGATCTTGACAGGTAAGAGAATGAGATGGTATCATTTTAGTTAGTTTGTCTCTGGACATCCTTCGACCTTCTTCCAGAGTAAAGGAAGAATGTGCACGAGTTAAACGAACCATTTGATGAGCATCCCAACATTGTTTACAGAGGAGATCTGTACACTCAATACAGTATACTATGACAGGATCATTACCACATGAGTCACATGGAGGAGGAGAGTTTGAGGTGATCTTACCAAGAATGTCACTTTGTTTGTTGTTGAGGTGAAGATTACGAGGGAGAGAGGTGACACCTCCACTGGGTACAGATGTAGTCTGTTGACAAGAGGGACAAGTGAGGGAGTTAGTCTCAGTACCTTCAGTGATGAGAGACTGGATACATTGAGTACAGAAGGAGTGACAACAGGAGAGCAGACGAGGGTCACAATAAGGTTGACTACACTTTAGACAGCAGGTAGAAGTTATATTAACCTAAGTATATAGAGATCATATCAAATGATATTAATGATGTATTACTTACATGTTTAGAAGTAATAGCAATGGAGGACATTGTATTAATCAACAACATATACTCAGACCATATGAATGTTATGATAGTAACACTAATTACAACAAATTATTTTATTATAAGTTATTAAATAAGATTAAATATTTTAATGATAAGGAAAGAAAGTGACCCAATGAGATGTGTGTTCTTTAGAACGAGCAGGGGCAGTAGAAGTAAACAAAGAACGATATGCATCACGTTTCTCAAGTTTATCTTTAGGAGTCTTCTTAGTAGAGGAACTTTTAGACTTGTCAGAAGAAGAGGATTTTGTTGATGACTTGTTCTTGCTATTTGCAGAGAGTTTAGGTCTCTTTTCCATTGATAACTCAGCACTAGCTAATACTGGGTCTGGTAATTTTGGTAGCACAGTTGAGGGACCTGATGTCTCCATTGGTTCTGAACTAGATGAAGATCCTATAAGAAGAACCATACAATATCATAACTGAATGTAGCCATAATGGTCGTTACCATTTGGTTGATGTTCTGAGGAAGAACCACCATCACTTGTGTCTTCTTGTTCAACTTTTTGAGAATCTGCCTTTCTTTTTCTCTATAAAGAGCAAATATACACATCATCTATTAACCTTACTTACTTACCTTGCTAACTTTTGCTTGTTTTCTTTTCTCCATTATTTCTTTCAGTTTCTCAATGTCCTCTTCAGTACCGTTGATCATAACAATATCATCTTTAGTAAAACCTTGACCACACTGTGTGTGAGAGAGAGAAAGAGAGATAATCAAGATAAAACAATAGATGCTATATATACCTTATGACAAGCCTCAGAGGGAACTTCTTTCAGTGCTTTTTCTGAGAGGACACACCCACAACCTCGTAGGAAAGCAAACCTGTGATGTCCGCTCATTTCAAGACCAGTTACGGGACAGATGTATTCAGATGATTGAACATCATTGTAAGTATCAGCCTTCTCATTGGGTTTGTAACTAGGATTAGTTGTCAATTTCAGTTGAACTACATCCTGAAATTAAGGCAAAAAGTGTGAGTTGAAGGTTTAGGAGTTTATTGATAGCATCAATGAGGTTATAGGTCATGAGAGTAGACTCACTTTCAATGACTTGATATGTCCGGCTATTTCTGGCATATTAGATTTGTCAAGAAGGGCCATCAAAATTGATTCTTTATTATATAACCTAATGAAATAAAAGCAAGTAAGTGACGCATGTAATGTTATTGCATAGTATTGTTCCCAGACTGCTTTTGAATGAGACTAGTTAAATCATTATACCTTCCTAAGTCACAAGCTACAATTGGCTGTTGTAGTTTTTCAGCACTAATGGCACAATGTCGCCATTTTGCTGCTAACTCGACGTTTTTTTCAGCCTATAATGTTAAGAGAAGCGTTACAGTCAATGAATTAAGAGAGAGACGATTATCCTCACCTTTTCGGCCTTCTTTTTCAACTTAACCATTTCATCTCGTCTTGGTATTGATCCTCCATCACATCCCATGATGTAGATGTAGTTTTTATGGAATATGGAAACGTCTGAATAACGACAACAATTGAATGCTGTAAACTTTGATTTGAAGACCGCACCTTGGGTGTGGTTATTAAAATAATTAACCCTTCATTAACTAGGTTAACCCTCAATATGAGTTCAGGTAATATTCTTACTCACAGCAACTTAACATTATCTTTTTCTTCAGGAGGTATAAGTTCTAAAACTAGGTCAGCTACTGACCCTCAACGGAGAATATTAGATGAACTAACTCGATTGAGGAGACATCAACGACATCTTGAAGCTCTTGAGAAGGATAATTACCACGATGATCCGCATGCATCATTTGCTCACTTACTTAACAAAGCAAAGTTACCATCATTTTCTGATGGGACTGAGAGTAAGCAAGTCACATGACTGTGTTTGATTGTCATGTGATTATAAATAATTATTGTTTTACAGAAAAGAAACGTAAAACGAGATCAAATGCTGACCATTTTAAACAGGTTGGGAAAACTAGTTTAGAAGATTTATTTTCTCAATTTTCAGAGATTTCGTAAAACATTCCAAACATTATTAGAAGAACTAGTAAGTAGTACATGCCCACTATATCACTAGTACTAACATGGACTACTCGATCTCTTATAGCCTGCTGAAGCTAGTGACATGCCCTCTTATTTCACAGCAGCTGCTCCTCCATCTCAATTCCCTCCAAGACACTTTTGTGCAGTCTGTGGATATCCTTTAATAATACCATAAATTGATAGTCTATACTATATCAATCCCATGCAGTTATAAGGGGGTTTGTTGTCAATGCCATTAATACTAAGTAATGATGACATATCTCTAGCCATTATTCTAGCAGCCATTATTTCTTAACTGATACATACCTTTCCATCTACTTATACATGTGTGACATGTGGAGCAAGATACTGTAGTTCAAAATGTCATGGAACACATCAAGATACAAGGTAAAGAGTATTGTTCATGTTATTGTCTACCATTCCAGTAACTACATTTTATTGATGTGTCCAATTGCAGTACAGTCGTATATGTACCACTTTTTTTAGTCATTCTATATGTGTATGTGTCCATGAATTGGTCTGTATAACCCAAATCTATAATATATTTTAATTTGTATCATGTCTTTCTTCAACCCATCAGATGTTTAAAATGGACAGCTTAACAAACTTCACTGGACAACATTATTGAGGAAACAGGACAATGTAGAACTTTAATATCATATAACAGTTTTTCTGTAAATTGTTAAATGTTCATTCTACTACTCACAAAACACAAGAGAATATGATACAGAGAGATTGGAAGGGGAAGGTCAGTTAAAGAGAGAAAATAAGAAAAAAAAGTGATAACCATTATCATAAATAAAATTATATTGGGTAGCAATTCTTAAACAATGTAAAGAGAAAGTATACCTTGTATATAGTTGTTGTTGAAGCTCTGCTTAACAACACAACAAAATTATATTATATTAGAAAATAAACAAAACTAGTTAATTTCATTCTATTGTTGATATTATAATACGGTGGTCTGGAACTAAAAAATACCTTCTCCCATAGTTAGTTAGCTGTAAGTGTTTGTACAGGTAGAATGTCATTAAGAAGAAAATGTTTTCTGTTTTAAATATTTGTCTAGTATTTTCTTTAATTCTGAAAGAGCATACTATAGAAAGAGAGAGAGAGAGAGCAGTGTGTGATACAATATATTGTAGATACTTACCTGCTGTAATACTGTAAATGTTTGCTTTTTATTTTTACTCTGAAGTTGCTGTGCACACTTATGACAGTAGACAAGATGATCACCTTTCTTATTAGTGGACACAAATAAAATATTAAATACTTCCTCCTAGAGAGAGAGAGAGAGAGAGAGAGAGAGAATTATTGAATGCAATGCACAATTACTTGTCATATTTAAAACTAATGTAGTATGTTCTATTGTACCACTAACCAAACATTGTGTGCATGTGGGAGCAGTTTCTCCTTCAAGGTGGCCATGCCAGATGACTTTCATTCCAGCAGTTTGTACTGCATTAAGTAACTTCTCACATTGTTTATATGAGCTATATAGGAGAAAACTAAAAAAGATGATAAAAATTTATCAATAGACACATCTCTAATAGTATTTGTAATTTAACAAGCCACACCCCTAACCACGCCCCAATTAATACCTTATTTGTTGTATCATGTTAGGATCTGTCACTTTGACTTTTCTGGCTAAATTCCAAGTGAGTGTTGTCATAGGAACAATAGAACGGACCTCTACAATTGATGAACAACAATGCGTTAAAAATGAATAGGTCATAATATTAACCAAAATGCTATAATAAATGGTAACTATTCTAGGAACTGTCACTCTATTTTTGTTATGTGGTTATAAGTGAAATGTAGTTAGTAATAATTAGTACTTAAGAAAATTACATCCAATAAAAAGACCATTAACTCACTTAGCATTCTATTCCATTGGTATCTTTCCCATGACATACGTAGTTGGTGTGCAGTAATGGGGCCAACATTCCAAGCTATATTATTACAGCCAGACTAATGGAAAATGATTAAAACAGTTCACTTATTATAAATTATAACTTACATTAGCTTGTACCCAATGTACAGTACCAGGATTAATCCAGACAACTTCTCCTTTGTACTGTGTAAATTGATACACTGGTACATTATTTTGTTCTAATTCTTCTAAGATAGGCCACCAAGAACCTGAGAGAGAGAGAGAGGGGGGGGGAAGTAATGTAGTCTTATTGTGTAAAATGGAGAACATACCAACTAGGAAACTAATCTTGTGTCTGTAAGATGAAAGGAGAAAAGATCATAACAACAAAGGACTTATATTATTTATATCATACATTACATTGTATTACATTATATTACATTACATTACATTGCATTATATTACACTATATCTGTAGAGATTATAATCCCTTACTTTTCACATAGATCATGTACAACTCCCCAATATTTATTTGATACAGCAAACCATTCACAATCACCAGGACCAATATTGACATTAATAGAACAGAAATTATTGTTCTCTTGATGACCTGAAAGAGAGAGAGAGAGCACAGTCAACACACATAATAGACTACTTACCTGGTGTTCTACAACCTGGTACTTTAAGGTAAAGTTGTACAGTGTTCATACCAAGTACAGTATGACCAACATGATTTAATAAATTAGCCTCAGGACAGTTCACCTATAAAATAAATACAATATCAACATTAATGACAATAACACACACACACACACTGTGTGTTCATTATTAGAGTTAATAGATGAATATATTAAAGTGAGGTTTACTAACTTGAAGGAATTTGGGTAGTTTTTTGATTTCACTAAGTTGTCTTTTCCATCTAGATAAAGTCATATACAAGTGACAATAATAATTGTAAGTATGAACACACACACACAATATGGTAGCAAAAATTTAACTTTCTTGAATATCATATTCACTGTTGATATTACTTACTTTTCCTGATCTGACAAGTCACAGTTGGTACCAAATTTTAACATTTTACGAGGTGGAACATCTGTCCTGCTCCTGATAAATCGTTGTTCCTCACGTAACATTTCTTGCTGGTACTCTCCATATTCTTGCACTGTAGTAGAGGACCTGAAGAAATAAGGAGGAGCTTATGAGCTGCATTTTTGCAGCTGTTACTGTGTTACCTGCTACTTTCACATCTCCATGCTTGTTTCTTTCCTGTAACATCATAGTTTTTATCAGCTGGTTGTAGTATCTGGAGAGTGGAGAGAGAAAAATTTAGTTTTAATGCGCATATCATTATAAATGTAGTATAAACTGTACCTGCTCACGAACTTCTATCTCGTGGTCTCCATTTTGTTTCATTAAGGTCTCAGTTGAAAAGAGGGACATATCTAAAGTTAGAAGAGAAGTCATTAACTTATACAATAGACCTAGTTATAATATATGTAGTTATAATATGGACCTAGTTATAATATATGTTATTAAACATACCAAACTCAGTAGCTTCTGTTAATCCTCTGATAATACAGATAGGTATATCAGGAGTTGTACAGAATCTTTGAAGATCAACTTCATCATATATATTAATCTAGACATAGTGATAGACATAATGTTTTTAAAACTGTATATATTATGAGAAAACAAATGTTATATATAATAATGTCATGATACTAACACCTGAAAAGCATGCATAGATAAATAGATGAATAGATGAAATGAACTAAAAGGACAATTTAAAACTTACAGTATATATCGGTAATTTTGGGTGGAGTTCCACATGCTCATGAAATGGTGGTGGAGAAGGAGGTCGAAGAGGGTCTTCTTTCATGTACTCTCCCTCGTTACCTAATCTATTGTGAGGCTCAAAAATTGGTACAATTAATTTCTCCTCATCATATTTATGGTTGTTAGAATGTGGTTGTAGGTTGTTACGGTCAGGGGAGGGATAAAAGAAGGGAGAAGACACCAGATGAGGGGAGGACGAGGGAGATGACAAATTAGGACTAGTTGAGAACTTGGTACTGGCTGATGAAACCCCACTAGAGGTATCCGATAAGTGACCTGATCCCAATCCAGCATGGGTATGAGAATTGTTAGTATCAAACTCAGGCTGGGCTGATGATTTACGTATTAATACTGCGTCAGTAGGAATAGAGAGGGGAAGAGAAGTTGGACGAACCATAGGATCATTAGGATCAACTAAGCTAGCATGATTAATATCAAATTTTTGTTTTTCAAATGTCAAGAGTTGTGTTGGTGGTGAGGCAACAAGTTTGGGTGAATGTAAACTTTCTTCAATGCTACGAACTCTTTTCCCCAACATTTCGCTATCTCCTTTTCTTTTTAGATCTTCAATCGATGCAGATGGCTCCTCCCATAAGTTCACAAAATGGGCATGCCCATTTTCAGAAACCACACCCGATTGTTGGTCATGCCTTGATGATATGGTACTGAAGTCTCCAAAAAACTCATCGACATTTAAAGACATATTTGTAGGATCAAAAGACGAGGGTAAGACAGAGTATAAGTCTTGAGGTAAGATAAGTGGATTGGTACCATTTAATGACACGGGAGTAGGAGAACAGAGTGACATAGTATGGGAATCAGAATAATCCATAGTAGTAGGAATAAGGGGATTTTGCTGGTAGATAATAGGTTGAAGAGAATTGTGCGTCAATGATGAGTTATGTAGGGAGTTACCTGTATCTAGGGGAGTCAAAGGTAGTTGGTGAGCATTTACTGAGGTGGGTGAGTTATCTACTTGTTCTAGAAGATTGCTTGGTGTTGTTGTACTTTGAGGGCTATAGAATACTGACTCTGGTGAGAACATATTAGCAGAGTTGGTATCAGTAGATGTTGGGTAGTACATTATGGGGTTGAGTGAGTGGTCATTATCATGAGGGTAGTGACTGTTGGCCACATTGCTAGGGTATTGATATCCTGGCATGAGATTTGGGGGTAATAGAGACGAGGGATCGAAATAAGGAGTGTGTGGATTTGGAAAGGGTAATCCTATGTCTGGAGTGGCAGTAAGGTTTGGTGGATAAGAGGGATTGCTGTAAGGTTTGGGTTGCGAGGGTAAAGTGTTGTGGGTATTTCCAGCCCATCCTTCACTGATGTTTCTTAGAATAATAGGATCCTAAAGAATTGAAATAGTTTTATCATCTGTCAATCCATTCATGAATGAGGCACCATTTGCATCAAAATAGAATGCACTCATGCCATTCAATGGTACAATTAACAAGTTATTATTTACTTTTCAATGCTCATTATGTGTTAAATAACTTGTGATATACTAAATAATACATTAAATAATAGAAGACATCAACAGTTATTTAATAAAATTAATAATAAGTTATTTAATATTATAATGATAATTTTCCAATTTTGATACAAACAACACCCCACTATCTATTCATCTTTTCATTTTTAAATAAATAGCATATTTATCTACTAACCTTTGACTTAGATGGCTTGTATTTTTTATTCAACGGAGCCCCAAATCTTCCTAACCCAGGAGACAATGCAGGAGATTGAGGAATGGCAGTATGAGGAGAGAGAGGTACATGCTATATTGAGTGTGTGAGAGAGAGAGATATATATATCAATAAAACACACTCCACTGTGGTAACACTTACAAATATAGGAGACTCTGATGTTGGATATTTGAGTCTGAGATGTTGTGGTACTAACTGACTCCAAGCTTCTTGTAAACCAGGTAGACTTGATCTAATATAGAAAAATTAATAGAAATTTACTACAAAGTATATGTAATACATCAAACATGATTATAAAAACAGTAGAGATATAGATTATAAAGACAGTGGCAAAAATATAGGATAGTATTCAGGAGAATTTCATGGAATTACTTTAATCAAATACAAAAAGTTTGGAGACTGAATCTGACCACAAGTAATAGAAACTATAAAACTATGACCATATTTCCTAGAATCAACAAGCAGAGTGTACTTTCTAGAACTTCCAACATATTATAAGTAAACAATTTGGAGGAACAGTGGATCATATTACTATAGAACACAGCTGCTATTGGCCAATAGTGATTTTATATTATATAAAAACACAATATATAATAATATTATATTATATAGATATAATAATTATTAAAAATCAATCAATGTTTTTTTAGCGGATGGACATGTAAAAAACTATTTTATTATTTTTACCTTGTTATCTTAGCATATGCTATTGGACCCCCTCTTTGTTGGATATTGTATTCGACAAAATTAAGTCTGTTCAACAACATGTCTCCGATATTATCTCTACTTCCTTTTCTTGGTCTCCTTTTAGTTCGTTTCTCTAAACTAGCCAACCCATTTTTATAGCACAGAAGACTATCACTGTTAAAAAGATAGAATCTCAATGCAGTCTAGCATATACTATATGATGTAGTAATATTATTACATTAGACTACAAACATTAATATAGTAATGATAGAAGTTGATAATGTACTGTAGTAGACTTTGTAATATGATAGATTGTACAATGTTATACTTACATTAGTTGGCCACAGGATTCATAAAGTAGACCTAAGTCTGTCCATGTTGCAATGTGTGTAACATCAAAGTAAATGGCTGTGATATATGCTTGTAAACTATCTCTACCTTGACCCATCTGCTGATAGAGAATACTATGAGAGAGAGAGAGAGAGAGAGAGAGAGAGAGAGAGAGAGAGAGAGAGAGAGAGAGAGAGAGAGAGAGAGAGAGAGAGAGAGAGAGAGAGAGAGAGAGAGAGAGAGAGAGGAGAGAGAGATATCATAACTATTATTTCATTTAGATTTATACTATAATAAATTATATACACAAACCACAGCAGAGACTTTTAGACATTGCAAGAGACATAACAATTCTAGGCATAAAGCCACTTAACTAAATAGAACAATTTAGTTAGACCAGTCTAGACACCATACAACAGATGTTTCCTCTATTTCTCAAAATGAAGGAAATCAATACCTCTTTTTACCACATCAACAGTACTATAATTAATAGTTTATACACCACAGTAAAGAGTAATGCATAGGGAGATTTACTACACAGCAATACAAAGAACTTATAAGGCAGTGTACCACTATTTAATATTAGATAGTTATGTATGAATGTAAGACAATACAGCCTTTTCTAAAACTCCCTTATATTTCCTTGTTATTTCATTCCAACTAGTTGATATCATCACTCATTAATAGTGCTGGTAACATCATTGTCATCCATTCAACTATGATAAGTATCTGTGATAAGCATGACACATATCACACCAGTTTTAACAGGCTTTGATACAGTACAACTTAATAAATATGAATATGATTTTGATAAAATAAAAAGTGGGCTATACGTTGTGTAGTGTAAAAATCAAACTTACCCAATAGCACACCAAGTATCTGGTTGTTTTTCAACTCTATTTACTGACTGTCTGTAAGCCATAAATGCTTCTTTATATTGGCCTTGATCAGCATGACATCGACCTAAGAAGTACCAGGCCTGACCACAAGTTGGGTTAGCACCCACAGCCAACTTAAGGAGATCAATAGCCTTTGAGTGTGGATTTTCATTGACACTGGACACTTGAGGTACTGTGTGATATATCCAGCCTGTAGAGAGAGATATATAATAGTCTTAAGTTAACAAAAATGTGTTGAGTGCAAACACATGATTTTCAAATTAGTGAAGTTATTCTCGGAAAAATGGGTGTAACTGAAATAAAATAGTACATTTATAAGTTGAAAGGTCTAATAAATAGTTTTAAATAAACAAATAAATGAAATTCATAGTCAACGGGCTGTCTTCATTAGTTAAGGTCCTCCTATCACCTTCTAGGAACACCCTCTTACCATTACTTTATACATGTACTAGTTATAATGTTGCTATAGTGATATGGCTATGTAGCATATCTTCTTCTTACCAAGTTGTCTTAATGTAAGTGCTTTAATGTTGTTAGGAACATTCTTTGAGGCCAGAATAACTTCAAAGCATTGTTTTGCATTTGCGTAGTCTCCTTTCATGTAGTAAATATGACCAATGTGGAATTGTACTAGAAATAAGGACACCATGATCATGATGATGATGTAAATTATTATGTAAAAGGATGAATTAAGTGTATTCTAATACTTACTTTCCAATCTTGACATAGTACATGGTCCAGCACTAGCACATGCTTGATTGTAATGCTAGAGAGAGAGGGAAAGAGAGAGAGAGAGAGAGAGAGAGAGAGAGAGAGAGAGAGAGAGAGAGAGAGAGAGAGAGAGAGAGAGAATCAACCTTAGTTCAACCTCAATGTTATATCCAATACCTCCATGGACTTTTTAAAATCTCCTTTATTCTTATACATCAATCCCATTCTAATATGAACTTCACTAAGTCGGGCAAAGTCAGGTGCAAGATATAATACTTTCTGAAAAGCTGATAATGACCTAAATAAAGCAAGCAAGTAAATAGAGAGAGATGTGGAACTAAGTAGCTTACCAATCATATTTCCCATAAGTAAAATAGACTAAACCAACTCCATAAAGAAAAGCTGTATTTATATTACTATCCCCACTCAGTAAACTGTAATTCTGATAAGCTGAAAGAGCTGGAAAAGAAAATACAGATCATAAGTAGAACATCAACATTATTTTAATATAGTTAGACCAGGCTAGAACAACCTACAAGTGTAAGGAAACCATACTTTATCACAATCACCTCAATATGGACTGCAGACTTTAACACCACAATTAAGATATTGACACAAGGTGGCTAATAAAACTGTTACTAGGATATAGACCAATAGTGACACAAACTTTGTTGTATAATTCAGTGGTACTCCATAGCATATACACTGGGTTATAATACTGACCACTGCCATAGGAGTTTATGAATATTTCTATCTTATAAAAGCAGTAGTGAGTAAAATTTTGAGATATTGCAGTATTGATCTACATTGTTTGGATTCTAAAGGTGGGTAGTTTCCTCCATTACTGGATTTAAATTTCCTGCACACCTACACTTTTCCTACACTTGAGGGTTACTACTATTTTCTTACCTTCACTGTATTGTTCTAATAACAAATGAAGATGACCAATTTGACATAGTAATATTGGTTTCATTGCCTCTGAACAGTTCGTACTGATTAGGTCAGCTCTTAAAATATTAATACCCTGTGTTTACATGAGAGAGAGAGAGAGAGAGAGAGAGAGAGAGAGATATGCAGTTATAACAAGTATAACATCTTCATAATTTGCTTATAAGTCTTTCTATTTCAGGAATAAGACTTATTTAACACAAGGTGTGAAGAATTGAGACCTTATTAATAACACCACAACTTTTTAACACCTCCAAAATCAAATTGTGAGAAAACTAACCAGTTTATTACTAATACTCAAAAACACACGAAGGCCTTAAATCTCCACTTAAACAGGAATAACAAGAAATACTGCTTCCTTAATGTTCCTTTGTAGAAACCATTCCAATAATATATAATATATAATATTTATATTGGTTATATATTACACAGTACCTAGAATATATGAGTTATATAAACATTGAAAATCATAGTCAGCAATATTCTATTAACTATAAAAGTTTCCACTATCATAACAACTAGGTAATTCTAATTAAGAACTGTTAAACAGATTAAAATGTGCCATTTATGAATTGGTAGGTTCCCTCCTTAGATATTTATTTGATAAAGCATTACCTCCCCCCCCCCTCTCTCTCTCAGTTTGAAGTGATATAGTAACATGAATGGCATAAGTTGTTGATAGTGATAATGTAATAGCACCCATGTTATTTGTGTAAATGTGTCTATGTACAATGACTACATTGGTATCATTAATGAGAAAATTAATATCTCAGTCAAACTTTGAAACAAGTCCATGTACATACTAAATATAAATATACCTTTCTGAGAAATTCTTTAGAAACAATGCCAACTCCTGTAGCTTGCTGTACAGATGTAGATGGGAAGCTATCAGAGGAGGTTTCATTGAGATCAAGGAACCCAAAGGATCGGCTAAAAGATTGGGAACATATATATAAGTATAGCACGACATGGATCTGATTTCAATAGTGGATGAACTAATCATTCATTTCATGTTATCTTATAGCTCTGACGTAATTATGAGGACACTGTCTGCACATGCTATATGCTATTGTCCTGTAATGATATCGTAGCTACTGAACTGTAGAACATGAAAATACTAAGAATTATTGTCATAGTTTGATACTCAAAATATGACATTAAATGCAAACATATTGTTTTATAAATGTTACTTGTAATCAGAAAGTCAGCACCTGGAACAACTGACTACACGTGAAGTTGCTAAGACAAACATATCAATACATGCTATCACACACGAACATGATGTCCATAATATTTTTGTTAGACATAAAATAGAAAGGAGTGTAGTTGTAACAATCTATTTTTCACCATTATGGAAATACATGGATTGTGACTAAATTGTTTCATGCACACACAAAGATGACCCACCTGTCAAGACTACGAATTATGTCCATCTCATTCACTGACAGGGAATCTTCCCCTTCAGCTACCATATATCCCTCTTCTCTAACTGGGTCCTCCATAGTTAACATAGGAATCACTGGACTAGATAATAAAGACATAACCGCCTCTTTCTTCTTCTAAAGACGTTAAGATATCGAGAACAGCATTCGAATAGCACCTCTATAAATACACACACCTGTATACCTGGAGGCTATGACAGGTCTTCTTGCCCGCTACTAACACGAATTGCTATATCCAAAACTTACAGGACAAAAATTAAACAAAGCCTTCACAAATCTACAGTTATATGTATCTATGGAGCTCAGGGGAGGAGAAAGTAAGCAGTGCCCACTTAAACTACTTCCTTCAATTTTTAAATCCGGATATTTTCGTACACGCTTCTGAGAAAAGTAATAATAATATTCATATACTCTAAGACCTATACTTGAAGACTAAAACAGTTTATGAATTCAATTATAAAACAAAGTCAAGTGATACTAGGCAACTAAAGATATAAAAATATTTGCATAATTAAAATAAATAACTATATCCCATATTATACAACAAAATAATACAACCTTCCCAGGAAAATTTGCAATGTACTGCCAATTCAACTTTTAAAAGCACCTGCTTTAGCCAGTCTAACAACTAATGTCTTAGCCATAGTGTCTTCCATTGAACTAAATTCATTACTTAGTATTACTGTACTTGAGTTTTTAACAGTACAATTGAAACAGGCGTCCTCGAGATCCTACAAGAAGAGAAAATATGATAGCAGTAAAGAGGTATTGTCTTAATGATTGCTTAGAATTCTAGGTTCAGTATATCCTTTACAGGCTATCAATAGGAGCTTGTGAGTATGTATACATGATGTTTCATATCAACAAATGATATACATATATATACAGTATACAGTAGGAGATAAGGCTATTATTATATATATTATTAGCATATCATGGAATACAAAAATGGCACCACTATAAAGAGTACAACAATCTATTGGAGGATATATATGTATCAATATGTATATTCTTACTTTAGCTTGATGATGAACAGCTAATATATAAAACTGTATAACATTCTCTACTGTGATGTAGTCTGTTAATATCTGTTCACAGTATTGCTTTAAATCACTCTCACAATAACAATCAGCTAGTTCCAGTAGACCTATAGAAACATTCATGTCATTAGATGTACCACACACACACAAAATTTGTTTTCATTAAATTGTGTATTTTATAATTGTTAGTGTTTCTGTTTCTTTGTGGACAAGTTGAAGTTTAATTCATTGTCACCCAACTCTTTAAAAACAATTTTGATGCTTTTAACAGTGCACAATATTATTATAATATATTATAATATCCAATGAGCAATGTTACTAACATTCTGTAAAGTATTGTCCATTATATATAGAAAGTATTATTAATAGTACTAGCACCACTACTTTTACTTGTATTATGAATAAACTATTCAGTTGCAATTATTATATTCTATTTATCTTACCTGGAATATCTTCATTTGGAAGGTCTACTTTGTCAGTGTACAGATAGCTTAAAAATGCTTTGAAAAGGACATATGGTTGGTCTGTAATCTCAAAAGTGCTGCAACAGTAAATTATAATAATGATATGATTCTAACACATCAAAAAGGATATGTCCTCTTGGTATATAAAGTACAGAGTACATGTACAATGGTAAGTAATTGTGATCTTCCTGTTTTTAAAACAGAGGATGATGAAAGCCACATATTAATATTATAAGTTGTAAGCAAACTGACTGTCTTATTAGTATGAGTATTTAAAATAGATGTAAGATTCATGCAAGCATCTCTCTATTAAATTTAGCCATTAATTATACTGTGTACATGTAGAGAAATATTGAAAAACTTAAATATAGTTATTATTATCATTAATATTATGATGCACTAGTTATGTAGTGACCTACTCCATTTGTCCTTCTTTCCATGTTCCATTTTGAAGCATTGAGTAAAAATAATTTGATCTCATGCGTAAAATTGCTTTATGTACGTAAATAGAGTGTCCCTCTACTACAAATAATAAGTCAGAAGTGTCCTAATTTAGAAGATGAAGCCACAACAACATGAACTTTTAGGCTTACTGGATCATTGAAGCGCTTCTCAATACATTTTGAAAGATCTGTCTTCCTGTGTCTTGAAGCTATATCAAGTAAAGAAGACTTAGAAAAATAACAACAACAATTCATAAATAATATATTAATCTTGATAAGTAGTATTGCCATTATAAAATTTCATGAATTAATGATGCAGCATACATTAAACATAACATTGATATACAAGTACGTTTATGCATTTTACCATTTTTATAAGGTCTCCAAGTGCAAGCAGGTGACGATAAACAAGCAAAGACTTCATCAGTACTAGAGAATTGGGTCTCCAGTGGAGTCGTGATATTTTGATGATAACATTCACCCCAGATATAGACCTAAATTAGATGGTACCATCACTACGGTGTGCAACGAATAATTAACTCTACCTTGTTATTGACAACTGCAGCGGAAATGTGTGATAAATGAACAGCTGCTACTTCAGTTGTTCTGTGAACAGTGCAAAGTTTTCAAGTCATGTGACATAGTTATGTACTCCATTCTTACTTTCCTAGGTCTTGACCAATACAGCAAGGAGACATCAAGCACTGTTTGGCACCATTACCTAGTTGTCCGTGTGAGTTAGCTCCCCATGTGTATACATCACCACTTTCTGATAATGCTAGGACGTGGGAATAACCTGCAACTACCTATAGGACAAAGATGTATGTATATGAGTCACAATATTGATAATAAAGTTCATAATAACATAATTATATTATATAATAACTCCTCCCCCTAATCAAAATAGTTCAAGAAATTAAATATGGCTGATGGAGTTCACAAACAAGATGGACTCCTGATGGCTGTAAGTGATTCTTTTTTTTTAATAATTTTATAATTTCTTTAATTTTTAGAATATCATTACAACTTGTGTCTCTACCACCTGTCTAAAGTGTAGTCAACCTTATTGTGACCCTCGTTTGCTCTCTTGTTGTCACTCCTTCTGTACTCAATGTATCCAGTCTCTCATCACTGAAGGTGCTGAGACTAACTCCCTCACTTGTCCTTCTTGTCAACAGACCACATCTGTACCCAGTGGAGGAGTCACCTCTCTCCCTCGTAATCTTCACCTCATCAACAAACAGAGTGACATTCTTAGCAAAGTCACCTCTAACCCTCCTCCTCCATGTGACTCATGTGGTGAGGATACATCCATAGCATACTGTACTAAGTGTCCTGAATTGCTATGCAACCAATGCTTCATTTATCATCAAGGATTACGAAAAACACGTAATCATCTGTCTTTTAATCTTGAAGAAGCTCGACAGATGAACCAAGATCAGTTAGCAGCTATGCTTCCATCTTGTCCTACTTCTTCCACAACTTGTCAAGAACATGCTCAGTCTCCACTTGATCTTTATTGTCAACAGTGCAATTTACCTGTCTGTGCTATGTGTCTTGGACATGAGGACCATCCAGTTGTGAAGGTGAATGAACAAGTTAATGAGAGCAAAGAGGCACTTTATCAAAGTTTAGAGTGGTTTAGAAAAGCTCAGCAACAGCTTAAGGAAGTCCTGACTTTAGGAGAACAGATTAAGAGGAAGATCAAACTTTGCAACAATGAGGTAGATACAATCATACGTCAAACCTTTGCCAATCTTCAACAACTTCTACATCAACGTGAGGAGACTCTGTTAGCTCAAAGTAGTGAGATAGCTAATCCTAAGGAGGCTGATTTGTCTCTTCAATTGGAGGGGATCCAACATCTCTTGGAGGCCATAACTCACTGTCAGAGACTTACAACCACTTCAATTGGAGAGTACAATGATGTTGAGTTACTATCAGTTGCTCACACACTGCAGACCAGAGTAAACCAACTACAACAACAGTTCTCTGAGACTTCTCTTGAACTCTGTGAATCACCAACTATATCAGTAAATATAAATGAACACAATACAGTAACTGCTATACAGACTCTAGGAGTTGTGTTGAATGACAAAGAAACTGCCGATAACATCACAACAATGGTTTGGCTACCTCCACATAATGTAATAACAATTGGAAAAGAATCAAAGCTGAAAGTTATATCTAGAGATGGTAAAGGGAAGGAACTATCCAAAGGAGGTGCAACAGTAAGTGGTAGCCTTACTCCATTTGAGGAGAAGGGGACTACGATTCAGGTTAAGACAACAGATTGTGGTGATGGTACTTACATTGTCTCTTTAAAACCACAGCAGTTAGGTCAGCATAACCTTTCCCTTGTTATCAATCACAGATATATCCATGGTAATCCATTCAACCTTACCGTAGTTGCTTCTAGAGACTATACTGCCATCAAAAACCCAATACAGACTATTACTGGTTTAAATAATCCATGGTTTATGGCCTTTTCTAGTAATGGTGACATGTTTGTCACAAGCTATACTAACCACTGTGTATATGTATATGACAGCAGTGGAAGACAGAAGACTACTATTGGTTCAAATGGAAATGGTCCGCTACAGTTTAGTAATCCCACTGGAATAGTTATCAATGGTGAGTTAATGTTTGTAGCTAATTGTGAAGCAGATTACGTCCGTGTTCTGAATATTAATGGCACAGTTAGAATTGGCAGCTGTACATCAGGACCAAATCAAAGCTCTTGTCAACCACAAGCTGTATGTATAGGTCCAGACAGGAAGATATATGTTGCTAGATCAGGAAAACAACAAATAGAGGTATTCCACCCTAATAGGATGTGGTCCCACAATATTCAAACATATTGCGTTACACCCTATGGTCTTTGCTTTGACATTTCAGGTAATCTCCATGTGAGTGATCGATACTCAAACTGCGTCATAGTCTTCACACCAAAAGGTCAACAAATACATCGATATGGTCGAAATATACTTAACCAACCACGTGGTATTGTTATAGATCCAGCTGGATATTCGTTAGTTATAAACGATGATGGTCATTCACTCTTTATCTTTGACCCACGTGGTAATTTTTTAACATCAACAGCAATTGGCCTTATAAAATATGCAGTTGGAATAACAGTGTCACCTGATGGTTCGATATGGATAGCTGACAATGGTAATAACCAACTCTTAAAGTTTTAAGTATGTCATAACTAATAAGGATCATGTTTTAATTGTTATCTTGCTAATAGTTCTGTACTAATTATATACAATGTGAATTTCTTTGGCTTTACCTTTTTTACAAAGATATTGAAGAAAGGAACCATACAAGGTTGAAGATGTTGATATGTTGTGCCTATTCCAAGTTGTCCGCTACCATTTTGTCCCCAGGAAAATAACTTACATAGAGGACAAAAAAATAAAATAGATGACCACATAAAATAAAGACTTTGTCTTTTTTTAATACTAGTCACAATTATTGCTGTAAAGACTATAGCGTTTACAACTATAATCTGCCAACAATTTAAGCAATGCATTCTGAACTAATTGCATGAGGTGTTTTGTGATTATAGAAACATTGTTACTTAACATTCCTATGTATATAGAGGGTTCTGGGCCTGTAATGTATGAGAAACAAGACACTGATATATAATGGTAGTACCTCTCCATTGCTAGTAAGTGTATATGATGCAGCATGACTACATGTGATATGTTGACAATGTTTCCCATCTATATTAATAATGAACAATATTTGTGTTATTGATTTGATTTCTGATACTAAAATTGTTTACCTAATGAGCCAGTAACTTTCGTAGGGAAGTAATGACTAGTTGTATCACCTGTGCCTAATTGTCCACAGTTGTTGAATCCCCAAGCAAATACCTATGGCATTAGGGACATGATTGTTGTCAAAGATCATATTTTGATAAACAAGTCTTTATTACTAAACATATCACTATAGTAACCACAATAGCAAATCATATGCCATTTATGGAATCTATTTCCTTTCAATGTAAACCATCTTATAGTTATAGTAACATACATAGTGTGAACCCTAATAATATTCATAGGACAAAGTACTGTTCATTCACATACATACCTATATATGTAAACAATAATATTAGTATAATCATAAATAATAGAGTAATAAATTAATACTCTATTATTTATAGTATAATTATGTATTATATTTGCACTATGTGTCTTTAAAGTCATATTATACATATTATAAACTTCACATATCGTTAGCACAAGGAACACTGATATCAACTATGTAACATTTATATTAAGATATTTGACAGCAACATTCATCAGTTTTCAATAATAATTATGCTAATTGCTGCTTTGAATTTCCAATCATTTATATATATATATATATATATATATATATATATATATATATATATATATATATATATATATTGAAGTATCTAAGTCTGTTGAAGAGTGCTCGAGCTGCCTGATGATCGCATAACGCGTGAAACTCGGAGTAACAGCAACACAGCGAGAGCCCTGTTCTTTTGTCCTTTAATTCTGTTCTATATATATATATATATATATATATATATATATATATATATATATATATATATATATATATATAATATTCTCCTAAAGAATAACATTTTAAATTCTCTGATAAGAACCTGTCAATAATTATAGTTCATTAATTAATGAGACCTCCAACTCTTAAAAATGAGTCATAATATTCTATAGTCATGTACTTAAATCTTTCTTAAATGTACACTTAATTTCTCTTCATGGCTACAATATTACCTCTCCATTGATACTTAGAGCCATAGAATGAAATCCACCACAAGCTATCTTAACAATAGTAACACCACTTAATGTTTGATTGACTATTTTAGGTGTTCCATCATAAACTGCAGTACATCCATGACCTAATTGTCCATAACCATTACCACCCCAACTGTAAACGGAGCCATCTTGTGTGAGAGCAAGAACATGAGGGCCAATACCATAAGTGATATGAAGGATATCTAAAGGAATATTAAGTTGTCATCTACAGTAATTGATATTGTTGATTTTATGGTTTATATGTAAAGAAAATGTTATGTGAAAAGGTATCTGATTACAATATTATAATGATATAAACCTTGGGATCAATGGGGTTTAACCTGATTGTAATAACATTAGAAAATGACCATATAGAATACATTACCAATTAAGGTATTTTGAGGGAGGCAAACTTACTCAAGCATGATAGCTTTTCAACTTTCTTTGGATGAAACCCAGCTGGACTAGTCACACCCAAACCCAGACAACAGTTTCCATTTGTACCAAGAGCAAACACCTCACCACGATGGGTCACCAGTAAAGCTTCACTGCCACTTGGGCCAAAGACAGTGATCCAGTTTACATGATGGTGTAGAAATTCTTCCTTGATTAGGGCCAGTATACGCCATTTAGACAATTCTCCAGCCATTGGTCTAGTGTGGGGACGCAATGTAGACTTAAGGCGTGGCTGCTTATGAATATATTGCCATTATTCATAGTGTACACATATGTTAGCAACCTTTTAAATGACCTCATAAGGACCACCCTTTCCTCAGGCGAAGTATTTATAGTAGCGCGCATAGCACTGCTCAGCTTGCTAATATATATTCATTGCTGCTGAGCTAAAACAGCGTGGTAGAGAACGAGAAGGCGGATCGGTGTGTGTTGAAGAGTCATTTACTTGTCTATTAGTGTTATAGCAAAACTACGTGTTGTTATGGCGAAGCGGAGTGCTGTGGAGCAGATAGTGATTGAAGAGAAAACAGTTGGAGAGGCTATCGCAAAGTTGATAGCAACTAGAGAGAAAGGTGAGAGCTATAACAGTAATATCATGTCTATGCAAAGATAGATAGAGAAGTGCAAGTCTGAAAACCTTTTATTTGTGTGTGACTGATATGTGAGTGGGCTACCTCAAGAGATGATAATGAGTGACATTTGAAGGACTAAGGCTTACAAATGAAGACGGTTCTACAAATTGTAATTAACAAGTGTGCTACTGGGAAAAAGAATGAAGTGAAAAGAACATCTCTTGGCCTTTTATGATATAGATGCAATATTCTTAAAACAATCATGATGAGTGACTGAGTGATGAGAATTGTGATCATATTTTACTCCAATGTTTTGTGTTGAAGCTGGTTTGTTCACAGTTTAACAGTTGCAGTAATATTCTGTATTAGCTCAAAAGCAAACAGTCAACAATAATCTGCTGTTAGTTTAACAGGGGCCAGTATATATATATATATATATATATATATATATATATATATATATATATATGTTAAGGTAACAGTACCAATTCCTTTCTTGAACTTATCACATTTTTAATGGACTTCCAACGAAGATAAATACACTTTGCCATTGTTACTAGTGATCATGTGACATAACAAAACAATCACAACGTTAAAAGCATAACTTTTAAGTATACCTTTCTAGTTATTGTATACTTATATCAAACTGCAGATGTTGCAGTTTAGAATATGAGTGTTGTTATACACTGTACGATATCAAAGCTAACTTATCTTTTGATCTAACTAGCCAGCTATGCAGCTGTTTGACAGTATACAATTTTTGCTTGTGTTGTTGCTGAGTTACCAGTTAATAGATGATTTTAATTACTGGCTTTATTTGTTTTTTATTGAACTTCTGTTTTCTAAAGATTTCACTCAATTTGAAAGCTATTCAGCCATTTCAGAAAATAACACACTTTTCACTCTTAAAATAACTGCACAGTGAAAGTAGTGATATCTTTGCTTATCTAGCTGACAATAGAATACACAACACAACTTTTCAACAACAATAAACATAATTTATGTCAATCCAGAATGACTTTATTTCATTTATTATATTTGTAAGTAATATTTACTACAAGTTATAGTGAATACTTTGCTCAGCTGCTGCTGAGGATCTTGATATTTGTAGTTCCCTCTCTCTTTGATAACAGCAACTTGAAGTTGAAAGTACTTGCTAAACTTGTTTCACAATCCAGTCTCTAATCTTATCCATTTTAAATTATTAATACAGCTGGTTATGTTAGATGTTGTAGATAATATAGTTTCCCAACAGATATAATTATGTGTTATCCTTATGTGAATTGGTTTAAAGGTCATTTCCATATTTTATGTCCACAGTTTCAGTCATGGGATTTCCTGAAGCTTTATGTCAATGTTGTGTTTACTAAATAGACTATTGAACTAATTTACTTTCAATGGAGTCTGACAATTGAAAGGACAGACTAATGATCAACAGTGTCATTTGTGTGTGTGTGTGTGTGTGTGTGTATGTTTGTGGCTAGACAAGCTTTTTAATAGAGTGACTTACGTTATGTGGTATTTTGAACAGAGTTATATGATGTCTATTTGTTATCTCAATCTCCTTTTAAGTTTGTGTGTTTTTTGAATGTCATATCTAACCTTATTTGTTGATTATGAAAGGCAAAATTTGTTACACTCAACAACCTAGTTGTGTCATTGCTAGGTTAATAGTGCTATGTTAGAACTAAAGGATATTGAAATATATTGATTAACAAATGAGGTGATTGATATATCGGGCTATAGGTATATTGACAAATAGGTTGAAGGGTACCCACAATAGATTTTATCAATATATACCAGTGTAATAATTGTTTCCTGTTGCTTCTTTGTTGCTTTGTTGCTTCACCATTGCTGCGTTGCTGTCTTGAGATAGCGTATTTCGATCATTCGATCATTAAACGCGTAAATAATCAAATCTAATTACAATTTCCTTTGAGACTGGCCAAGACATGTTATCATTTGCTGCTTTTATCTTTTATTATTCAATTTTCTAATTGTATATGGTCGATCATTAAATGGTTGCTATTGTACATCAAAGAAATGTGAAGCCAAAGAACAATGAATAGTCTTTTATTGTAGTATTTGATGTTATCAGTTATTATTTACAATAAATTTTGTTTCTTTGAGCGAAATAAGTTTGTATGTAAACTATAATTGTATCATCTAGAACAGCTTATTGTAATGTCTAAGACAGTATTCCTGACAGACAGTTGATATCCTTGTCATGACTATATTGCAATGTATATTTATATACTTGTAGCGTTGGTGACAACAGATAACAGGTTGTAACAGTATTGATATTGAGGATGTATGTTCAATGTAATTATGTGGTTTATATAGGGTTAAAAATTTGTTGTTTACATTTACTTTTTACCTCATTTATTCTGGTAGTAATTCCCTAGTTGAAACACAATGTACTAAAACAATTCTAGATTCTTATGTATGTGGGACACTACCTCACTTAGCAACCAATTGATTCCATGTTTTAACCACTTAATTACTACTATTTGGGCATTTCTTATAGTTGTTTGTTTGTTAATATAGTCTCTGGTGCTTGGACACTATTAATAAGTTTGAGCCCTTGTTTTTCAAGTTAATATCACATTCTTTCCATAAAGATTGCTGACAACAGTGTGTCTATGAATGTTGTCTGTTATGAGTACAACAGATTAATGAGTAACATGTCATAGATATAGATTTGTTAAATTCACATTTTGTTTTAAAGCAAGAACTTACCTGAATTGTGTTAAGTAAGTATTAATATATTAGTTTTAACTTTGTTGTCATTATATGATTACAATCAAATTACTAGTAGTAAGTATGCTGACGTTGTCAAGTTTGTCTTGTTAGTCTACTCCTAACAAAACAGGAGCTGACTAGTAAAATAAACTAGTAGTTTCTAGTATAGTTCCTAAATACAATAGTTAAAGGAAAATAGTAAATAAACTTTCATATTCATTTATTATTAGAAGGAAAGATTGGTAATTAAATTCAATAAATTGATTATCTGCTCTTATTTCAGTTTCTTGTTTTATTATATCATGACAATTGTATAATTATTAATTAATTATTCATTGTCAATCTCATCACTGTCAGGAAGCTAAGTCTAGTTATGGAAGTTTAAAATGATGTTACAATCATAATTATTTCTGGAATCTTTAGTTAATATGTATAATATAGTAATATTATAGTTAATGTAGGAGGTCCTCCTCAAACAACAGTGGTATGCGGGTGAATGTTGATTTTTAAAATAGTAAGGTTATTTTAACAATGATATCCTTCATATAATAATATTGTGAAAAGAAGCTTATTAGGTGTGTGTGTGTGTGTGTGTGTGTGTGTGTGTGTGTGTGTGAGAGAGATTAATTAGAACATGTTCATAGTTTAGTAGAGAAAAAAATCATAATCAGGCTCTTGTTGCCATCACATTGAACAGTTTGTATGTATTCTGTTGTTGTCTATCACCCTATATTAAAGCCATTTATGATATCATACTGCTAATGTTATAATAAAAGTCAAGTGTGTCAATAAAAATAGAGCATGTGTTGCTTCAATAATTTGATACTGTTCAGACAAATATCTCACTGTTATATGAGGTAGATGTATTAAGATAAGCCCTACCACACACACACACACACACACACACACACACACACACAAGGGGCTATGAGATAACTCCTAGAATGTATCATTATAACAAACCAAGCCACTTAAGTGTTAGCATCCTTTAATAACTCAATAATATATTGTTATGAATTATTATTAACTAGCACTAGAGAGAAGTGATAGACACACTAACAGACAAACTAAGTACATTGGCTCTCAATAGCAGCTGGCATAAAACTTATGTTAACAGCTAGTGATCACTTACTGGTGTGTTAATATGGACACTTAGATTAGACTTGTTTAATGATTATTTAGTCTAGCAGCATCTTATAATTATTTTAAAACACATGTCATTGAAGCCAAATGTGACCTGTGAGTTTCAAAGTACTGTATACTAATTTAATTGTGTGTCTCCCACAATTAGATATCAGACCTCTGCCACCATTACATCATTTATCATATACTAAAACATTTTGTTATTGGTTGTAAAGGATAAAATATGTCACATGACATGTGCATGTTAGTTTAGTACATATATGGTGTACTATTAAAATGGATATATCCTAAAACAACTGTTTTGATATTATTAAGTAATAAAAACTAAAATATCCTAATTTGTATAAACTCAATTAGTGGCTACTATGGCTATCAAGACACACCCTTCATAGCTATGCAGCTGTAATTTTGTTAGCCACTACAGGAATTGAGGGCATGCAAATACACATTCAACTGAAGATTATCTCAGTATTTTAGTTTCATTATTATATCATTGGGCTCTTTGCCAATAAACATATCAGCTGCCATCAATCTAGATTATACCTTGTAATTAAATTGCTGAAATAAAATTAATTTACATTATAAACATTTGTTATGATACCTTTTTTGGTCAATGTACAGGTGGCAATTGTTACTATAGCAACAACCAAGATTGCCATACCTTTGTATAGTTATATAAGCATTAGTATAAGGAAGAATCCATAATGTCTGGAGAAAAGGCCAGCCATTAACATGATATATGATATCATGGTGGAGTTTATCAACCTTGCCCACATCCTTTCAGCTGGGGCTTACATAGATATAATCTAGACCACTTCATTTCCTTTAGATATTAACCACAAAATATACTTATTATCACTGGCCAAACCAGCTGTTTTTGTAAGATAGATAATGATAGTGATAATATTGCTTCGTTTATTGACCATATATGTAATAAATGATAGACCACAAAATAACTTTTAAAGGTAACAAACTCTAATATACATGGTTATTTTATGTTCTTGTGGTTTAGCATTGTGTTCAACAGCTGTAATTGTTTCAACTTCCAATAAGGTCATACAAAAAGCATGAGCCCTTACAAGTATATAAAAATAATATGAGAGCATCCTATCCCATTCAATGTTTGCACTGTATACAAATTGTTTTTTGAAGGAAGAGTTAAGTTAACCATTGCCACACCACACTAAAGCCATTGTTTTTGAATGAAGAGTAAGTTAACCATTGCCACACCACACCAAAGCCATTGTTTTTGAATGAAGTTTAATAATCAAATCATTGTTAAACCACACCAAAGCCATTGTTTTTGAATGAATGGTATTGTTGATATAGTAATTAAAGAGGGTGTGAGGTTTTGTTGACCTTTTTTTAAATCATTATAATTAAACTTAATATAGAATTCCCTTGAATGTTATTTACTTAATTGAAGTTTACATAAATTAAGCCAGAAGGCTTAGTCAGTTCATAGTATATATAGTGAACAACAAGTCAAATATTTACTATCTAATTTTTCTTAGCTTCTGCTTGGCATCTTAAATGGGCCAAATTCGAGGAACGAGAATTTCTGATTTTCCTGTTTGGCAAACTTGCTGAATTGAGGTGGATATGGAACGAGGCATTAAGACTATTTTTTGATAAGGTAAACTAGTGACATGGACCTTTTACATGCACATCACATGACTAACACATGATTGACAATACTTTCATCTCTCCTAGCATCAAGACTATCTGAAAACTTTCAAAGACATTTATTATGAAGAACGAGTCATTGAAGATGCTAAGAAAGCATTACAAGCTTGTGAAGGAAGTATAGCCAAGATAAAAAAACAGGTAAAAGATACAATGGTTGATATAAAGTAATTGGAACAATTAGATAAGCAATTATGATATGCTTTGAACTTGCATTATCTTAGGACTGCTACCATGGTTACAAATGTCACATGCTATTACATGTAGTAGAGATTCTTTTGATGATTTTATCTTGCAATAGGTCAACTCAGTCACAATATCATTCTCATGGTGAAACCACAGAATAGATGTTTTGTAACTGTTAAATATATTGCAACCTAGTGCTAATAATGTGCATACAATAACAAACCTAGACTCTAGACTAATTAACTATTTGACAAAGAACTCTTTGAATTATATATATCATATGTTCTCTGGTTTATTGAATTAATATGATGATAACCTTTTTGTGCTTAAGATACAACATAATTTGTTTCTTTTACTTTAATCTGATAAATGATCTATTTACTTTAAGTAACTATCTAATATATATATGATAATCAGTAATTAATATTACACTTCTTACAATATAACTATAGTGGTCATAAGTTTATCTCATTGTTATGATACATGTGATGGGATACAACAGACCATAGCATTGATTTATATATTTAGCATAGGAGCATTACTATATTAAGAATTATGTAGGAAATGTTGTAAACATATATGTAGTATCATATTATGGAGTGTTAATTGTGTACATCTCCTTAGTTGATGAAAACACATCTCACTTACTATACTTACATTGAGTGGTTTAAAATTACAATAACTTGTGTATTATGCACCTGTTCTAACCTTTTTCTTGAAATTGAACTACAGCTGTTTATTTCTCATAGATTGAGAGTGCTCACAAGAAAGGCGATAGTGTCAAATCACACACCTTAGACCAGGAACTCCATTCTGTGAGTTCAATATTTCACTATTCACTGATGTAGTATCTTTTATATCTTTTTATATTAGCAAATTGGTATGAAAGAACACTTGAAGAAGAAAATTGAAGGACATGATGAAAAAATGACAAGATATAAGGTACAGGACAACTAAATTTTACTAGAAATAGTACTATATGTTCTCTCTCTCTCTCTCTCTCTCTCACACACACACACACTCACTCGCTCACTCACAGATTGAACAAGTCCAGAAAGGACTGTTATTGCAGGCACAGTCTGGACTACAGCTGGCTGAACAAATGAGGCACATGTTTATAGCTCAGTTAAGAATTGCAGATATTCTAGGCACCTCAACTTCTGATAATTCCTGTAAGCAACACAGCACAGGTGTACAATATAGATCACACAAACTATACTACATAGAAATACATACATTTACAAAAATCCACTTTATTTTATCTCACTACAATAGCAACCTGGCAAAAGATGACACAAGTACTTATTGGTCTCTCTGATACTCTCGGAATGTACCCTCCACCATCAGGTGCAGTGGATCCACTACCCTCACCATCAGAATCACCACAACAACCCCGCAGATCAAATGCTGAATCACCTCTGATTTCACCTGGTCCATCTACACCTTGGTAAAGTGAACTTTGACATTAAAAATACATACAATATCTTTGTATGATTAATACTTTATTTTAAAAATAACGGAAATAATTTCATTTCTCATTTAGTTCAACCAATCGACGTTCTTTCCCTTTTACATTCCGTCCTCTTCCCAATGAACCCACCCTGGACGCAATGGACCTTCCTCCTCCTCCTCTTCATCCAGCTCCTCCCCCACCTTCATACACACCCCCTCTGTGTAGTCCCAACCACACACCCACACATAGCAGTCATCGAGGGAGAGCATTTACTCGTTGTTCTTGTAAGTATACTTAACAATTATTAGTAGCATATTGGTAATATATGAGATTGGGCAAATATATCTTTAGTATACAGCATTAGGTCTTAAGTAAAAGGGATAATTTCATTGTAAGTCCAAGCACCATTTATGGTATGTACTAATACAGTATATGTTGGTATATAGTAATAATGTGTGATTTGACATACTTTCAATTGAGAATGTTTGTTGTACTATACTCATTATATATTATCCAATGGACTAGTAGTTGAATTGTTTTGTGTGTTAGTGGAAATTCTTCCAAAGATAATGTTATTTATAATAATTGTGTTAAAATTGTTTGCTTTAAACTTTAATTATCGATGGGAGTTTTAGGTTGTGCTTGCAATGTCCCATTGCTATACTTGCATTTGTATTATTTGTTAGATAATAGACCTGCTTTGCTTGCTACTATGATGACAGTGCACCCCAAACCTGTTTATATTAGTATTACATTGAGCTGCCATGGTGATAATCACTGCTTACAATAATAATACCAGCTGTTCTTTTACTCAAATGTGTGTGAACAGAACTTAGTTTCTGCTCACAAAAGCTTTTTTGTGCTCCCAAAAGGGTTTCTAATGGTCCAACAGGGTCAAATATTATATTATTATTATAGACCACACCAGATAAACTGTTATAGGTAACAATGGGTTATAACAAAAGTACCAGTTAGTCAAACTTACCCTATACCACAATCCTTTGAAATGCATTCTGTTTGCTTTGCTAAAATATACATTGTTCAACTTGGAGATCTGTTGTGCATCAAGTACACACTTAACTTTTCTTGTCCTGTCAAAATGATTACAATTGGTTTTAAAGTAATATAAAAAGATCAGTACCAATAGAATATTGGCTGTGACCTATAATAGTTTGTATACTTGAAGCCAATACTACATCTTTACCTGTAAACAATTACCAAAACTACCTTGTCTGGTTCCTTCCCTAAATTACATACATGGAGTGTATACCTTAGCTAATTATCATCGTTATCACACCACAGGAAAACATACATTTACAACACTATTTACATTACATGCTACATTACATGTACATGAAAACATGTTATGTACATGAAAACATGTTATGTACATGCTGTGCTTGTCATGATGTAACAACTACTTGTATGTGGTTATATCTTCATCTCTCTCTCTCTCTCTCTCTCTCTCTCTCTCTCTCTCTCTCTCTCTCTCTCTCTCTAGCTGATATAACTCCTGCAAAGATTGCAGCAAAACCCACAAATCTTTCCTCTCCTTTCCCTTACAACTACAGAACAAACATCACCATTCTTGAAGAGTCAGAAAAATTTGATCAACCACAAGAACGGTACCGTTCAAAGTCAGTTAGCCAACCTCGTACCACTTCCTCTGCTTCATCTTCACCTCATCACATCAACAACATCTTTAACTTGGACTCTCCTGTGGATCAGAATTACTCTCACTTCAACAATCATCACCGTCAACATTCAAATCCATTAATTTTAGGCCCTGACATACCTCATAATTATGACAAACTAAGAGGCCCTCCTCCTCCACGTGATAGTGAGACTCCTGGATCAGGATCTGATTCAGGTTATGCTGATCCTATAGATGCCTTAAGACAATACTATTCATCCCAATATCAAGGGGGTAATATTCCAGTTAGTGAACCTCCATACCAAACATTAGCTGAAATACAAAGGATTCGACAAGCAAGGCTAAACTTAAACCGAACTGACTCCCCCGAAGATCCTGCCTATTCACGACCATTTGATTGCCTTCGAGGTCTACCAGGTCCTGTCAGAATATCAGGTGAAACCACACCTGGCATTGCTATGCCTCAAAACTTTCAACATACGAATCCAGCTGGTCGGAGTAGAATGAAAAAACATAGAGTCCACAGACAGCCATTCCATGCCAGCTCTGGTAGTGATGATGCTCTAAGTTCCTCCCCTTCTCTCTCCCCATCTCCTGAACCAGACATCACACCCTTGACGTCTTCCCAGCGTAGTGGCTCATTAGATCGTCTATTGGAACCTCCAACGATACAAAAAGTCCGAGTGAAGCTCAAAGAAGGTACTTCATGTAGAATGAGACAGCGAGTTCATTCAGAAGGAAACCTTCTTGCACAAAAGAAACTCTCATCTCGTCCCGATATTCTATCACCACTTGCCTTGACAACCAGTACTGCCAGTGAACAAGATAGAACTCCATCTTCTTCTCCGCAACCATCTCCTATCCATGTTCCCATCCCAGTTGAGGTATTGAAATTACATAATGGGTTTGCTAAACTTGTTCATCCAAGTTCGTCATCATCTCAATCTCAATAACACTCCTTTCTCACGAAAAGGATTAAGTTATTATCATCAAGTCTTCCCATAATCACTCGTGTTGATTGTTAATTGTATCTTTATTGTAAGACAATAATTACATGATACTAAATGTTCTCATATTATTATTAATATGAGAACATTTTGAACTGATAAATATATTCTCTGTATTATATCACAACATTTTCTTTATAAGTAATATTGATAGTAATTATTGATCAATGTATAAGTGTGTATATAATATGTATAGTGTATATGTGTGTAGTAGATGTATAAAGTTATATTCCATTCTTTGTGTTGTGTGTATTTTGTAAGTTTGATTGGATGAATAATTAACAGTCTTTGTAAATTAGAAATCACTTTAAAAATTGTTATATTAAATAATACAAAAAAAAGAAAAGGAGATTGTCATGAAGGCAAGACTATATTTTTCAAGAGAAAGCCATGAATAAAACTTAGTAGTTCAGTATTACTGTACTATTAAGTAATTCATGCAAATTTTCTGTTGATCATAATATAGTGTTAAGTAGATGGTCCACAGTATCAATTACTTGCATTATTTAACAGAAATGATAGATGACTTTTTTAAAATGTCAATGATTTGTTTTGAGATTTAGAGTCTAGTTCAAGAGTTAGTTTTAAGACAGATATGATCTACAAATAAAAGGACAGACTACTAACAGAAGGATACCAAAATTAAGACAGTTAATTTTCAAAGACAGCCAATATCGTCAGATCACTCTGAATACACAACGTTATTACATAAATTTCACACCAACATATATAGCATCTTGTGCATACTTTATAGAGCATAGCTGTGACACATAAAATGATGTTTACCTTGTACAATATAAACAATTCTTTTGTGCTTTCTTTAAATTAATGAGTTGACATTCATGTTGGACAGTTTTGTATTGTCCAATATATAAAGTTCTATGCACAAGTTGAACATTTTAAACCTAATTAGTAGATTGTGCAATTTCACAATGACTCCCAGTAATATACAGGAGAAATGATGAGCATATGAAGGCCAATCCCTTCTAAACCCTTCTACTCTGCTTCTCGCATCATTTGCCCTCATGTTGTCCTCTGTTTACTAATTACCGTACAAATACTCATATGATAGGGACTAACTTGTTTATATTTAGCTCTTAATTGCTGGAGTTGATAAGTGTATTCAGTCTCATTGATGTTCATAATAGAAAACTCCTTTACTATGGTAATAAACCCTGATAAAAGTCTATATCAAAGATACAAAATAATGGGACCATAATTAGGTAATAAGGCAATTAAATTCCCATTTCTATGCCTTGATCTTAGAATCAAACTATATGCTGGTAGATACAAGTTAAATAATGAATATGAAAAAGTTATTTTTTATTGACTAGTATATTGTTAAGAGTAGATAAGAGGGAAGGAAGTGTTGAATGTCACATAGTACTATAGAAACACTGTGTGGAAAGTAACATGACATATATGTGACATAGTTCCATAAATTAGTACATAATCCTCCAGTTAACTCTCATTGTGATGTCATTATTTTAAGATTATGTGCAAATTTACGGAACTATGTCACAAGTATGTCATGTTACTTTCCACACAGTGTTTCTATGGTACTATGTAACGTTCAACACTTCCTTCCCTCTTACCTACCCTTGGTAGTATGATACTGATTTCTAATAGATGTTATCTACCAAAGTATAGACATTTGCCAGACCTCTGTTGCTTTGAACAAATAAACAACTAACTTGTTTTTTTTCTCTTTTTCATTTTTGTCCATCTCCTCTCGACTGACTAAATTTAGCCACGTCTCAGCAAAACCCAAATAAAAACCAATCTAGAAAAATACTATCATAGAAGACCTCAACGATCTTATACATTAATACCTCTTCTCCTATCTGCCATCCTTTCTCAAATCCAGTATGGTAGCCATCAGATAAACCTTGCTGTACTCCATGAGTATAGCCTTCCTTGAATCCTAACTGATGAGCTCTGAACAAAAGGACATTAATAATAAATAGAAAGATTGAGCCCTGGGAGGATCATGTGCTCCCACGTGGTATCTTACCTGTCCTCAGTAAAGAGTATAGACTCAAATGGATCATAATGTTTATCAGCCATGAAATAGCCCCACCCACTATTAATTACTGCTGTTATAAATCAAACTAATGGACAAATAATTATTTAAAATTTGACACATATTAACATTTGACTCCTTTAGCAAATAACTATTACAGTAGTCTAAAACGGGGAAGAAGTAAAGCTGTCATCTATAGTCCATTATACATTTCCATCTGTTATTACCCATGCATTCAACATTGATGTAAAAAGATTGTCCAGTTGTCTCCCAGTCAAGGAGACTGCAAAGTGGATGTAATTCTCTCACATAATATCTTATAGTGTGTACACTCAAACACATTTCTTGTTTCAGTTTCAATATGACTGGTTCGTGATAGATCTGCCATGGGAAAACTTCAACCTCCACTATTTGTGACCATTCTTTAAATTTGTTAGCATATTTAGGTGGTAATGAAGACACAGGTAGTGACGCCATATTGTGGATAACGACAGACTCACAGAGAAGTGAGAGAGAAGGTGGTAGTCTAAATATGACACTAGGTGGGTACTTGATGAGCTGAGAGTCACATAACATCCACACATAACCTTTATTATCTACTGCAAAATCATGACACCAGTAAGTGTTGATAGAATAGAGATATTGCTTCGTTGGACTAAATACTTTTATATTGCCATCATTGACCAATACAAAACCATCTGGATGAAAGACAATTCTCTTTACATTATTAGAAGAAAGATATTCCTCTCCATACGAGTACAAATGATTTCCACTTTTATTGAACACACTAATACCTCTTCTACCAGTGGCAACATGTATGTTGTGTTCATGATCACATGAAATACATTTAATATTTGGTCCCTCTAGTAGATTTGTCAAAACTTTTCCATCAATGTTGTACACACCAATACCACCAAAACTAAATCTAGCCATTCGTTCAAATCCAGCATAAATCAATTGATGAGGAGTAGAACTAATACACAAATCACTAAACCAATGGTTTCTGCGATAAACCTCTCTAACTAACTTTCCTGACTTAGTATATTTGGAGATACAATTGCGCTTCAGATCTATTGCAAAACACGAGCCATCTTTAGTCATAATAGCCTTATTTACTGAGCCCTTTTTAAGTAAAATAATTTCCTTAGTACAATATTCATTTGTGTCAATTGAGATGACTTTTCCACCTTGTTCATCATTTATAGCAGTACATAATGTTGTACCATCATTACACATATATAAAAAAGGATGAAGAGGCCAATTCATTTGTAAAGAGCTTAAGACACTGCTAGGTATCTTCTCATGATTCCTGTAAAGTATTTCATCACAAATAGTTAAAATAGCCTGAATTAGAGATACAATAGTTGTATTTAATACTCCACAAATATATTTCCTAAGGTCTACTTCACTTTATAACACACACACAGACACACAGACACAAACACACACAGACACACCACAGACACACAGACACACACAAACACACACAGACACACACACACAGACACACACACACACACAGACACACACACGCACACACACACACACACACAAGTCAATGTAGGAAACATTCTATCAAGAGCTCTCAAAGATGAAGTTTATACTTACTGCATGTAATAGAGCTATGTATAGGGCTACTTATATAGGGCTCAACTAATAAAACACAAAAAACAAACAATTACTGTTCTAGTAGCCCTAGATTGCTGTGTTTAGAAAAATCATAGATTGCTGTGTTTAGAAAAATCAAGTCATTTTAAGTGTGTCATTTATACTCCATTATCTTTAGTGTTTACTCATTACACTTACCAGAGGTGAAGTCTTGTGCAAGAGCCCTTGTCATTTCTCAAACTTATATGGCAGGGGTAAGACATATTTCAATAGCAAACTAATAACAAATATTAGAGGTGGAGTGAAGACTAATAAATACTACTACATACAAACACAGTAAATAATAATAGAGGAAATTAAAATAAGCACAGCTCAAGTATTATTTTTTCAAAACAATATATCTGTTTCTACCAGTCCCAACAGAAACATGATGCAGACCTAGTCTTTCGGCAGACTCGTGAATTAACAAGCGAGTGTGAGCACTTAATGTAGAGGGAAGACGGAGTTCTTTCTCAGTAGACGAAGCAAAAGATGTGATTTGTTCAACTATTGCTGCAGTTTTGGCATCTGTAGGTACAACAGAACCAGTAGCAGTTGGTCCAATAGGTTGTCCAAATGTAAGGTTTATAGTTAAACCATTCTCTTTTCTTAAGTCAGCCAATTCATTCCAAAATGGTCGTAGGACACTCTGTAAAGTCTCCTTCGCTGACTTCACTGAGGGCACAGCAAAACGGAAACAGGTAGTATTCTTAACGTTGCCATCGGTAACAACATTTAATCCTTGTGCTAAGAGTTGACGAATATACGTTGGTAATCTGGCTTCAACAATCATTTTGCCTTTCCATTTCATCAGCTCATTGTTTCCAGACAAACGAATCTCTACAGGAGTATACGAGTCTGGAGGGAAGTCTCTCCTCATTAACAAGTCTTCATAACATTGATCAGAAGGATGATCACCATCTTTAAGTATGGTTCTGGCATCTTGGAATATTGTACTAAGACGAGGTATGTACTCTTCAGGAATGAAATCGCTACACAGGTCTGACCAGTTTTCAAATGTCATCTCAGCAGCATGATTGACAGCTACTTGAAAGATTCTGTCACATGTGGGTTTGTCATTCAATTCTTGTGGGTTTGAGAGTAAACAGTTGACTAATAACTTAACTACATGGAATGTTCGTATAAAATGGTAGGCATTGCCTTTTTCTCTTTTTGCCACCAGTAATTGCACGACCATTTCTGTTACAGCACCAATCTCCTCTAAACCAAAAGAACATTTCACAAATTGAGTGTCTACCTGTTCCATAAAGACAGCACCACTGATAGCAACTTTACTTACAGTATCACCAGCCTGCCTCAACTCTGCTATTTTTGATGCTGGGAGCTTCTTATCAGTAGGGTTCTTAAAAAGGTCTTCATTAGGTACCAATGCAACAACAATATCAAATTCAATTGACGGAGTTTGAGAGAATTGGATTAAAACTTTCAGTCGAGGGCAACGAGAACTATGTCCTATGTGAGCATAGTTAATACCACAAGATTGTAGGTATGTAGCCAGTAGAGTGATCCACTCAATGTGTGTGTGAGTGGGTGGAGCTACAAAGCAAACATCAACATCACTCACTCGGTGGAGAGGGCTGGAGCCAAACACATATAGCAGGTTTGATGGATTTCCTTGATAATCAAGAATCTTGGCAAATTGGACAGCGATGAATTCCAACCCTTCTTGGACAGCTGCTTGATATTCCAGTGTTGATAGGAGACCATATTTGAATAAATGAGCTTGTAAGGTGGAATTGAAGTGGGAGTGCATTGGAGCAGCTATCTTTTTACTGCTTTTTATGGAAGCATGAATATCACTCAATTTAGTGGCATCAATGATATCAAACTGGATGTGACTTCCTTTGCCTTGTGAAAGCCACTGAATGGCAGCAAGATTCTCAGGAATATCATCCCAGAATTTGACAAGGGTCACATCAGGAAAATCAACTAAAAGTTTCTTCATTATTCTAAGTTTGAATTGAGACGTAGATTCGTCTGTAACATCAGGTTTGCATATAATTTTCTGAGGAAATACTTGTGCTGATTCTAATACATGTAATAAACCAGGACGTGTGGATTCTGCTCGCCCAGTTAATACGACAGTGTAGCTTCCTGCTCGATTGGCATGGCAACGAATTTCAGGGAGAGCAGGACCAGGTAATATTTTGAGTGGTGGCAACAACGATTCAGGCCAGTTCAACCATCCTCTTCTGTGAGGCCATTTTTTACCAGTAAGTCTTTCATATTCTCTTCTTCCTGTCATATTCCCCGGGGGAATGAACAGAGTTCCATCGAAGTCAAAAACAAAGAGTTGTGTTACTTTCTGGTCTCCAGTTATAATGCCAGACTTGTCTTGGGGTGCAGTTGGTTCTTCAAGGCTGTCATTAGTCAGCGACAATACATTTGGTAGAATTGACTTCAATTCTGTAGATGATGTGACAGTATAAAAAGTCATATCTGCCAACTTCTCGCTAACTACTACTTTTTGTTCTTTCTCATCTTGTGTTGCTTGTCTGACAACAACTCCAACTGTTCCTTCTAAAACCACTGTATGGTTTTGACGTATCATGTGAGACTGAAGCATTGCATTTGCGGCTTTTGGAGGAACACCCTCAGCAGCTGAGATAGTAATGTGAGCAGTCTGGTTCAGACTGACAAGTCGTTGTGGTAACTCCACAAAAGCTGCCTGTATCTTACCGTTATCAGCTTGACCAATGACATGAAATTTTACTTTCTTACCAACAATGATCTTACTGAGTTGTTTCATGTTTGGTTCAAAGACAAGTGTAACATGAGAACCATATAATTGACTGTGGATTGGTCGATAAGCACTCATAAGTTGCCACTGTGATTCTAGACTCAGAAATATTCCTATATATACTGCTACCAAGGAGTTGCTCGACTTTAGCTCCACAGGAAGAGCAATGGGAGGAGCCTGACAGAGAGAGAGGAGAGAAAATACAGGAGGTTGTCTTGGATCCCAGTCTCTTGGGTAAACTAGTTGAGGAGGGACAAGGACTCTCATTTCATTTTCCTCCCAACGTTGGTACATCTTATTGATTGCAGCTGGTTGGATGCTATGAATATTTCGAGATCGAAACATTTCAGCTATGCTGGGATTGAAGCAAGGAATCTCCAAGATGTGACATTGGTATCCAAGTATATCACATATGTATGTATATATTCTGTACTCCCAATGTTGTGTATTAGTGTTGTCAATGACAACTAACTTCTTACCATTAGCTAGGGAATCAAGAAAACGCGTAAGACAATATTGATGTGCTTTGAAAGCTGTGGCTGGATTGAAACGATATTGAGCTCCTTCTATGAAATAATCATCAGCAGATATGACTTCTGTTTGAGCTCGATTACAAAGCATTTCTTGACAATGTTGGGCTAGGTAGGACTTGCCGCTACCAGGAAGACCCCTCATGATAATGATGGAGGGTAGGACAGCTGTAAGGGACTCGAATGTGGCAGCTTCTTTGTTCACTCGAATTAATTCTTGAATAACAGACTCGAATTTGATTTCATCTTGCAGTTGTATGGACGAGTGAAGTTCTTTAATGAGCATATCCTTTTCATATTCATTGAAGTATCCTATATCGCCTAAAATACCAAGTTGGTTTTCAACTAACAGTGCAAATGAGTCTGGTAATCCAAGGAGCGAGTTGGAAATGGTTCCAAAACGAAGGTAGAACCCATCTGGTTGAGCTGGAGCATGCATTGAACACAAATGAACACTAGAGATAGGTTGGTGTCCCAAATGTGTCTCCAAGAAAGGTTGATAGCAAGCTGGATTGATGATGAATGTATTCAACTCTCTCTGCATGGGACGTGATAATTTAACAATGGTAATGTGAGGGGTGTACTCCTCGTGGTTTCCGGGTGTTCGGAGGCCTGCCACTTGAAACTGTTCAATCAAATGAGAAACAAACTTAGAAAGTGCAGGCTCTGGTTTCATTTTGATGAATATCAGCCTCTCTCTAAAGTTACTGACCCCATTGAAACTCAACTCCATACAGTTAGGTAACAATGAGATAAATTGTAACCTAGCTGCTTGTAAAACTCGCTTTGCTGTCTCAATTTGTTCATCATTGATAAGTCGTGCCATGCAAAGTGTGACATGAAGTGATGTAATATTAATTAAACAATCAGCTAGTTGAGGATTGAGTCGAGTGATGTGAGAAATTATATTTTGAATGTTTGCTTTGACCTCTTCATTTTCAACATGAATACAGACAAAATGGGTGGGACGATTAATGTTGCTATAGTGATGAGTAGAATGTTGATCTTCACTCTCAGCTTCAGCTTCCATTAGGCTAATGTCCTTCATTGTATCTGTTTCCTCAGAGCCATCTCTTTGATCTTTTGTTAAAATATCTTGTATCGTTGAGCCTCCACGTGATCCAAAGAAATTATCAATTTGACTGCGTTTGTCCCAAACAACTAGATCTTTATATTTGAAGTATTGGATTCGATGTTTGGGTACAGCTAGGACATTTGCACCAACAGTAGAAATATCTTCCCAGCTGAACTCTTTAAAGGGTTTTTCTTGGATACCAATAAAGCGATCAAGGTACCCCACTATGAAATCTTCTGAGGGTAGGTCTGGATCCCAGAGAATGCGAGAGATGACTTCAGTAGCTGGTCGCATCCTCTGTTTTTTCTCGTCTTCGTCATCTTCTTTGTCTCCCTGGCTAGATTTTTTTGGAGAGTCATTAGATTGTTTACTCTTAGCACTGCTCTGAATCTCAGTGGTAGCTTGGGTCTCATTCTTAGTCTGAGTATCAGTCTGTGTTGGTACTCCTGGATGTAGATTTCTGCATTGACTGCCAAATTTACATTTGCCTTGCAAAAAGAATTTACAAACTTTTTGACCTTCAGAGATTCTACCTGCAGCTGATCCTCCCTTAGTAGAGGATGTACCCACATTTACTGGTGGAGATGTCTCAGGTAAACACAATGGGTGACCTTCAATCCAGTCCTTAGCTGCCTCAATGATGGCATAAAGCATAGAAGTGCCTATAAGAGGTGTTGCTATAGAAACCAAGTGACTATGTAAACCAAGGTTGTCTAAGTGTGCTGGTAAGATGATAGTTGGTATAGAAGAAGGATAAGAATCTGAAGAGAGGAAAAGTAAAGAACAAGGTCATTAAAAAGAAAAAATGCTATCATTGCTTGAAGCAACAGAATTATAGATGTTACTACATATAGCATGTTTAGGTTACCAACATGCAAGTTGTCCCTAAGGAATAACCCTCTACTTTTATATGTATTTATGTAGCTCATTCGAATGTCAAGCTTCTAGTAAGTCATGTCAGTAAAAACAAACATTACTTTTCACACAAACTAGATTGCATCATTATATATACCAGATGAAATAGTACAGTGATTGAATACTGACATATCTCTTACCTGACAATTTCAAAGTCATGGTTGTCGTTCCATTAAGAACATATACAATGACTGTTTTGCCTTCTTCTTTATGGATTGTGACTTGATCTGAAAAAATAGACTGCAAAACTCCAAGTTCTTCAGTAATACCTTCCATGATCATATACACGTATGAACGAATATTCCACTACACAAATCTGTTGTAGCTCAGTAACAGAACTTCTTCACAGAATTCTGCAGTCAGTACTACCTCTTATAACTACTGTCAGTAGTCCAATCCCACTGCACAATCTGACAATTGCACAATCTCAAAGTAACTCGACTCAATTACTTGAGGATGGTGCAAGAAGTAAAGAGGTGTGTGTCTTCTTCTTAGTGGGTGCGGCTAATTTAAGCCTTGGGGGTGTGGCAGATGTAAAGGTTGAATATATATTGCATGATGCATCAATGTTGCAAGTTAATAATCAAAGTCGTTCAGACAAGGCGATATGGCTGGTGTTCCAAGTAGCAAAGTACAATTATATGTTTATGATCTCTCTATGGGACGAGCAGCCCAGCTTTCTCCATTGTTGTTGGGTAAGAAAAGTAATCTTTAAATTGATTTATAAAGTTTTAATTTTTTTTCCATACAGGAGAATATATTAATGGGATATGGTAAGCTTCAAATATAAAATAATATTTTTAGTTGTATTAACATACTAAATATTATTTTTATGATCACTACTTAGGCATACTGGAATTGTTGTTTATGGTATTGAATATTTTTACAGTGCTGAAGGAATCCTGTCTTGTCCTCCTGTAAGTGTACATGGATAACTCATACTCCTGTTATTGGGGTTATGTTATTTGCTAGGGTGGTACTATTATGGGTCCACCTCATAAAATAGAAGATTATGGAGAAACTCAGATTCCTGAAGAGGTGTTCCAAAGATATTTGACTGAACTGACTTTTGATACCTTCAAGTAAACAAGTAACATTTTATGTACAATTGTTAGTAATTCTTTTCTCTTTTTTTTAGACCTGAAGAGCATGATCCATATTTTCATAACTCTAATACCTTTTGTAATGAGTTGGCTCAATATCTTACTAGCAAATCTATTCCTAAATATATTACAAATTTTCCAGATGAGCTGTTTGAAACGTAAATTGAACATTAATATGATATTAAAACTTTCATCTCTCTCTCTCTCTCTCTCTCTCTCTCTCAAGATACTTTGGAGTTGAAATGAAACCTTATATAAATAAAATAGAAGAGATGGATGTGGCTAATAGAAATGGATCTCATATAATTCCACTTGCAGCAATTCGACGACAACCTCCTTCTCCTTCTCATTCTGGTAGTACTACATCTACCAGAAGAATTTTTCCAGAGTCTGATATAATGAGAATTGTTTCTAGTGGATTTACAAGAAATAGAGCAATTAAAGAATTAGAAAAATGTGATGGTAATACTGATGTAGCACTTATTCGACTGTTGGGCCGAACCATTCATTTTGGAGAATTTGGCAACAAACCAAGCTCTCCGGATCCATGAACAGATAAATACAATATATTACTAAAATATTGAGACTTTATTATCAATAATAATTATTGTTATTAAACTGTCCCCTGATCTAAAAAATTTAATACTCTCTTAAGTACTGTAGTTGTGTCAAGTTATATAACCAAATTTGTAAGAGAGTGAGGTTGACCTTTTTTAATACTCTCTTAAGTACTGTAGTTGTGTCAAGTTATATAACCAAATTTGTAAGAGAGTGAGGTTGACCCTTACTGTTACACAGCTGGATGTAGTCACCATGGTTTTGTTATTAAATGAGTAAAATGTGATCATTTCTACATGTTTGTTAACTATCTCTTCTCTTCAGTCGAATGTATATGATTACTGGATCTAACAGTGGACTGGGTAAATGTACTGCTTTAACACTAGCTAAGAAAGGTATTGTTTATCATAGCATAATCACTGGTAAATCAAGGAAATGTAATCATTGATTTTATAATTGATTTTTATCACCAAATATATTACAACACTAACTGCTTACTTTAGGTGCCACAGTTCATATGGTATGTCGTAATCAAACAAGAGGAGAAGAAGCCAAACAAGATATTATACAACAATCAGGCAATGATGTAAGTATAATATATATTTATAATAATTAATTAATTATATATATATATATATATATAAGCTTAGAGAAAGTCTATTTTTACACCTACTGTGCTATGTATATTTACTCATAAAATCATTTCTGGCACAGTTGTAACTTGAAGCCATCCATTTTACCTGTTAGTTGTTGATATGCTTTTGTAATTACAAATAAATCATCTGTTTCAAATTCACTTTCAATTTTATAATATCACACTACCTCCCTCTCTCTTTTCCCTCCATTTTTGTTCCTTTCTTACTCATTAGAAAGTCCACCTTCATGTACTGGATATATCTAAGTCACGTGATGTAGTTCAATTTCCTTGTGACTTTGTCCAGTCACAGCAGCCATTAGATGTACTGGTAAGATACTGTTATATAATACAGCTGGTACTGTAGGTGTAATATTCTCAGACTATAAAGAGCCTTCTTTTTTCCCAAAATATAGCACATAACAAAGACAATGATTACAGGACATGTTAACAACAACAGATACATACATATAAACCTGACTACATCGGACTACAATGTTCAATTGTCTCTATATAATAATAACTCAGCACACTGTCTTTACATAACTCAGCATACTGTCTTTACAAACAGTACATTTCCCCCTCTTTATTTAAAATTAGTATATGTTAGATGGTTTGGTAGCTTGTGGTTACACATTGGATATCTTCAAGTGGGAGGTGGGTTTGTATCATTTGGCATGGTGAGTGGTGGGTGATGTGGGTGTAGCAATAGTGACTGCATGGTGGTGTGTCTTCATGAGTGGTGGGTGATGTGGGTATAGGAGTGATTGCAATGGTGACTGGTGATGTGTCTTCATGAGTGGTGGGTGATGTGGGTGTAGGAGTGATTGCAATGGTGACTGGTGATGTGTCTTCACGACTCCTTTCAGTTTGGGTATGCAGTTCTGAAGTGGACTCTGGGTTAATACATGAGTCCACTGTGTCTTCATTTAGAGTGTATCTTTTTCGTATAAGATTGACATGTCTTTTTCAGTTATCCCCATTGTTAAATTGAATAATGTATAATTCTGGACCTGCATATGCTACAATAAAACCAGGGACCCATTGATTCTCACCTTTACCCCCCCCCCCCGAGTCCACTAGCTGCACCACCCCAGTCGGCTCCACTCTTCAACCCCCCCAGCAGCCCCCCCTGGTCAGTTGGTTCTACCTTCAAACCCCCCCCTCCTCAGTCAACTCTGCCTTCAACAACCCCCCCCCCCTCCCCCCAGTTGTCACCCACCCTGGTTGGCTCTAGCTTGGTAAGTAAAGTGATTGTAGTTGCTTATTGAAGAAGTTATATTAAAGATAAGGTATTATTAAAGACAAAAAGTATTATAGTTTCAATTAAACATGTATTACAGTTTCAAAAGAAATTGAATTCTAAACTTATTCAAGAAATTGAATTCTAATTGAATTGTGTAACTTTAATATCTTTGAAACTAAAGTTAAGATTGACTATAAAATTTTTTAAAAACAATTAAAATGTACAAAGATAAAAGAAAAATGACAAACTAAAAAAACGAGCTAGAAAAGAAATAAATAACAAGCTATAAATGAGAAAAAAACCATAAAAGTGAAAATTGAGAAAAAAACTATAAAGAGAACAACAAAAATATATATTTTTAAAATAACCTTTGAAAACTAAAGTTAAGATTGACTTATTTTAGTGAAATCTGTTTTTTTAGAACAAATTATAAAAGATTAAAGACAAAACTATTTAAAAGAATTAAACTAAATAAAACTATAAAAACTTTACAGAAAAAATACAAATGAAAAAAAATTAAACAATATAAGATAAAACTGTCTTTGCAGTTGAAGAGTCCCTAAGAAGTCCAGTGAAGGTCTCCAATCCACCAAGAAGTCCTTGAAGGTCTCCAATCCACCAAGAAGATCCAGTGAAGGTATCCAATTCAACAATAGTAGAAAAGAGAAGATGGAGAGTTCCCAAGAGTCCAGTCAGTCCACAAGTTGAGAACATAGAGGGAGAAAGAGAAGAATAACAACTGGATTACTAAAGAATGGATGAAAAGTGGATGGATGGATGGAAAGACAGCTCACCTTTTTCACCAGTGCTGCTCCTGCAGGGATAGAAAAAGAGAGTAGTTATGAACTGATAGTGACAATGAGTGGATAGAGAGTGAAGAGAGAAAGAGGAAGCGAAAAGGGACTACCAACCTATACACACACACACACGCACCCAAGAAGATCAGAGTTCTTCAGTAATACCTTCCATGATCACATACACTTATGAACAAATATTGCACTACACAAATCTGTTGTAGCTCAGTAACAGAACTTCTTCACAGAATTCTGCAGTCAGTACTAACCTACTGCAATGTTTGGAGGTTGAACTGACAATAATAATCTCAGAGTGACTCGTAAAGAGGTGTGTGTCTTCCTCTTGGTGGGTGCAGCTATAATAATAATTAAGCCTCAGGGGGCGTGGTAAATGTAAAGGTGAAATATTGCATGTTGTATAAATGTTGCATATTTAATAATCGAAGTCTTACAGACAAGTCGATATGGCTGATGTGCAAAGTAGCAAAGTACAGGTATATATCTATGATCTCTCTATGGGACTAGCAGCACAGCTCTCTCCATTGTTTTTAGGTAAGAAAAGTAATCTTTAAATTGATCCATAAATTTTTAATTTTTGTTTTCTATACAGGAAAACAGATTAATGGAATATGGTGAGCTTTATATATAAGATAATACTAAAATTGATTTTTGGTTGTATTAATATACTAAATAATAATGTGTATTATTGTTATGATCACTACTTAGGCATACTGGAATTGTTGTTTATGGTAAAGAATATTTTTTTGGTGGTGGAGGAATCATGTCTTGTCCTCCTGTAAGTGTACATGGATAACTCATACTCCTGTTATTGGGGTTATGTTATTTGCTAGGGTGGTACTATTATGGGTCCACCTCATAAAGTAGAAGATCTTGGAGAAACTCAGATTCCTGAAGATGTGTTCCGAAGTTACTTGACTGAATTGTCTTTTGATACCTTCAAGTAAACAAATAACATTTAATGTACAATTGTTAGTAATTCTTTTCTCTTTTATTTAGTCCTCAGTCATATGATCTGTTTCATCATAATTGTAACTCTTTTTCTAATGAGTTGGCTCAGTTTCTTACTAGCCAATGTATCCCTGAATATATTACAAACTTACCACAGGAGGTGTTAGAAACGTAAATTGAACCTTGATATGAAGTATAAGCTTTCACATCTCTCTCTCTTTCTCTCTTTCTCTCTCTCTCTCTCTCTCTCTCTCTCTCTCTCTCTCTCTCTCTCTCTCTCTAGACCATTTGGAGCTCAAATTAAACCTTTCATAGATCAATTACAAGGGATGGATGTGGCTAACGGATATGGATCTGTTATACCTCCAACTCAACCACAACATCCTTCACCTTCTTATTTTGCTAGCTCATCACAAACTAGTACTACTTCAAACAGAGAATCCACCAGAAGAAATTTTCCAGAATCTGATATAATGAAAATTGTTTCTAGTGGATTCACAAGAAGTGAAGCAATTGAAGAGTTAGAAAAATGTAATGGTAATGCTGATGTTGCACTTATTCAACTGTTGGGCCGGACCATTCATTTTTAAAAAGATACTCTTGACAAAAAATTAAACTTTACAAGTTGAGCATAAAGAGGATAAATACAATATATTACTAAAATATTCAGACTTTTATTATCAATATTAACTATTGTTATTAAACTGTCCCCTGATCTGAAAAATCTCAGACCCTGTAAGTACTGTTATTGTGTCAAGTTATATAACAAATGTGTAAGGAAAGTGAGGTTGCTTTCTCTGACACTACGGTTTAAGTCAAGTTCTTTGCTGTTCTCCTAACTGTTATATTATGTCTATAAAGCAGCTGTTTGCTGGAGGTACAGTGTACCGAAATATTGTCTGGTATTCCAAGGGAATTCAGGAATATACCAGGTTAATATAGTATATTGGTGGAGTTGTTTGTCACGTGACATGCTCTCTTACATAGACAAGGTTATGAGAAGGCATCAAGAAACTTTGATGATAAAGATTTGGAGGTTGATGTCAGCAAGTGAGTTTCAACAGCTGGATGTAGTCACCATGGTTTTGTTATTAAATGAGTAAAATGTGATCATTTCTACATGTTTGTTAACTATCTCTTCTCTTCAGTCGAACGTACATGATTACTGGATCTAACAGTGGACTGGGTAAATGTACTGCTTTAACACTAGCTAAGAAAGGTATTGTTTATCATAGCATAATCACTGGTAAATCAAGGAAATGTAATCATTGATTTTATTATTGATTTTTATCACCAAATATATTACAACACTAACTGCTTACTTTAGGTGCCACAGTTCATATGGTATGTCGTAATCAAACAAGAGGAGAAGAAGCCAAACAAGATATTATACAACAATCAGGCAATGATGTAAGTATAATATATATTTATAATAATTAATTAATTATATATATATATATATATAAGCTTAGAGAAAGTCTATTTTTACACCTACTGTGCTATGTATATTTACTCATAAAATCATTTCTGGCACAGTTGTAACTTGAAGCCATTTTACTTGTTAGTTGTTGATATGCTTTTGTATTGATTGTTATTGAATATTACAAATGAATCATTTGTTTCAAATTCACACTCAATTTTATAATATCACACTCCCTTCCTCTCTCTTTTCCCTCCATTTTTGTTCCTTTCTTACTCATTAGAAAGTCCACCTTCATGTACTGGATATATCTAAGTCACGTGATGTAGTTCAATTTGCTTGTGACTTTGTCCAGTCACAGCAGCCATTAGATGTACTGGTAAGTTACTGTTATATAATACAGCTGGTACTTGACTTGCTCTGTTTATTAATTATTAGGTCAATAATGCAGGATGTATGGTTCATGAATATAAATTAAGTGAAGATGGTCTGGAGACTAATTTTGCAACCAACACACTTGGTAAGTAATATTTTAAATGATATATGTAGTTAATTCATAATTTCTTATTAAGGTACTTATATTCTCACAACTGAATTATTGCCTGCTCTACAAAGAAGTTCTAATCCACAAGTGGTCAGTGACATTATAACCGAAGTGTTCATTATTTTTATCCCTTACGTTATAGGTGACTGTATCATCAGGAGGTATGTTGACAGAGAAGTTGGATCCTAATGATCTGAACTTTGCTGCTAGAAGAGATAACTTCAATGGAACATTTGCATATGGACAAAACAAAGTGAGTTAGTAAACAGCTGTTATATATATTTAAAATATTTGTGTACTATTTGTATCAGAGACAACAAGTGGTCATGTCACGTCTCTGGGCTAAACAATATCCTAACATTCATTTTTCTACAATGCATCCTGGTAAGATACAAGTCAGTTATGATCATGTCTGTTGACATAATAATAAAAATGCCTTATAAAAAAATACACATCAAATTTTTAGTGCTGTAATTTCTATGTTTTCTTTAGGCTGGGCTGCAACACCAGCTGTACAGAGCTCAATGCCTGATTTTTATGAGAAGTTAGGTGACAAATGGAGGTCTGTAGAACAGGTATGTGACCCATAGAATATTAGTATCAGGTTTTAGTAGAGTTTATTTAAAGGATTTTAAATATTTAGATGTACAAAATATGAGGGCGCATTATCATTATTATCATTAGTGTTACATATACATATTAGGGTGGGTATATGATCATTATTATCATTAGGGTACATATACATATTAGGGTGGGTATATGATCATTATCATTATTAGGGTGCTGATACTATCATTTGGTTGTGTATTGCTACAAAGTCTCGTCAAATACCAAGTGGTCTCTTTTTTCAAGGTATGTTATAACTAGTACTTAATAACTTATATCACACCCCTTTTAGATCGTCAGGCTGTTTCTGAACACTTACCCTTGGCCCAGTCACATTCAACAGAAACTGATGAAGCCACACTAATGAGAAGATTAGAAGAATTAAAATCAAGGTAAACTCAGCAGTTAATCTCATAATATATGATAAATTGTATTTTCCTTTAGATTTCTTCCTGGTGTGAGTAGTGTTGACCCTCCAACTGCTGGCGAAAACACTTAATAATATTATTAATGCTTTATTAACTTTTGAACCCTCAAGAATTATCACTATTAATTCTTGCAATTAAACATTTATTGAACGCTTATGAATAATTCTTTTGTGATTTTAATTATAGAAGTTAAAGCAGGGACATCCTTTACAAACAATTTTGGCACCTATGTGCTGCTGTGTCTCTTGTAGAATGTGGGGCTGCTTGATTACTGTGTTAATTGCCTTTCTTGCTATTCTACTAGCTGCTCAAAGCATAGATATCATGTCTTTAAAACAACTATTTTCTAGAGGAACTCCTTATCGAAACATTGTCTGGTATTATAAGGGAATGCAAGAATTTACCAGGTCATTATAGCTAGCATGGTCTGAGATAATGTCATTTTCTTTGATACATAGAGAAGGTTATGAGAAGGCATCACGACAATTTGATGACAATGATTTGGAGATTGATATCAGCAAGTAAGTATTCTTCAATTTTGATACATGTGGCCTTTGAATTAACTATTAATGTAGTAAATTTTTTTTGATTTTTTTCCAGTCGTATCTACATGGTGACTGGATCTAATAGTGGACTAGGTAAATCTACTGCTCTGGCACTAGCTAAGAAAGGTAATCGAGTCTAGTATAGTATCTGTCTGTAAACTATAGACCTGATGTGTTGATATATCATTGATACTTTCACTAATATCATAACACTGATTTGTATCATTAACCAGCAGCTCTGATATGTCACTGATAACTATTATCAATGCAATAATTATCTTAATTAACAGTATAAAGTTATTGAATATTCACTCCATCACACACTGACATATTACTGATGCACAATAACATTGTTATCATTTCTATTATAATACTTTAGGTGCCACAGTTCATATGGTATGCCGTAATCAAACAAGAGGAGAAGAAGCCAAACAAGATATTATACAACAATCAGGCAATGATGTAAGTATCAGGCCTTGCTGATTTACATCAGGAGCCATGAGTAACATTGGAGAATAATACCAGAGTAATCACTGTTATTAATTATAAGTTGTTTTGATTGTACACGGGTGGAGGAACATATTTGAATTTGGGGGGGGGGGGCACCAAAGGAGGGGGTCTGGGGGCACAGCCCCACAGAAGTTGAGGAATGTTTTTCTTTTAATCCCTTAAATACACATCAATTTTTTATATACAATGAATGTGGTAATACCCAATTGCCACAATTATGTTATAATTACAATGAGTGATTTTCATTGTTCTCTACATATTGCATACTTTAGTATAAAAATTTGGGGAGGGGGCACAATGAGCATGTTGTAATTTTTTTTTGGGGGGGGGCATGTGCCCCTGGTGCCCCATAGGTTCCTCCGCCACTGTTGTAGCCTATTAGTACTTGCAGTGGACCCTATTCATTCATTTTCTCCCTCCTTCTCTCTATCTCTCTTTTGCTAATTAGAAAGTCCACCTTCATGTACTGGATATATCTAAGTCACGTGATGTAGTTCAATTTGCTTGTGACTTTGTCCAATCACAGCAGCCGTTAGATGTACTGGTATGATACTGTTATATAATACAGCTGGTACTTGACTTGCTCTGTTTATTAATTATTAGGTCAATAATGCAGGATGTATGGTTCATGAATATAAATTAAGTGAAGATGGTCTGGAGACTAATTTTGCAACCAACACACTTGGTAAAGTAATATCTTAAATGATATATGTAGTTAATTAATGATTTCTTATTAAGGTACTTATATTCTCACAACTGAATTGCTGCCTGCTCTACAAAGAAGTTCTAATCCACAAGTGGTCGGTGATATTATGACCGAAGTGTTCATTATTTTTATCCATTACATTATAGGTGACTGTATCATCGGGAGGTATGTTGACAGAGAAGTTGGAATATAACGATTTTAATATGGTGTCTAAAAAAGATAACTTTGATGGGATATATGCCTATTGTCATAACAAAGTCAGTTGTTATAGACTACATTTATCGACATGGTATTGTTTATTTTAGAGACAACAAGTGGTCATGTCACGTCTCTGGGCTACACAATATCCTAACATTCATTTTTCTTCAATGCATCCTGGTAAGACATAAATCTATGTACGTGGATGTTTTTGATTTGAACTAATCCTTAATAATGCTTCACGATGTATTTCCTATTGTAAACAGGTTGGGCTGACACCCCAGGTGTGCGAACAGCATTGTCTGACTTCTTTCAGAGTTTAGGTGACAATTGGAGGACACCAGAACAGGTACATATGAGGGAGGATACATTGTGTTTGATGTTTCTGATATGTACACATGAATGTTTATTTAAAAGGTGATTTGTAAACATATGAAGGTTTATTTTAGGTTAAAAATATACACATGAAGGTTTATTTAATAATGGTAATAAATTTTCATATGAGTGTTGATTTAAAAGATGGAAGATGTACATATGAGGGCATATGATTGTTATTATCATTAGGGTTACATGTACATATTAGGGTGGGTATATGATTATTATCATTATTAGGGTACATGTACATATGAGGGCATATGATTGTTATTATCATTAGGGTTACATGTACATATTAGGGTGGGTATATGATCATTATCATTATTAGGGTACATGTACATAGGAGGGTATATGATCATTATCATTAGGGTGCCGATACTATCATTTGGTTGTGTATTGCTACAAAGTCTCGTCAAATACCGAGTGGTCTCTTTTTTCAAGGTATGTTATAACTAGTACTTAATAACTTATGCTACACCCCTTTTAGATCGTCAGGCTGTTTCTGAACACTTACCCTTGGCATGGTCACAATCAACAGAAGCTGATGAAACTAACTTTATGAGAAAATTAGATGAGCTAAAATCAAGGTATTCTTTTTAATAGTAATATTATCCAGTAACAATTATTATTAAGTCATTAATTTTTATGTACTTTTATTGTCTGTTATTAATCTCTCTTTTTAGGTTTTTATCAACAACTGAACAATAAATAATACTATTTATAACAATTTGACTAATCCTGTGATTACTATTGAACTAATAAATATGAAACTAATTTTATTGTATTTGGTATATCAAACATGTATTTAGAAAAATTCAACTTTTATTGTGACAATTATCTCCTGATAAATGACATCATTACTACAAACATGTTTTGTATACAGTCTTCTTAATAAGTACATTTAGATAAACAGGACTTGATTTAATTTGTCTGTAGAGCACATGTATGAATACGTATGGTATATAGAATTTGAGGGGATTTAATAACTAAGGGTATATAATATGTGTGTGCATATGAAGATATGTGGTCATATTTTTCAGTGGGGTATTATCCATGTACGTGAAAGTGCATCAATCTCTTTAAATTGTCATATTAAATCTAGGAATTGTGACTCAACTTTGTAAGAACAATTTGTAGTATTTATTATGATAGTGCTCTTACTAGAATCTCCTCTCTCTCTCTCTCTCTCTCTCTCTCTCTCCATTTATACCTACATATGACATTATTATGACAATATCTATACATTTACTCAAATTACTCACTATTCTTACTCTACAAAGTAAACACAATAATTTATAATATAATAATGTTGGCAATGTTACAAAAAATCTTACAAATAGCAAATAGCTTCCTTACAAATCACTGTGCTAGTCAACTGCTAGTTTTCCACAATACAAATGAATATCCCCTGTATAATTATTATACTATAATTTAGTATATAATTTATAATATTTATTATGTAATACATGCAATGGCCCTATAATTAATATTATATTTTATTGTACTAGTTGAACAGCTGCGGGCTATCTTGAATTTAAAACAATATGCATGTCTTGTATAGTTGTGGGTGGATGTGGATGTATGTAACCATAGTGATTATAATGCTAATGACAGACTTGACAGCTGGCATATAGCATTATTATAATCACTTTTCACAACTAAATCTGAAGTTGTACATTTTGTGCTCCATTAATTGATTTATTTTTTATAAGTTTAAGTGAGGTAAAACATTGTCTAATTCTACATACTCTAGTCACAACAATTAGTAATGTTTCTCCTAAAGATATTAGATTGAACTACTGACCCAAGTACCAGCTACGACATGCCTGACTGAGAACTAATCATATTACTACATTTATAATACACTAACTCTATGACATTGACAATTAATAAAGTTAATGACTCTTTGCTTCCTTCTTGGCAGAATACTTGACAACGCCAAGACAGGCAGTGATCTAATTTGAACTTAGTATTGGCGTTTCCTGAATTCAACAGTAATTATAACTGTTGAAATCTCTGCTCACAGCAAAGAGTAGTTGTATGATCCCACAAATGTGTCAATTTTGTGGTTAATATTAGCTGTGATGTGTGGGCGTTTATAGTCTGTCCCGGATTATTTTAAAAGACAAGAACTAATCTCTCGCAGCCACAGTTGTAACAAGTTTAAGATGGCCAAGAAAGTTAATAGTCAGGATTTAAATTCTCTTAACTTTGGTAGAAGTGTCAGCCAGCCAACAGTTAGTTCTAAAAAGGACAAGGTGATAGACCAGCCCACTTCATCTGTCCTTCTGGATTCTGATCTCTCTGATAGTTATAGTGGACCTGAAGATCAGGACAGTCCTATTAACGCTTCACCGTCTTCAAGAAAAAAGAGGGAAGAGATATGTCGGGAGCGTGATCCTAGTTCTATTTCTACTTCTGATGTTAAAATTAATATACAAAGTGAGGAAGGAGAAAGAGAAGTTAGTCGTGAAAAAGACCTTAGAGTGAGAAGAATCAGTATTGTGGACGGCCAAACAACACAAGATGTAAGTCAGATATATATTTCTGTGTTTGTGTAAGGACAAATCCTTACCTGTGGTATGTTTCTATTCTAAGCAAATGTAGCTAGCCACATTGTCTACAACATAGTATTAAGTAAAAAAAACCACCTAGTTGTATCATCAGAATATAGAAAATACACTCGATAGTTATGTTATGTCAGGTGGTAAGTTGGTATATATCTAAAGTGCTTTATAACACTGACCTCCCATATTTAAAAATATTCATCAATCTATGGTATCTTTGTTGCTTCATCTTTGAAATTTATTTGTATATAATTTTGGAGAGTACATTCTCACATTGTCCACATCAATAGCATTGTATGATGTGTTATTGTACTCTTATTGTAAAACCAATTAAATCTCCTTACAAAGACCATTAGTGATATTGTTACAACTCCATTCGTGTGTATATCACTATCAAATGAACAAACGATATCAGTTGTAGTCAGTTTTAGACTTTTTGGATTAAGCAATCTTCCTACTATAGAAGTGTGAAAATAGCTCTTTAGCATTTTGCCAAATTTTTGTATGAAGATCTACAAATGAAGTGAGACCTTCTAATACATTATCACTGAATCCACTTGGAAAGTAGCTTTGAAGGGGGACCAGTGACTTGACTGTTGTCTGTTAATCATTGAAGAGGAAAACTTGTTATTCCTTTTGAGAGATAGCCTCATCTTCCTCCTCACATTGTAACAGACTCCATTGTAATTAATTCCTGTTCTAACAGCTGCTGTGTAATAGAATCCTGACACTTATATTGACATACCTAAGCATTATATAACAAAACATCTAAATTAGATACTATCTTCAAAGAAAGTTCAAAAAAAAACTAGACCTTTTAATACTAGTGTACTCTGAAAATGAAATTGAAACATAAAATTGCTTTGAAGATATTCACTCGTTTCCTCATCAAATCTAAGCATCGCTGTTTCTTTTGGAAACGGTTGTGTTGTTTTGCTAAACCCATAATCAAACGTAAAGTGAAATCGAAACTTCCAACAATGGAAAACTCTCCCAAGAAAAAAGGCAAGACTAAGAAAGAAAAGAAACGAAAAGAATACAAAAAAATTTGATTGTGAAAAACAATGCTCTTTAATGTATTGTTGCTATATAAGGACTAATTGTCTTGTAAGCACATTTGTTATTTTACATATTAATATGACATATTAAATAATAACAATAATTTACACACATATGGTCACACACACACACACACACACACTTATAAGTGTATATGTGTAGTAGACATGGGGCAAGCACTTGAATGCTTGTGCTTGAAAGCACTTTAAGCACATTTTTTTTTTCTCAACACAAATACAAAATAAAACAAGGAATAATTAAGATTACGGAAACATTGAAAAATAAAAGAAGAAAAGAAAAAGAGAACAAAATAGCAAAGTTAGAGCATATACATGTAAGAAATAGTGCTTGGAGGTGCTTTCAAGCAAGTTCTTTGTGGACTTAGCACTTTTGCTATCATGTTGTGTAAATTGTACAAAGAGGACTCAGGTATGTAATCACATAGGCTGCAAGTTCTTTGTGCAATTAGCACATCTATTATTAATCTTTTGCTATCATCTTGTGTAAATTGTACAAAGAGGACTCAGGTATATAATCCAGCTGCTCTTTTCAAATCATCACATGTTAAGAAAGAGAAGATGGGATCAGAGAAAAAACTAGCTGCTGTGCTAAATAACTACGTTCCTTCTGAGAATTTGGTGGGCATTTTTAAAGCCAAAAGAAGATATCATATAGTTTACTATACATTGTGTAAACCAATATTTTATACTTTTTTGATGTGGTTTACATTATGACTTGTGAATTAGTTATTTGAGAGCCAAATATGCCAAAATTTCCTAATTGTGTTTCATATCAATAAACATCCTAGAATACAATTATTGTAGTATATATATAAATATTAATATGGCAAGATATTTGTATAATATATCCACTATAATATTATTGTGGTATGTGTCCTGGTCATATCTATATACATACCCTTTGTTATCCATCCATTCATCCATCTTTATCGTTTCTTCTTTCAGACTATTATTTACAAACAAGGATATGTACAAAGACAAACACGTACATTTGGTGTAAGTTACCATAGCAACACAAAATACAAACAATCATTATTTTCTCTCTAATTCTCCTACATATAGCGCTTGGTCAAGCAATACTGTTCTGTAGAAGGACACAAACTCTACATCTCCAAAAAGGAGGAGGTATGTGTGTGTGTGTGCGTGTGTTTATCATGTGACAAAAATGACAGCATAGACTTTGAAATTATCATAGTTGGTTGGGTTATAATAACAGGACATATGTTCATATTTAGTTGTGAAAACTGGAGTATTGGGATAGTAGTTATTTGTAAGTTACTGTGTATTTAGTTATGATTACAATACGCCCACTTATCTTTAATCATCCAATCCAATGATTGTTTGAAGTAGGTGGGTAAGTACTACAAGTATCCCATGAATGTGCAAGTTTTTATAAGTCTGTGAAGGTCAAATTTTTTATTGTTTCGTGGTTAAACTAGACATTACAAATTGTATTATAGTCTATAGATAGTCTATAAGTAAACAGCTAGTCTATAAGTAAGCAGCTGCATTTTAATCAGTGAAATAAGTCAGTTAACTATGATTGATCTAGTCTATTTCAGTTTCATTCTTTTGTTGTTTTATGGGTAAATTTTTTTGCTCAAATAAGTATTCATTATTATTGTAGGTACTACAAGGGAGATATTTGAAATAATTATCAATAAATGTAGAATATAGGGTTTATATTAAATAGATTGATATATCATGTTATATCATGTTATATAATAATTATGTAGAAGCCTATAAATGTTAATATAATTATGTCAGAAAACTACTAGCTTAATTTAATAACTTAATATCATGTATTACAATACAATAACATGGTAACACATTATAAAGGTCAATGTGTTGTCATAACATACAACATATGTTTGTCCTGTCATGTCATAGTGGTCTGATGACATTTTTCTAAGAACTTTTATCAGATTATTTTTCATCAGATACACCCACCCAGCCACAGAGCTAGACCATACTTGTACAAATCACTTTACATTTGTTAGTTCATTCCACTCTCTCTCTCTCTCTCTCTCTCTCTCTCTCTCTCTCTCTCTCTCTCTCTCTTTCTTTCTCTCTCTCAAGGATAAGATAAGAGAAGAAGTTCTACTCAAAGATGCCACTGTGGTTGAGAATAGCACTCAAAATTTGAACAATACCTTCACTGTAAGTCACCAACTTAATGTTACTACTACATGAGACTAATTTATCTATACTATATAAACACATGGTTATAGTGTCTGAGTATGAACTTTTAAGTAAACTCAGTGATTTTATGGTTACTGGGTCTAATGCATACAATATGTCTGGTAATGTAATATATGGTGTAATACATACAATATGTCTAGTATAATGTAATATATGGTGTAATACATACAATATGTCTAGTAATGTAATATATGGTGTAATACATATAATATGTCTAGTAATGTAATATATGGTGTAATACATAAACCACAATTATGTGGGTATATGGTTGAACTATTGTTTGTGACATGTTTGAGGGAAAGATGTCTGAGACACATTGCAATCATTCTTAATTTCTATGTTAGCACACCACTTGTTATGTCTTCTTACTATACCACTTGTAATGTCTTCTTATCATGTCTTCTAGAGGTGCCAGCTATTATATATATATATAATATATATATATATATATCTATATATGTGCAGCTGCATTATATGCTAGCATATTTAATAATAAATGTTGTCAATACTTACTACAGGTTATGACACCACACCAGAGAGTTGTAATGGCTGCTGATAGCAGGAAAGAAATGGAAGAATGGTTGTCATCAATAAAACAAGCTGCTCTTGAAGGTGACAAATCAGTAAGTATCCATAAATATTACAGGGGCAAGATTGGTTGTCATAGTATCTATCATATTGTAATATAATGAAATGATTCTACTCTATTACTGTAGGACTTCTTGGATAGTGTTCATCATCTTGACGGTAAACACAGCTGGTTCTCTTGTTCTCATCCTCGCCCAACATACTGCAATGTTTGCAGTGAAATGTTACATGGTGTTGGTTGGCATGGACTCTCTTGTGAAGGTCAGTACAGTGACACTATAACCTAATAATAGAACTTTAAGATATTATGTAATGGTTGAGCTATTTATAGTACTATCATTGCTTTTAGATTTTATATTGAATTATCTTTCTTGTCTTGTAATAGTGTGCAAATTTAAAAGTCATAGACATTGTGTATTTAATGTTGTGAAGAATTGCAAATGGACAACACGCAGTAACATTGAAAATGATGGAGCTGATATTCTTCCTGATGTAAAGAAAATAATCGCTAACCTAACCACAATCATATCTCTCTTCTTTTATTAGTTGTCTTTTCCACACCAGTGGGTTGAAGGTAACCTACCAACTGGATCAAAATGTGCTGTCTGTAAGAAAGCTTGTGGCAGTGTTAAGAGATTACAGGATTTCAGATGTCTTTGGTGTAAATGGACAGTAAGTATAACTTGTTTACTATACAAGTATAATTTATTTACTATACACATATAACCTGTTTACTATACAAGTATAAACTTGTTTATTATACAAGTATAAACTTGTTTATTATACACACTTGAGCTAATGTGGTTAATTTAATTAAGAGAATTAACAATTTTAATTGATTGATTTTAGTTTCATTTTGATAGCTTGTTATGTTTGTTTTCCCAGGTACACACAGATTGTAAAAAAATTGTCCAGCCTATGTGTTCCCTTGGGTCTCTCCATTATTCCATTCTTCCCCCCTCAGTCATTCAACGATCTAATGATATAATACAAGGGATGTGGGAGGTATGTTTGCATATGATTCTCCTCCCTCTCAGTAATATTATTATATTAGATTGCAGTGTTTTGTTATGTAGTAATATTAGTAACTAGTAGTATTGGTAAAGGTGATTACTGTATTTTATTTACTAGCCATTCAAGATACCGTCCCATGATCCTGTATTGGCATTTGTTAATTCAAAAAGTGGAGATAATAAAGTAAATAAAAACTAAATATACTCAATTCATAATTATTATTAACTAATTGGTAACTATTGTTAATTAATATTATGTACCTTTATTAGGGAGTACGATTTTTAAGACGATTAAAGTTTTGGCTTAATCCATTACAAGTTTTTGATCTGGCTATTTCTGGTCCTGAGCCAGGGTGAGTTATTTAAAATTTGAAAACAGTTACACATGTCACCATGGATACGTAATAAGCATCTTTCAAAAACATGATATGATAGGTGTGTGATGTTTTTATATGTACAAGGTTTTGTTGTCATTCTTGTCAGAAGAATGACACTCACTCTGTTGGCTTTAAATGCATCAATTAAAACCTTCCTACACATCCTTAATGATAGACACAAGAATAGTAGGCACCTTTTAGATAAGACCATAGATTGTTGGATAAACATTGCACTGATTTATGTGAAGAGTGGGCAGTAATAAAGTGAATGTCATTACAAATACTCATTACAGAAACCTTGTACATTACTTGATAAAAACTATATTAATGGTATTGTTAATAATATTTATATATAATATTCACTTATATCAGTGCAATGTTTATCCAACAATCTTGGTATCCAAGGGAAGGATATCTCTTTGTAGAATACTTACATCTGGATGTGGTTAAAGGAAGAAACCTACCTAATAATAAGAAGTCTAGAATCTAATGAACATAAACCATCGATATAAGAATTTATTGTAAATATGTATAGAGAAGGGAGTCATTGTTAACATGCATGTGTTATGGGGCTAATCTACTGTTAGATATAAACAGTGTAGAAAAATGTATAGTTTATATAATATATTATGTGATCATTTTAATACAAGTATATATTATGTAGACAATAGTATTGTGTGTGGTTTATTGCTGGTAATAATATTGTTAGTTATATTTATTCTATCTTTTCTCTATGACACACACACACACACCAAATATAGACTCCAATTATTTCAAAGACTTGACAAATTTCGAGTGATTATATTTGGAGGTGATGGAAGTATTGGTTGGGTTCTCTCAACAATTGACAAACTCCACCTACATTCAAAGGTAATAATATCCAGCTGTATAATATTTATTTACTACATGAGTCAGCATTTAAACATGAGACTTCTTTGCATCAAAAAGTTTGCTAAAATTATGTTTACAAAAGTTTGTTTGCTTTCTTCAGTGTATAGTAGGTGTGGTTCCATTGGGTACCGGAAATGATCTAGCAAGGGTGCTCGGATGGGGTGCTCAATTCAATGATGAAGAGAGGCTTCCTATGCTGCTTTCAGAAATGGAATGTTCCTCTTATCGACTTCTTGATCGTTGGAGTGTCCGTTTTACTACTGATACTAACATAGACATCTCCTCATCCTTTGTAAGTTGTACAATTTAATTGCCTAGAACTATATATTATAATTTTTAATTTAAAAAACGTTTATTGCTTTCATATTTTTGAAATTTGTATTTAAAATTGTAGCATGTTTTATAATTTGCTAGTTACAACTGATAAATCAGTGTTATTACAATTGTTTCTCAATTAATAGGTTAAAACTCATTATCGAAATCGCTCTACAGGCAGTGACTATAGTGGTGATAGCAAATCACCATTAATACTCACCCCTGATGAGGACACACACACCAAATCATTGGGTCATACTCAGAACATACTCCCTGTGGAATCCTGTTCTGATACCACACTCTCGTCATCTCCAGACCCAACCCCAATTCATCTCAATATTCCAATCTCAGACTCAGTCTCAGTGCATTCGTCAAACTCATCCTATCACAGTGCTCACTCACGTACACCATCTCCTGAAAGTTGTGAAACGGTCCAGACTAATATCATAAGCAAAAACATTACTGGGCAACCTGTACAGGCTAATAATGGAATTTCCATTATTAATGATGAGGATAATCAACTGACCAACTTTAGCTCCTCCCTTAAGCATCTAGTTGTTGTCACGCCCCCAGAAGAGTTCACATTGGATGTGCAAGGATGGGTGGAGTCACTTCAGACGTCTATAATGTCTCATTTGTCAACAATACTTCTCTCAGAGAACGAAGGTCAGGTGATTGGTTCAGCTCAAGTTTTATGTGAGGTTGTGCGACAATTTGTAACATCATTACAAGGACAAAAGAAAATGACAATGTCTGATTATGAATTCACTAATGATCCTCTTGTCCAAAAGGTAAGCTCTTTCTAATTTCAGACAAGTATATTTTATTCATACTGATATTATTAACCTTTACTTTATTCTCTCTCTCTCTCTCTCTCTTGCATGTGTGTGTGTGTTAGTGCTCAGTGTTAGATGACAAACTCAAGAAGTTACTGGCAACATTGACTGATGAGGCTGCTAGTGCCGGTAAAGAACTGACCAATCAAAATGTCACAAGTAAAAAGAAAAAGGTACTTTATGTTGTATCACATTATTTACAAATACATTATAATGGGTGGGGTCAATATTTGACTTTTTTTTGTTATCAACATCAAACTGGTCTTGATATATTGTCCTAAAATACTAGTGCTCATCAGAATATGTTTTGAAGTTACCCAAATTTGTAGCATACTTTAAAATTTAAAATGTGTGCATGAATTTTATTTGTTGTTTTATACAATTGATATTATTAAGAGTAGGTAAGAGGGAAGGAAGTGTTGAACGTTACATAATACCATAGAAACACTGTGTGGAAAGTAACATGACATACATGTGACATAGTTCCGTAAATTTGCACATAATCTTAAAATAAAGTTTTATAATGACATCACAATGAGAGTTAACTGGAGGATTATGTGCAAATTTACGGAACTATGTCACATGTATGTCATGTTACTTTCCACACAGTGTTTCTATGGTACTATGTGATGTTTAATACTCTCTTCCATCTCATCTACTCTCAATATTAACAACAAATGATGCAAAATAATGATTAAACCATCTGGTATGTTCTCAGACAAAAGTACACAGTTGTACATGTACTATAAAATATTTGAGTACATAATATTAAATGTACTAGTAGTTTTTACTTACAGTTTTCATTTTTGTCTCTCAGGAATTCCAGCCTCGAGATGCTTTGATGGCTCGTGCTAATAGCTTAAAGAAGGCAGTCCAAAGTGTCATTGACCTCGCAGAGAAAGGTAATACAGACAGGAGAAAAGAGACCCTGAGAGCCTTAGTAGAATATTCTTGAATGTGACCCTTGATTTTTAATTAAAGCACAGTATCATTATCATAAATAACAAACAATGTATTGATGGTTACTATGGTTACATTAGTTAGGGTCTGCTTATAAGAGAGTTGGTTTAGGGTTAAAGAAACACTTTAAATTTTAATCCTAAAGTATTAATTTATAATACATACATATAACTTCATTTATTGTCATCATTTGTATATAATATACCCACAACATACTTTGTATTATGTTTAAAATTACAGTTGTTGATGAGCAGGAGGAAACTACAGCAGAAGTTAAAACAATAATGCAATCATCCGTACCAGAGGAAAGTCCAGCTGATGAATTGACAGCTGAGCACACACATCAGCATGATCAAGTTTCACCTACACCGAGTGGACGAGCTAGTGATGATTCAGAACAAGCCTTGTAAGTCATGTGTCATTGCATGACAAGATATTATATAGTTACATGCATGTTATATATCATTTGTTAAGATTATCATATGACTGTCATGTGACTTATTTTCTAGTGCACCGGCTGATCTAAAGGAAATATGTTGTATGAATAATTATTTTGGGATTGGTTTGGATGCAAAGATTGCGTACGAGTTCCATACAAGAAGAGAAGAGAATCCAGCTCAATTTAAGTAAGAGAATTGTCTGCCATTTAAGATGGCTGTCATTTATTTGTCTGTTTGTACATCCATTCTATCTATCCATCAAACATCAACCATTTATTATATATATATTGTTTTTTTGTTAATCTGTAGAAACCGTACAAAGAATAAGATTCTCTATGGATATCTTGGAGGGAAAGAGTTTTTTACAAATACTCAAAGACATTTGGAAAGAAAGCTATCATTAGAGGTATAACAGTGACTGAGGTATATGTGTTAAGATGATATTATTTTTTATAGTGTGATGGTAAGGAGATACAATTACCTCAAAGACTACAGGGTTTAGTTTTCCTCAACATACCAAGGTAGATGGACAAATGAATTGACAGATTTAGTGGATGGGTTAATTAATGGATGATGGAATTATTATACTCTTCATTTTAGTTACATGGCTGGTACTAATTTTTGGGGAACAGAACGAGAGAAGGATGGGTTTAATGCTCCCTCATTTGATGATAAACTATTAGAAGTGGTTGGTATTACAGGATTTACTCATTTGGCTACAACAAGAGTTCTTGGTATTCAAAATCAGCGTCTAGCTCAATGTCGGAGTGCAAAGCTTATTATTCACTCTGAGCTAATGGTTCAAGTAGACGGAGAGGCATGGTCTCAAGAACCAGGTGTTATTTTAATAACCCACCGAAACAGAGCCAGATTAATTGTCAAAGACAGAGTAAGAAATTCTGTTACAGTGATAATTACTATTTTGGTTGGTATTTTATTTTTAGGCTTTTACTCAATGTCTAGAGTCTTGGTCTATGAAGCATGCACAGACTGTGGGTGGAGTGACTCCTCCTCCTGTTACCACCCTCCTTCGAAATGTACTCACATCAGATGAGATGAAGAGATATAAAGAGTTAGCTAACGCAGTGCAACCTTTGATGGAATGGTATGTGTTTGTTTTAATACGCTCTCCCTCCATTATTTGCAATGTCTCTAGTCTTCATTTAGAATCTGAAAATAACTTAGAAGTAGCTTGTGAACTCCTCCCTCATGTGACTGCTACTAATGTTTGTTTGGACAGGGTCTTCCCCACTAGAGATAATGTATCAGAGGTCAGTGGGTAAATCAGTTGACTAAAGACATGTTGTTATGATAACAATATCTCTCTATTGTTAGACTGCTGATTTGGAACATTTACAAGATTTTGAGAGCAGTGTTAAAGCACTTTTTCAGGAGACATTATGGTCACTGAATATGGAAAAGGTCAGTACATTATATTTAGTGATTCATGGAGTCAAATACTTTTCATAGATTTCTCAAGAACATGAAGAGGAAATGAGACGTTTGGTAGCAGTTGTGGAAATTAAAATAAAAAGAGCAATTTTTCCACAAAAGCCAGTGGCAGTAAGTCACTATGGTCATGTTACTAGCATATGATTATCACATGATTCACTATAGTCACAACGTCGTGCCTCTGACTCTCTTCTTATTGAAAGACCTCCTCGTCTTGGAGGTCATCCTTCTCCTATTCTTAGTTCTCATCGTGAACGAGCAGTACACGTTGCCAATAGTGATCTTGTTACATCAAGTAACAAGATAGCTCAAGAGATAGGCAAAAGTAGGAATATGCATCCTTCTATTTATCGATTTATCCATTCATCTCTAGATGTAGCAGAATGGAATATCGAGGAAGTGTGTCAATGGTTTGAAGGGGTGGGGTTTGGAGAATATACAGATACAGTACGATTGCGTAATTTAAAAGGTGAAGAAATGTGTAATATGAGAATTGAAGATATGCAAGTAAGTAGTCTATATAACATAGCTAGTCTCATTCCCAGGCTCCCAGACTTGTGAATGAAACTCACTAGTTCATTACTATATATATTATCATGCTCTTTTCTGTTTTTTTAGGCCCTTGGTATTACAAAAATAAGTCATCAAACTCAATTAAGGCAAGCATTACAAGTTCTTAATTCTAAGAACCTGTTTGCTGAACGAAGATTAACAGAATAACACACAATACTACAATACTATATATATTAACATAAAAATAAGACTCTATTGATTTGTTTCATTATTATATATTGTGTGGATATATATTTTTATTTTATCCATTATTATTTTAATTTTGGGTACACTGTAGAAATGTTATTTATCAACACTTTTCCATTTTATGCTGGTCTGTACAATCATAGAGTTGGCAAGATAGCACAATTACTTTGGCTTTGAAAATGTGCAGAATGAGATCTGCTGTTCCTTAACATAATAGGCTGCAGTGTTAAAAGTGTCACTGTTCATATATTCTTACACATCATTATTAACTAGCCATTTGAATTGAAGATGATTGCAAAAATACAATTTATCATTTGTTGGCAAATAGTTGTTGTCAAAAATGTCCATATAGACTCTGAAGTGGTTTGTTAGGGCTGCAAAGTGATCATGTTAACTTTAAAATCTCTTTAATTTTTTGGTGCTTCTCTGAGACCATGTTTCTCTTGTCCCTACTTTGCATTAACCGTTATCTTTCATTCCAATCTATCCCATCTACATGTCTAGCTAAAATCGGTACATCTACAAGATCATGTGGGTCCCAAACCATCCATAAAAGTAATGATTACTACAAAGAGATTTGTTATCAAATTACAAATAGTTGGCCTCTTAAACATCAATTATTTTGTCCCGAATAACACACATCTTTAAGTGACCTAAATAATAAAATAATAAAATAACTCTCTTTCTCTTATTGGTATTAACATTAGCCTGAGACTGAAGCTGTGAAGCAGTATCAATCTGAGGATATCATCAGTATTTAAATAAAAGGGGTTAACTATAAGTTTAAATTTAACCCTTTGAAGACCCTTGCTCCTCAGTAATTTAGACATGTCAATTTTAAGTGATAATCTTTATCTTGACAATATCGAAGAATATGTCCAAGACGAAAATAGAATTGTAAGATAAGTAATATAAACACACACACACACACACACACACACACACACACACATAATATGTATATTCCATTTGAGACCACGCCTACTTTTCTACTTAGGTCACCTATAAATGGTTAAGTCGTACTTTGTCAGTACCTATTACAGCAGCTAAAAAGTAAATTATTATTGTGACTATTTGTACAATACTCCTAATTGATACGTAATGTAAATTAATAAAATAAAATGATGTCATTAAAGGGGGTGTGGCTTTCCAGAACATTTGGGCATGTTTACTTACAAAACAGCTGCAATATTAGTTAGTTCATTATATTCTGAATGTATTGATGTATAAATTTAGGATCCATTTTATATCTCTGATTTCTTTTAGAATGTTATATGCTTACGTTCAGCGTTGCCGGTCATCAGCTGAGAGTGATGCATGTTCTCTATCAATAATGTACATAGTCACAGGAGAAAGTAATAATGGAAATGTAAGAAGCAGGTAGAGATAATGATCAATTAATTTCTCTATACTTTGTTAGAGTCTATTAGTATCACTTGTAGATGAAGAGGAATTACCAGGTAAGCATACCCCTTACTCATGTGATATATTGGACAAGTCATGTGACTTTATGTACTTAGAATCGAAGAGTCGGTTTAGTACTATATGGAGTATACATATATACAGTGTACAGAAGAGCATACCAAAGGTAAAGAATAAATACCATGGTATGGTATTATGTCTCGTTCTCTCTCCTTCTCTCTTTCCTTCTCGCTTTCCCTAGGATTCCTGTCTTCTTTATAATACCGACTACCAATGTATTAAAGATCACATCACTACATATAGCAAATGGAACACTATTGACTGCCCGGCTGCTGAGGTGCTTCGATCTAATCAACATGGTTATTACAAAGACAACCCTTCAACTACAACCACAGGTCAATAGAGTATTACTTTCATTATATTATATATTTGATATTTCAGAGAGTCGAGGGATGTTGACTACTGTGACAAATACAATTTCTTCACAGACAAAACAAAACAAGAAGGTTAGATATATTAGTTTAGATCCATTCATTGAAGAGCATATGATATCTCTAGAAACCTCTTGTCAAGGTGTCTGTGAGTTCTTTTTTCAACCAAAGTCAACAGACCACTACAACTACTAGTATAAAGAAAGTAGAACCAAACATTAAAAAGAAGACAGGGTTTTTCTCAACAATATCTTCAAAGAAACCATCAGAGAGACCTTCTTTGATCAAGACTAGTGAATTAGCTACTTCAGGAAATTCTAGACAAAGCTTATCTACTGAAGCTAATGAAGAAATGATTATTAAAAAGAAAGAGATGTTGTCAACTGAGCAGTGAGTTAATGTAGTGTCTTTATATAATTCTCTCTTTCTCTATGTCTCTCTCTCTGCATAGAGAGGATAGAAATGATGTCAACAATGATACAGTAAGTTACCCTAATATTAGTTAATCATTGATATTAATAGTTTAATACTAAGTAACTTACCCTAATATTAGTTAATTATTGATATTAATACTAAGTAACTTACCCTAATATTAGTTAATCATTGATATTAATACTAAGTAAATTATCCTAATATTAGTTAATCATTGATATTAATACTAAGTAACTTACCCTAATATTAGTTAATCATTGATATTAATACTAAGTAAATTATCCTAATATTAGTTAATCATTGATATTAATACTAAGTAACTTATCCTAATATTAGTTAATTAATGATATTAATATTATATTTCTAGAAGAAATCTGCAGAGAGTTTAAATAAATTTTCAAGAACATTATTGCATGATTCTGATCTAGAAGGTGATACTGATTTGTCTAGGATGATAATTTGATTGTGTTCTATATAATATTAGGTGAAGATGAGTCCATTGAAGACAAAGCACATGTAATTAATGTTTATATAAAATAAATGTTAATGTAGTATTTTAATGAATTAATTTAGCCTGTGGAAGAGAAAGCAATAAAAATTAAGAGAAGGAGGCCAGCAAGTAGTGGTAGTAAATGTAAGTCAGTGAGAGTAGTTCACCAGGTAGTAGTAATTGTGTTATATTTGTTGAATTCTAGCAAAGACTAAAGTTGAAATTCAAACCAAAAAGAAAAGAAAAAGGATCCAGAATTTGTCTAGTGATGAAAGTGACTCAGGTAAATGTCTCCCTCTATTGATTGTTACAGCAATATTGTATCTCTAGAACAAGTTGTTTCATCTTCTAAAGACAAAATGGGTACTACTACTAATAAGTCAGTGACTACTGACTTAGCTGGTTTATCTAAAAATGGTCAAAAGAGGAGAAAGAGAGTAAAAAGATTAGTATCAAAAATGTTTGTTGAAGAAGATGGCTCAATGGGTTAGTGTTTAATATTGTAATTAATGTCTTTTAGCATATACTTCAGTTAATATACAATATATACATTATTTTATAGCCTCTATATATTTCAGTGAAAATCATAACAAAGTTTTGTTTCTCTAGTGACAGAGAAACATTGGGAAGATGTGTCAACTGATGCTAGTAGTGATGAAGATAAAATAGAAAGGAGTGAGATGTCATTTCCATTAACTAAGAGCAGTAAAACAGAGTCTCCTAGTAAAAAAGGAACCAAACAATCATCACTGATGAGTTTCTTTAAGAAATAAACACTCATAATCAAATGAGATATCTTAATTATCACTTTATTTAATACATTTAACCAAGTATGAAATTTGTGCTATTGTTATAGTTACAATTATGAGTTAGTATATAGTTAGCTCTTTACAAGCCTCCTTATCATTAGCTATCTCCCTACTATGAGCTAACAGAGCTTCTTCATGTTGTTGAAGATTAGCAAATGTTTAACATGCGATTGTATCTACCTCATTCCTACAAGCTTTGATCTTCTCCTTTACCTCTTTTCCTAATACAAGGACTGTGATAAACAACCTTCTTATTCATGTCTACTTGTTCAGTGACTCAAGTAAAAGGATGGTCCTTGTGGTTGATGTTTGAACAGTTGATATCAAATGATATTAATGATATATTACTTACATGTTTAAGAGGTGTATTAGCAGTAGAGGAGAACATTTTAGTGTCATGTGATAATAAAAGCTAATTATGAATAATAGTAATGATTACAGTAACATAACGAAGGACATGTAGATTAGTTAGTCAATTACACCATGATCAGTGTTAACAATGGTCACATTATTGAAAACATTGTGTTCGTTATGTATCACAAGTGTCTCCTCGTTCAGATTACTATACAAGAGTTGAACTTCATTACGGTCATTCCAGCAGATGCCAAAGGCTTGTTTAGCACGAAAATGAGATCTAAATTGCTGCAACACCTGTCCCTAAAGTACAGCAAATATAATGCAATGCTTTTCATATAATGGTACCTGAAATGAACCGCCTCCTAACAAGATGAGATACTCAGCTTGACTCATGGCATTCAACTCAACTCCAGCAACAAATCCAGAATCACACCAGACATTATGACTTGTGGGATCAAAATGGAGTGCTCGAAGGCCTTCCCTAGCAAGAGTTTGTTCAGAGAGGCTTGCCCCATGACAGTCATGACAAGAAGTGCTACCAAATGTACCATAGTCTGTGAAAAAAGTCACATCTAAGTTTGGATTTGTATGGAGGATTATGTCTCGTATGCGTAATGTAGTGTTAAAGCATTTCTCAAAGAAACCCGGCTTTCGTTTATCTCTTTGGCCAATTTTTTCACTCCTAATATGAATTACAACAAAGGCTTGATCAGCGGAGAGTTTAGACCTTAAGAAGCTCCTGGCTATTGTATGAACACACCTACTTTGGGGGATAGGGTCGTGAGTTGAATAGGGGATTTGAGAGCGGGTGATTTCAGGAAGGAGCAGACGAAATGGTGGATGGCTTCCTGTGGCTCCTTTCTCTGTTAATTTGTTAGAGACTCCTTTCCAGTTTGATAAAATAATAGATGCATTGTTACAAGAATGGCATAGAGTGTCGAGTTGTTTTGCTATTTTCTCAGGAGATGTTGGATGAGAAGCATTGAGACAGAGTACATGCAGAAATCTGAAACGGAGCAACTTGTGCTGTGTTGCCTCATGATTCAGCAGCTTAAGTGTTTCTTTTGTTTTGTGCATGATAGACCTGAATTTGTTACATTCCACTAGTGGTCCATAAAAACGGAACATTTTCTTTAGTTTTAACTGATGTACATGCGGTTGTATTTCTGCCATATTGTATGGATACACTAAATGGATTAACACCAGTTGTCTCCTTGCATTTCGCAAAAAGTCTTCAAATTCTCCCATTGGTGGTAAGTGATAACTACAGAGTAACTTATTGAGGCTTTTCCTATCGTACAGAAAATCAATTGGAGCAGCTCTCTTTGCACCATGTGTGTATGGTATACCGTAAAATTTGGAATCTGAAGTAAAAGGTTGGACAACTCTTGCTTTCCAATCTCTCGCCACTCGAACTAAGAAGAAGAAATTCGTCATTGCCATGTGAAGTTGCTCCCAGTAACCTAGTGCTATGACGAACTTGCGTTTGTTCACTTTGTTTTTCCGCATGATTTTCTCGCAGGCAAAAGAAAGGAAGGTCTTGTGATCGCGTGTAGTATTTACCACGTTGCATTCTTGTTTCATATCTATGTATTTATTGATGCAGTTAGAGAGATCGAGTCCGTCATATTCATCCCCGTACCATGCATATGGCGCCGGCAAACCACGACCGCTTGCATGTTGATTACGAATCAGCATGCCAGCTTTTTGGACTTCTAATGTCTTTGTATTTAAGTGAACCAAAATTAGCGTCATAAAACATAGGAAAGTAGAAAGCAACAACAGGAACGAGGTTAGAGAGAAACGAGGACACAACATTGTCTTCAAACATACCACGTGGGAAGGCGGGATAATTAGTAAAGTTGAAATAATGATTATCATAATAATTAATGTATTAAAAATATATCTATTAAATATATTGTATTGGTGTAGATGCTAAGTAGAGCTGCTAAGAGAACCAATTGGTTTTTCAGAGAGGAGAGAAATCAAGAGTTAATGATACTTCACTGGCCAGTTCAGTAATTTTAGCCACATTCACAACCTAAGACAAAATCCCAAACAAAAATAATAACAATTACATTATATACCTACAACATACAGTTCTAGCTGCTTTATCAAAATCTTCAACAGATAACATTTTTAGATTACTGCCTGAAATCATAGCATTGGCTTTCTTTTGATTGTTACCTAGTAGAGAAATGATATGATCGTACAGTTACTAAAGCACACAGCTCCACCTTGTAATCTGACTACTAGAGGGATTTTTAGATTCATTTCTGTTGCTGCAACCATGATACTTTTAGCTATCATATCACAGTGAATGATACCACCAAATACGTTGACAAAAATAGCTTTTACCTGTAAGGAAGATGCACAAGATCATAAATAAAAATGTATGAATAGTTATAAAAAACTCTTTAACTGACGTTGGGATCGGTGGTCAATATTTTGAAGCCATCCATGACCTCTTTAGGACTAGCTCCACCTCCAATATCCAGGAAATTAGCTGGAGATCCACCATAGAGTTTGATCATGTCCATAGTAGCCATCGCAAGACCAGCACCGTTTACTGATAAAAACAGAAATGATTTAAGTTGATATATCTCTTTTCTTACCCATACAGCCAATTGATCCATCTAGTCCAATATAATTGATACCAGCTATAGCAGCTTCTACATCACGAGGATCTTCTTGAGACCAATCTCGTAATTTAAAGATGTCTTTCTGTCTATATTCAGCATTGTCATCAAAGTTGATCTTAGCATCCATGCATAACACTAATAGAAGATAGAGCAGTTATATTTTGTGTACTATGAACACCATAGACATAATGTCTATGGTACCCAATGGATTGGCACTGCAGACACCATGGATATCATAAAACTATGTCTATGGTATGCAGATACTATTAACACTATGGATATCATTGAGGACCACAGATGCTATGAGCACCATAAATCTATGTCTATGGTGCCTGAAGAATCTGTGCTGCCCAATGGTGGCCATATTGTCTGATTGGGCACCGCAGATACTACTCAGACAATATGAGCATTATATAAATATGTCTAGGGTGCCTAATATTATATTGAGTCAGAGTTATTGAACAATTAGCAGTAAATAAATCATACATTGATTATAAAAATATTATTATGCCCTCTACATTCAACATACCCAACCCTAACACAAACACTGATACCAATTTTGTCAACTACAATATGAAGGTCTAATTGCAAGGGGTTTACCTCGTCCATCCACTGTTTCAACCATAGGATTAATTTCTAACATGGTGACATCTTTTTCTATTAACATTTTATATAACGCCATCATTTGTTCAGCAGCCTGTATAAATTATACACACACTATCAGAATCCTAATGTACTTACCGATTGAATACAAGATTGTGAGAAGCCTATTTTCTCAGAGATATTTTGAGCTTGTTTTAATGACATTCCTAAAAGTAAGAAAGATGTCATGATAATATTGATCTCCACAATACCTTCCATGATGTCAATTGGTTCTTTGATAATGGCATCAGGTGATTTACTGGCTACCTCCTCAATATTGACTCCACCTTCTGAGCTAGCAACTATAGCTGGGCCCTAGTGATAGAGATGAGAGATGTAATATCAACATGTCATTATTGTTAATGTTGAAGTTACCACAAACGCTCTGTCTAAAATAATCGCAAAGTAAAACTCTTTCTTGACATCAACCTTCTCACAAATCATGACCTATAGTAAAACTATACAATAAAACTCTATTACATTATTTTTACATTTAGTTTGACTATACAACTAAGCTCTATATATTACACTACCTTGGTACAAGGTAGTGTAATAATACTTGGAGAAGCTATACCTTATCACATGGTCTGCCAACAGCACCAGTTTGTTTTGTAATGAGTCGATATCCTATCATTTTATCTACTAATGACTTAACTTCATCAGGTCTAAAAGATGATATTATGAGTCATAAATTTTGCAAACATTACTTACGAATGAGCTGTCTTGACACCTCCATCAAGTCCCGAGTCAAAATGTCCCTTACCACGCCCACCAGCTAACACCTGAGCCTTAATAACTACATCTTTACCGCCTAATTAAATTAATGACTATAAACATTATTTTAATCACATGATTAGTGAGCTATACACTGTTAATACATCGATGTACAAGAAGAGCCACACCCAATTTCTCTCCCACACACCTAATTTCAATGCTGCTTCCCTTGCAGACACAGAATTATCTGCTATATATCCAAGAGGTATTCCTACACCATACTGAGCCATTATCTGTTGACTGATGTACTCGTGTAGAGATAAATTGCGACATGGCTAAAATGGGAAGGTTTGTGAATGGTTGGAAATGCTTCAAGTAATTTTTCTGCATACTTGATTTTGTCTTGCTAAAAATTGAGATCTACTGACGAAGAATGAACTGAAGAGACGACAACCTAACCTATAGGTAGCCATGTTTGATTACTAAGGAGAATATCATATGATAGTCATGTGATAAATGTTTTGTTTTATTAACCCTTTCTCACTTTATTACACAATAAAAGGCAAGATTGAGAAAATGGCCTTTCAAAATGAGTTAGATGAGTGGATTCAGTTAGCTAAAACATGTCAGTACTTACCAGAAAACGACTTAAAGGTAAGACCCTTTAATTATGATTTTAAAAGCTTCACCACAAGTTAATAAAGCATACTTCAACTCAATATTAACTGGTTCCTTTGACCATTTTGTCTGTATGTGTGTAGAAACTCTGTGACTATGTTTGTGATCTGTTATTAGAGGAGTCCAATGTACAACCAGTATATACTCCAGTCACAATATGTGGAGATATTCATGGACAGGTATGATGTAGACACAAATTTAATATAACTATTGTATTAATGACTCCATTACTTTTTGTAGTTTTATGATCTGGAAGAACTGTTTCGTACGGGAGGTCAAGTCCCTGATACAAGTTATGTATTTATGGTGAGAAATCCTCCCAAATGTCACCCTCACATTTTACATTTTAAATAGGGTGATTTTGTAGACCGAGGGTACTATAGCTTAGAGACATTCACACGACTCTTAACACTCAAAGCCAAGTATAACATACTATGTTCTAATAAATTAATTGACAATTATTCTCTCTTATTTTTAGATATCCTGATAAGATTACACTTCTCCGTGGCAACCATGAGAGCAGACAAATCACTCAAGTATATGGATTTTATGGTAAGAGCTATTAGAACTTTTCTTACAAATTTTACTTCCTCTCTACATCCTTTGTCTGTCACCCTCTCCATCTCCCTCTCTCAGATGAATGTATGAACAAGTATGGTAATGCCAATGCATGGAGATGTTGTTGTAAAGTGTTTGATTTACTAACTATTGCTGCTGTAAGTTGTACTATCTTTCTCTTTTACTACCAATATTTATTTACTTATTCAGATTATTGATAATCAGGTGCTCTGTGTTCATGGTGGGCTCTCACCTGAAGTCAAGACTTTAGACCAAGTAAGTGTATTGTCAGGACTAACTTAGTCTAAAGTCTTTAAAAATAAAATGCCAGATAATTTAGATGTTTTTTCTTCACATGACTAGATACGAACCATTGATCGTGGTATAGAGATACCTCATGAAGGCGCATTTTGTGATCTTGTCTGGTCTGATCCGGAGGAAATTGCTGGATGGGCTATAAGTCCAAGAGGAGCAGGATACCTGTTTGGAGCCTCAGTCACTCAAGAGGTAAGCGTAAAGAAACTCTTACACAAAATATTCTCTCTCTCTACTTGTAGTTTATGCATCTCAATAATCTTAAATTGATATGTAGAGCTCATCAATTAGTTCATGAGGGTATAAAGTATATGTTTGATCAACGTCTAGTTACAGTATGGTCTGCTCCTAATTATTGTTATCGTTGTGGTAACATTGCATCCATCTTGGTATTGAAAAATACAGATTTAGAAGGAAAAGAAGCCAAACTGTTTCAAGCAGTACCAGATAATGAACGCGTGATCCCTCAAAAAGTCACTACACCATATTTCCTCTAATATAATAAACACAACTAATTCATAATACATTTACTGATACTGTGTGTCATGTGATGTCCCTGTTTCTCTAATTACTACACACTATGTATATAAAATAATTCATTATATTCTTAATTTAATTTTTATTTGCTCTTTCTAATAACTTCATTAAAGTTATGGGCTAGTGACAGTTCTTATTAACCAGATGATGGAATATTTGCTATAAGGTACATTATTATAGTAAATCTCTGAAAAGCAAATTACCATACATTGGTGTTCCAATATAATGTTCATTTGGAATATAATTATTAACAAAAACTATTAAATTATTTTGAGCGAGAAAGGAAAAAAGATTGGCACTAAAGGGTTAATTAACTCATTACTAACCACTAGTTATTACTAGTTATTAAAATAGACCAAAAGATACTAATTTTTCAAAATGACAAACTGCTATAAAAATGGCTACAGTCCCTGAACTACTTACAAATGTATCTATACCAAACTGTGCGATATGTGAAGACAGACGGAGGATATTGCTACTTGACATTGCTCTTAGACCCACTGGCTCCACCTACTTTATCTAGAATGACTTGTGGACGAATTTCATTGGCAGTAGACGCTTGAATATGAACATGAAAGGGCTAATATTGGAAGGTGGAGTCAAAGAATAATACATCATATTATATTTTAATAAATGCAGCATAATCAAGTACCCTAATGGCTTATAAATACCTCCATATAGTGGTAACATACATGTGACAATGTATTCATGTTCATACTAAAAATAGTAACATGGATCACATGATACTATATTTAGAATCAGGACAGCCTAACACATGGTTACACCCAGAACTTACATCTGGATTACATCATCAACTAGGGACACTCAAAATGCTATTTATAGTGACACAAAAAGAGGCTAAACTATATTCTATCACACTAGTATATCAAGGATACAGCAAATTTCTCTTCCAACATTCCCTTTGCTGTAGGTAGTCTTCCTTTACTCATTGGTTTGACTCCTTCTCCTACCCAGAGAATATAGACAAATTTAACAGTTGGGATATCATCAACAACATCGGTCTAAAGAGAAGTGATAGAAATGACATTATCGGAGAACAATCCATATTGTATATTATTCTTAGAGATATTAAGGTTGGAATAAGTTTTTTAATGCCATTATGTAAATGCCAAGAGTTTTAAGTTAATAGCAATTAAGTTTGTTAAGTTCATGATATATTCTTGACTAACCACTCGTATCAATGCTAATGCAATGTCTTCCGGTACAAAGAGAGGACTTAGGTCGGACAATTCAACACCACTCTGAAGAACTTGTAATGGTTTTCTGACATCATTATTAGGAAATTTGGCAACCATCCTAAATGAGAGAAAGAAGTTTATAGTAGTGATGATAGATCGTTATGGCAAATTTACAAAAACTAACCAGGTTTTCTCATCTTCATCACTTCGGACAGCAGCAAGAGCTTCACTTACATCATCATTAAACCCGATATCTAACAGAGAAAAAAAATGTCACAATAATTTATCATGATGATCTGAACAAAACAATAATAATAAGAAGAACATATCCATTATAACAAATTTAAGTTTTAAATTGTTTTATACTCTTACTTGAACCTCCTTTAGCTTGAGAAGTGAAACCGCTAAATTGTGAGCCTTGTTTTCCCATTTTAACTGGTCCTCCTGTAGGAGACATTGGACCAGTACGTCCAGGAGTGGTAGAAGAAGCAACAAATCCACGTTCCTAATTAGAAAGAAGTAACAATAATTATAGAGAAATACTCAACACTTTAATGCTATAGTTAGTCACAGTAATGGTAGGTATCTTTATGTCACTGTAGTGATATTCACTAGACAAAAGTTTACTAATGATATGTTATTGTGGTTGTGTAGAATACATGATATATTAAATACTCCTACTAATTCTAGTAATTAGATGATATCTGATCCAGTTAGTATCTACTTTCATTTACTGGTCTAGTTTTGCCTTCAGCAGCATCCAGTACTTTGTTTTTTGTGCCACTATATGAAGAGAGAGAGAGAGTGAGTGAGTGTGTGTGTGTGTGTGTGAGAGAGAGAGAAAGTGATAGTGTGTGTGTGTGTGTGTGTGTGTGAGAGAGAGAGAGAGAGAAAGAGGGCATTAATATACAAATCTTATGACACAAACAATATACCTTGTCTCTTGTATTTTACTCATCAAAGTTTCTTGTGTGACATCAGATTTACTCTCTCCATCAAATGTTACAGAGACTTGGTAGGGCTATAAAAAGAAGTTAAATTAATTAATTAATAGATGAGATCATAACTACTCTAGAACAAACTTCACAACAGCTGTGAGCTTTAATATCATTTCAGGTAGTCAATCAAGTAGTACGACATAATGCCTTTGTATAGAAATCCTATATGTGCTATGGTGACAGTTTGTTTATCACCACTAACTTTATAAGTAGGAATTTTTTACCATATCTAATGCATACCATGAAGTAGATGCAAACATAATTACATACTAATTAGTATGGTCTCATATCCAGATGGTTTGCCCATATAAGGATTTGTTCTGTGGTAGATGATTGTATTGTTGGGTACAAGTTTGTTGATATTATGCCTTCCTCTTTTTTAATATGTTATATTAAAAGGCATTTAACCAGCTGGATGACCATATAAGGTAAAACTATCTTCCAGCTGGTAAGGGAAGTGGCATGACAACTATGTCAAAGATCTAATGTCAACTGTATATACTATAATGCAAATGATAGAGAGATAATTCTTCATGCATGATTGAGGTCCTCTAGCATTGTTTCCATGGAAACTATGTACCCTAAATGGCATTCTTTTGTTAAGAACACAGAGTGGTTTAACAATACACACCACATTGGTTAGTATATAGTATTTATACATGATTATAATATAAATATGTATGGGCTTACACTAAAAAATTTCTCAACACTTCCAGAAACAACACCATATTTTCCTCTTTTAACAAAACTAACATCCTTTCCAAACCAAGTAATGTAGACAAATTTAATTGTGAGAGACATGTCAATAGTTTCTGTCAGGCGAACTAGAGAGAGAGAGAGAGAGATTCATACTGTCTATACATATTATATATTGAACCATAGACATTTTATCACCAGCTGTATTTACAAATGTAATCTAACCCTAATTCATTACTTAATACTCAATGTGTGTATGTAAATATAACAATCTAACAGTGAGGTTATCACTATTATTAGAAACTAACTGTACCACAATAACTACATTATGATATATTTGTGTGAAAATGTGTTAATGATATGATAGATGCTAAAAATAGCATCATATTATAGGATTGGTGACATATGGATAGAAAGGAGATATACATGACAAATGAAATGTGATCACAAAGTAATGGAACATAAAAATGAAGAGAACTAAACGAGTCCAATAATATAGATAATAAATATATTAAAACAAAAATACCACCATACCTAATCCGTACATAACACGAGCATCATCAAGGTGTGATGCAAATTCTTCTACTCCTCCTTCACCACAGCCTAAAAACTCGATAACAGCTGGATTGCTATTCTCATGACCAACAAGAAGCCTATGTTGGTAGAGATTTATAATACGATGATCATACAGAAATGGTTGACTAAAGACTTGTTCTTAAAACTTGACTGACCAGTTTATTTCTGTTGCATCGTTTCTGACATCTGCCATACCTTGTTGAAGCTCATCTGGATTGCTCACTGTTACTTCAGTAGACATTTTGGCTTAGTTTACTGGAGGGTGTGAGAAATGAAGGTTATTGTCATTGATCAACAAGTTATTGTCAAATTCTGATTGCTCTCTGCTATAGATGAACATGCATAGTAGAATTTAAACTTACCAGGTCAGAGAAGATCAAAGTAAAGTCGAAGAAGGAAGAGCTAAAATGCGAATTTGAGTGGAAGCAGATTACCACTCTCTCCCCACTTTATAAAACAACAACTAATTTTAATAGTCGTTAATAATTGCCCGTAATAATTTTGTACGATTGCCCGAAAAAATGTTGTCCAATCAAATTCGTTTTTCGCGGGAACTTTTTTTCGGGAATCCACATTCGACAGTCAGTGTATTTAGCTAAAATATGGCAAAAACTGGATCTGCTCATTCTTCAACTAATGTAATACCTGAACTACTACATCGTCTATGCACTATTTACATCAAAAATCAAGGTTTTATAATAATGATTCCATTCTAATTGATGCCCATTTTCTCTCTTTAGATAAATTATCCAAAATATACAAACATTGTCTCAATATATTATCTAGGTGAGTAGTACTTTATTTATATTTTTGATTATGGGGATGTTTTTTTATTTTTTCCTTATTTTTATATGTTGTCATAGCAATGTTACACCCACACCAGTTACAAATGAGTTTAGACTTTGCCAGAAGGTTCAAAAAAAGTGTGAGTATATGTTATCCTGTGTGACGATGATCATTATATCTGTATGTTGGAGTCTTGTTGATATTGGCTCTCTATAATACTACATGATACAAACATTATAATAACATGCGTAGTCTAACTGTTTATTATAAGTTATAAAGTGTTAATGTATTGTCATTAGACTCATTATCTTGGAGTTCAAATATATCTGATTTTGTAGAAATATTTCATATACCATTTCTTTCTATATATAATCTAACATTATTATATTGTGAGAGTTTAGTACGTTTATAAATATATAAAGTTATTAATAATATTAAAATAACAATATTTAATAATTGATTTATTGTTATTATTATATCTCTTTATAGTGGTTGTTCAGCATCGTGAAAGTGATGCTTTAAAGTTTACTGAGTTACATCGTCATATTAAGACACAGGTTTGTATTAGTTTATTCAGTTATAATATAATTTAAATTAAAATAGTATATTATGAATAACAATTTTGAATTAAAATTCTTTTTTATTACACTGGAATCTCTGTCATGGACATCAATATCCTATCTCTTCTCCTTAATAGGGCATTATTAAGAACTCAATAGCACTTGTACAGTTTTTAATGATACTTAATGAAGAGGCTACCAAACAGACTGGCAATGTATTAACAATATGATCTTCTATTGTACTTAATATAATACTCGTAAACACACACACGTATATATTATAGTACTTTTACTAATGTTATTGTTTAACTCATTTTGTTATGATATATTACATGTTTTTAGATCCAGGACTCTCTCCTACTTGACTCAATGGATTTACCAGCTGCTCTCATTCCATCATCAATGCAATCTTCATCACAACCTGGTATGATATATTTTGTATGAATATTAATTGCATCACCCTTCCTCCCTCTCCATCTCCTTCCCTCTATCTCCCTCCCTCTCTCCTATTAGACAAGGGAACTTCAAGTCAGCCTTTTGTCTCTCATCGTTCCTCAACTCCTCAAAGTTTAACTGGTACTAGTGGTATTAGTAGTTGGAGATCTAATGAATCAACATTACGAGATCCAAGTGTCAATATGAGGTAATTTAATCTCTAATTAATTAATTAAACTAGTGACAGAACCTATTGTTCTAATAGTGATGTTAGCCTAGCTAAAGGCCATGCCTCTTCATCACATTTAACCACACCCAGAGATGGTTTGAAACCAATGAGACAAGGTTAGATATATGTGATAAAATATTATGAATGCTTTTTGCTTGGATTTAACTTCCGCGAAGTGTCTTGTAATTATTAAACATGGTGGATAGGAAGTGATCACGAAATAAACATTTCAGTTTTAAAAGATGCTTGGATTTGTAATCCATTCAATAGAGAATGGATTTTAAATATTATAAGGTATATCATGAGGTAGTTAGTTAATTATATATCTCATATATTATATAGTTTATATATTGTTAGGATTATGGGTTATTGTTTCTGGTAATATTTGATTGCTTTATGCCTTTATAGAAATGTCCTTTTAATATATTTTTTTTTCAATCAAGTACATAATGCAGCAAAGTAACAAATTACAAAATTTAAAATTAAGAATAGTTCTCAAAGTGTTTAGTCTAATCAGCTAGAAACCACACCTCATTGTGTCGATCTACAAATCTATAAGGCGGGTCATATCCAGCTGTGAAGTAGTAATCTTTCACGTATGACATTTTATCATTGTCCAAAGCAGTAGCTAATTTGGTTGTATATTCCAATAGTTTATCCTCAGTTTCATATCCTCCAAATTGAGCAACATAGACGGTAATGGCTGGTAAATTGACAATTGCTAACTCTGGATTTGTGGGTATAGATGTATTATGTTGATACGCAAATGGAACAAAGAAAAGCACAGTGAAATTAGAGTCACACGCTGGACCTTGTCCTGGTACAATTTTTGTAGCAACTGGAGAAGCCATGGGTATTTTAATTTTGTCTTGATTCTGTCCTTCAATATACTGGAAGAGTCGCTCGAATCCTTTTTTTACTGCGTAGGTGTAGTTCATGGAGGGTATTGTGGTGCCAACCCATTTAGATGGGTCATATTTACGTGTTTCATAGGCATCTTTTCTTGCTACCACTTGATACTTGGGACAGTCCAAATCATGACAAAAGGCAGGCTCATCTTTTACTCGTAGGGAGGCTGCCTTTGAGAGAGAGATGAGGAGAAAGAGGACAGCAATACACTTGATGGCTCGCATTGTTACTTGAGTTTGGTCTTAGTAGATATCAATGAATGCTTTTTGATCTGCTTTTATACTTTTTGTCCTTTTCTGGTAGGCACAAGTTAGAGAGCTTAATGTTATTTGTTGTTATGTAATAATTCAGCTGCTAAGCTAATCAATATCCTGGTTATTATGTAATATTTCATATACTACAATATTCATAGTATTGTGACTATTGTTAGTATTATCTGTATGATGTCGTATTATGTCATCAGTAGAGTACATGTGTGTGATCTGTTATTTGTATAGTTACGTAATTTAGAGTAGATATATGCCAGCTGTAGAAAAGTCTGCTATAATAGTTAGGCAAAGATTATAGCAGTGATTGGTGATATAAATTCTGTATAATTATTATTAATATTCCAACTACAAGAAGTAACCTAATATATGTTAGCAGTGCTCATGATTTCAGTTACAACTATAATTCTGTTGGTACATATTAGTTCTAAATCATATGGACAAAGAACAGATCATTCATGAGTACTCTACTGGTGACATAATAAGACATCATACTGATAATGCTAGCATTATTCACAATTTATGTTTATTGTAATACATGTTGTACATGAAATATTACATAATGATATAAATGTTGAGTTATGTTTTAATTAAATCTTTTTATCAATTTAAATATCATATTTGTTAATAATTTTTTCTTTTATTAACACACACATTATACAAAGTACTAACTCAGTCAGTCACTATTTTCAGTTTTGGCTTTTTCATCCGTCTCTATTTTGTTTGTTTTAGTACCTTCAGTATTCTTAGTGTCAGCTGCTATACTAGCTCCTTCAGTTGTCTCGGTGTCATTTGGCTCTGTCTTAGTATCAGCTGTCTCTGTCTTGCTTGACTCAATCTCATTTGAAATGGTTCCTTCAGCTGTTCCAGTCTCCTCTGCCTTATTTTTGTCTCCCTCATTCTCACTTGCATAATTCTCTGTGCTTTCAGTTGCTTGTGTAGGTACTCCTATGAACCACACTTCGTTATGGCGATTAAACAGTCTATAAGGAGGGTCATATCCACAATAAAAGTAATACTCTTTGACATAATCCACTCCATCTCTATCTAATAGAGTACCCAACTGTGTAGCATGTTGTAAGAGTTTATCATCACTGGTAAAACCACTATATGATATAACATAGACTGTGAACTCTGGATATTCATAAAATGATACATCAGGATTTGTAGGGGCTGGAGTATCAGCTTGAAACTCTACTGGTATATAGAAATGAGTAGTAAATGTACGTTCTCCATCTTGTCTTGGTACTTTTACTGATACTGGTGTTGTCATTGGAATCTTCTGTTTAGTTGCATTCTCTCCAGATATGTATTTAAAAAGGCGCCAAAATGATGTGGTAGATGCATCTTTACAGCTTCTTGACTTGACCTCAGTCCCAACCCACTTTGATGGTTGATATTTTCGTATTTGATATCCTTCTTTGTCAGCGATAGTTGTAAAAGGAGGTGAAACTAGTCCATGTGTGAACCAAGGAGGAGCGTCAGGATCAGTAGCTGATTCAGTATTGCCCATTTTATTCTTCTATCCAACTGAGCCTGTAGCCCTTACCAAGTGTGGGTGTAATTATAATTAGTAGTATTCATGTGTTATGATATGACAGGTCAGCCCTTTTAACTATTATGTGTGCATTAATTAATATTCATTGTCAATACTTTATAATAATAGAAATATATAAAATAAGTTCTACTCATTCAATAATTGAATCTATCATAATTTTTATGTTACAGGTTAATGATGTAATTATGACATAATGAGGATAATATTAGCTAGTAGTGTTAGTTAGCATGTTCATTTTTGGCTACAAACCATACTTCGTTATGGCGATTAAACAGTCTGTAAGGAGGGTCATATCCACAAAAAAAGTAATACTCTTTGACGTAATCCACTCCATCTCTATCTAATAGAGTACCCAATTGTGTAGCATGTTGTAAGAGTTTATCATCACTGGTAAAACCACTATATGATATAACATAGACTGTGAACTCTGGATATTCATAAAATGATACATCGGGATTTGTAGGGGCTGGAGCATCAGCTTGAAACTCTACTGGTACATAGAAATGAGTAGTGAAGGTGCTCTCACAGGCTGGACCTTGGCTTGGCTCTACTTTAACAGCTACTGGAGCTGTCATGGGTATTTTTTGACTAGCTTCATTTTCCCCTTTGATATAATTGAAAAGATAACGAAACCCTTTGTCTGTTGCTTCTTTACAACTTACTGATTTGACTTGAGTCCCAATCCAGTTTGAAGGCTGATATTTACGTATTTCATACCCATTTTTCTCAGAAATTGTCTCAAATGCTGGAGAGTCTAGACCATGCATGAACCAGGGGGAGGAGTTTGGAATAGTATATGAAGAGCCAGTATTTCCCATTGTCAGCAATCTTCTAGAACAACAAAACAATGTGACTTAGTAATGGCCAGAGTTCAGGGCTAGCAGACTTTTATCTACACAGCCCTTCCTGTTTAATGTTTGATGCTTGTACATATATGTCTCTGGTCATGCTTTCATAAAGTTATGATTATCTGTGGTTATGTAACAATATTGTTTAGCCACACCCACAAATTAACCTAATAATTTATACAGCTATTGTTGCTGACCTTGACTTTATTCCTGGTATAATTCTGAATATCCTTCTAGCATTAATGGTTGCCATCTCCTATGTAGTTATATAATCATATTGAGTGTATTAATTGTTATTGAATTATAATTTTAATTAATTAATATTTATATATTGTTTTGGATATGACAATTCTCAGAGCTTTAATAATATTAATTATTAAAATTATTGGTATAATATTTTATGCTGTGTTAGGAAGGTCTAGTGGTTAGTTATGATAATATTGTGAAAATGTGATTTTCATGATATAAAGATGCATAATGGTAACTATCAAGAGTTTATAATACATCATTTCTGACTCTTTGGTCATTATCAATGTACTTGTGACATTTTACTATATTAGTAGAATGTGGGTGGAGTTATTAGTATAATAATAACCAGTTAATAACTATCCTCAATGTTGCCATCTAGCCCCTCCCTTTTTTGTGGTGGAAGTTATTAACTAACATAATAACTTGCATCAAATATTAATTAACTATCAACAATAATATTGCTAATAACATCTACCCCTATTGTTATCAAATCTAATAGTGCATTTTATAGTGATCACAATTATTGTAATTGTATGTATTACTAATATACTAATACTACATTACTTCTAGATTTAGTTCTTAGATAAGTACTTAATCTTTAGGTGGTCCATTGGAGGAGAGTGAGCCATTGTTACCAGAACATTGTCTAATACAAGACCTCTTGTATGTGTTTCAAGGCATTGATGGTAAATATATCACTATGAAAAGAAGTGCTGATGGATTTAGAATTATTGAGGAGGTAGGCAATTAGATAGACAGACAGATGGATAAAAATATAGTAGGTACTTGACATGTTATTATGTAGTATTTATGTATAGGTTGTCGCTCATCCTTCTGTAATTGAACATTGTCACAAACTGGCTGAATTAGGTTGGCTTTATCGTAAAGTCAGTGGATATATAGAGACCAAGAAACAGGATCCATCTCTAGGGCTAGTAGTACAAGTCAGCATTATATTGAGTGACTTAAGGTGTTTATTTCATCTGTTCTATAGAGTTTTGTGGCAGCTCTCTCTCTTGAATTAACAGAATATTATCGTCTTGTGGCTGTTCTTGAAGCACAGGTTAGTAGTATATGTGTAATGGAATATCTTAGTAAGAGGGATAGTTCATATTTTATAGCATTCTTTACTTCACCTCTATGCTAAGAACATTTTCTAACTGTCCACTATAGAGAGATTCTATTGTAATTCCAGTGACACTACATAGTATCTTATTTATAGTTATCTTCTGACTACGATCAAGGTCAAGGACCTGATAGTCTTACATTACGTAGACTAGTAGTATGGACAAGAGAACCTCTAGAGAAACTTAAAACATTAGCTATTCTAGTTGATGGTTGTAAAGGTAAATGCATTTTATTTATTTTCTATAAAGATTTCTTGTTATTTAGGTCTCAAAGGTGGTGCTCTAGTATCTACACTATATAAATATGCTCAACATGGAGATCCAGAAGTAAAGGGTCTAGTAAAACATATACTAAACCAGGTCTGTCAACTATTACATATATATACTATATTTGCCCATTATACAGGTATATCGACCTATTAACACTTTACTTAATGCCTGGATATTTGAAGGACAACTACAAGACCAATATAATGAGGTATTTGTCTGTCTGTCAGTCAGTGTCTGTCTGTTTGTCTGTCAGCCTGTCTGTGTGTTTCATGTATTTGCGTCTCTGTCTTTTACTATTGTCTAGTTTTTCATTGCTGCTGATGTTAGAGCACCTGAAGAGAAGTTGTGGCATGGAAAGTATTATATAAGAGCAAATATGTTGCCAAAGTTCATTACCGAAGAACTAGCTAAAAAGGTCAGCTGGTATTGTGTACTTTTAATGTATTGTGTGTGTTTGTAGGTTTTGACTGTCGGTAAGTCTATTAACTTTCTTCGTCAACGTTGTCATGATCATACTG